>CAWUFW010001209.1:600000-1037500 GCA_963921515.1 Calotriton arnoldi
AATGCGCATATCAAAGGAGTGAGACACAGAGAAAGAGAGAAGGAAAAGAAAGCCAGAGAGAAAAAGAGAGGGGAAGGAAAGAAAGGGAGTGAGAAAGGGAGAAGGGAGAGAGAGTGAGAGAGATAGAAGGAAAGGAAGGAAGAGAGTGAGAGAGAGAGTGAAGAGAGGGAAGTGAGAGAGAGAGAGAGAGAGAGAGAGACTGCCGCCCCTGCGCATCCATGACCAAATAATTACCTGCTGCCACCGGAGTGTCTACCAGTGGGCACTCCAAGTGCCCGTGAAAGCTCCAGGGCCCGGTCCCGCCACCATGGCTTGTGCACATTATGTGGACCCGCTCCGTGGCCCAGCAGATCCCGCACATGTCGCTGAGTCCTGAGTCATAAATGGCGGAGACCACATCAGCTTTTGGTGCCACTAACCCTGTGCAATGCAAGTCAGCGCCACGTGGTGGTAGGCCGTTGACGGCCATACAACTTAGGGTGTGACTAACCCTGTGCAACTCAAGTCCACGCCACGTGGTGGTAGGCCCCTGATGGTCACATCAGCTTCGGGTGGCACTAACCCTGTGCAACGCAATTCCGCGCCATGTGGTTATAGGCCCCTGACGGCCACATCAGCTTCGGGTGGCACTAACCCTGTGCAACTCAAGTCCGCGCCACGTGGTAGTAGGCCCCTGACGGCCACATCAGCTTTGGGTGGCACTAACCCTCTGCGCAACTTTTCATGGACTCTTTATGATTGAGACCCGTGGAGCGTCCGCCATCCAGTCACTACCGGCAATAAAGGATGTGACGTTGTCGATCCATTATATTTGTGTGGTCACATGGCCTGTGACGCATGTGCCGGATGGGTGTGGTGTGTGTGGAAACCTGCCCTCAGGGAGTGGCCGTGACATGTTGACAACTAGACCACTGACCTGCACACCAACAGCGAGTACGCCTGCGACAGGTAGCTATGTGGGGGGGGGTGAAAACGTGTTTTCTCAATGGATTTTCCATAGGAAACTTTATACAAGGCTACAGGTCAAACTGCTGAACGGAATTACGCCAAATTTGGTAGGGAGAAAGGTCTTGGTCCAGAAAACGCGCTTTCTCGCATCGAGTGAAAATATAAAAGAATGGTCCCGGGGGCAGTTTAATATAGCGGAGCTCTGTCTGTGCGAGAAAACCCTTTCACGCTCCCTCTGCTCAACATCACCACTTCGCAGCTATGCCGTTAGAAGCCAGTCCGTTGGCTCGCAGCTCTCTACCTTTGCGAGCTAGTACGCTGCTGTGCCGGTACCTCTGCGAGCTACTACGCTGCTGTTCCTTTGGGAGCGGACGGCTCATAATACTGCGTCTGTGAGTCGAGCGGACGGGCCACAGTTGTCCCTCTGCGAGCCTGGGTGCGAACTGTTCATAAGTCACACTACATAAGCATTAAAAAGCCATTTTGTGATTCAGTCCGTCAGCTGGCATCTGTCCGAGGCATTTCTTAAAAGATACCGGAGTTCTTTCTGTGAGAGATAGCCCTTTCGCGCTGCCTCTCCCCACATCAGCAGGTAACGCACCCTCTTCCCACATTACCAACATACATACCCCCAACAACATTCTTGGGCCCGGAATTGTCCATGTGCGGTTGGACAAACAAGAATCTTAGTCATGTATAGATTTACATATAAAACATTTTGTTTAAACAAAACAACAACAAATAAAACTGAAGGGAGTCTGGTGCTGTGGTCGCTGCCACGAAGTTGGGGTCACTGCCATTCAGGCCTCGGGACACAGTTCCACATGTGGGATCGGCTTGTATTGAACAGGGTTAGTGGCACCACGTGTCGCACCTTGTGTTGTACAGGGTTAGTGGCACCACGTGTCGCCGGCCTTGCATATGGAAATATGCCTAACTGATCGAAGGGAGTCTGGTGCTGTGGTCGCTGCCACGGACTTGGGGTCACTGCTATTCAGGACTCAGTACACAGTTCCACATGTGGGATCGGCTTGTGTTGAACAGTGTTAGTGGCACCACGTGTCCAAAATTCGAATTGCGAGCTCTGTTGCCCGCAGTGTAGACTGCTAATGAGTGTTCGTTTGCACTTGAAGATGAATTTGGTGATTGTACTAAAGCTATAACTGATATAAAAAAAGTTCTTGAAGCAAGGATACTAAAAGGATATTATGTAGGTTTTAGGCCTGTGATAGTTACTTGCCTACTGGACTCTGTAATTAACCGCTTCACCGCGATCGGAATTCCGCCCAGGTGCTGGACATTCCGATCGCGGGTGTGGTCGTGACGAGCTCAGCTCGTCATGCGCACACGCCAACCGTGCAGCATGACGAGCTGAGCTCGTCATGAGCATCGAAGGGGTTAATGAATCAAGACTTAATTTTAATTGTGAGCCCTGATGACCGCAGTGTAGGCCAGAGGTAGCGGTCAGCAAGGGCCGATAGCCCTGTGGCGTTGAGTTGAGGTGCACAGTTAGTGGCACCAGAAGCATTGAGAATGTATGAGCCTGTGATGCTGCTTGGTGCGGACGGGCCGCACTGGGAGCAATGTCTCTTGCCTACTGAACTGCGTCATCTGCAATCGCGACTATCTGAATTGTGAGCCCTGCTGACCGCAGTGTAGGCCAGAGGTAGCGGTGAGCAATGGCCCACAGCCACGTGCATAGGTTGGTGGCCCCACCGGCCTGTGTAGTTCAGGTTCAGTGGCACCACGTGTCGCCGGCCTTCCATATGCAAATACGCCTCACTAATCGAAGGGAGTCTGGTGCTGTGGTCGCGGCCACGAAGTTGGGGTGACTGCCATTCAGGAGTCAGGACACAGTTCCACATGTGGGATCGGCTTGTGTTGAACAGGGTTAGTGGCACCACGTGTCGCCGGCCTTGCATATGGAAATATGCCTCACTGATCGAAGGGAGTCTGGTGCTGTGGTCGCTGACACGGACTTGGGGTCACTGCCATTCAGGACTCAGGACACAGTTCCACATGTGGGATCGGCTTGTGTTGAACAGGGTTAGTGGCACCACGTGTCGCCGGCTTGTGTTGAACAGGGTTAGTGGCACCACGTGTCGCGGCTTGTGTTGAACAGGGTTAGTGGCACCACGTGTCCAAAATTCGAATTGCGAGCTCTGCTGCCCGCAGTGTAGACTGCTAATGAGTGTTCGTTTGCACTTGAAGATTAATTTGGTGATTGTACTAAAGCTAAAACTGATATAAAAAAAGTTCTTGAAGCAAGGATACTTAAAGGATATTATGTAGATTTTAGGCCTGTGATAGTTACTTGCCTACTGGACTCTGTAATTAATGAATCAAGACTTAATTTTAATTGTGAGCCCTGATGACCGCAGTGTAGGCCAGAGGTAGCAGTCAGCAAGGGCCCATAGCCACGTGGCGTTGAGTTGAGGTGCACAGTTAGTGGCACCAGAAGCATTGAGAATGCATGAGCCTGTGATGCTGCTTGGTGCGGACGGGCCGCACTGGGAGCAATGTCTTTTGCCTACTGGACTGCGTCATCTGCAATCGCGACTGTATCTGAATTGTGAGCCATGCTGACCTCAGTGTAGGCCAGAGGTAGCAGTGAGCAAGGGCCCACAGCCACGTGCATAGGTTGGTGGCCCCACCTGTCTGTGTAGTTCAGGTTCAGTGGCACCACGTGTCGCCGGCCTTCCATATGCAAATACGCCTCACTAATCTAAGGGAGTCTGGTGCTGTGGTCGCTGCCACGAAGTTGGGGTCACTGCTATTCAGGAGTCAGGACAAAGTTCCACATGTGGGATTGGCTTCTGTTGAACAGGGTTAGTGGCACCACGTGTCGCCGGCCTTGCATATGGAAATATGCCTCACTGATCGAAGGGAGTCTGGTGCTGTGGTCGCTGCCACGGACTTGGGATCACTGCCATTCAGGACTCAGGACACAGTTCCACATGTGGGATCGGCTTGTGTTGAACAGGGTTAGTGGCACCACGTGTCACCGGCTTGTGTTGAACAGGGTTAGTGGCACCAAGTGTCGCGGCTTGTGTTGAACAGGGTTAGTGGCACCACATGTCGCTGGCCTCGCATATGGAAATATGCCTCACTGATCGAAGGGAGTCTGGTGCTGTGGTCGCTGCCACGGACTTGGGGTCACTGCCATTCAGGACTCAGGACACAGTTCCACATGTGGGATCGGCTTGTGTTGAACAGGGTTAGTGGCACCACGTGTCGGCGGCTTGTGTTGAACAGGGTTAGTGGCACCACGTGTCACGGCTTGTGTTGAACAGGGTTAGTGGCACCACGTGTCGCAGCTTGTGTTGAACAGGGTTAGTGGCACCACGTTTCGCGGCTTGTGTTGAACAGGGTTAGTGGCACCAAGTGTCGCCGGCTTGTGTTGAACAGGGTTAGTGGCACCACGTGTCACCGGTCTTCCACAGTGTAGGCCGGAGGCAGCGGTCAGCAAAGGCCCACAGCCACGTGACGTTGACTTGAGCTGCACAGATTGGGAGCATACAGTCTTCTTAACCGATTATACTCTCTTACACAATTTGCATCGGCACTAATCTTGAATTGTTAGCCCTGCTAACCGCATTGTAGGCCGGAGGCAGCGGTCATCAAGGGCCCAAAGCCACTTGGCGTTGACTTGAGCTGCACAGAGTTAGTGGTACTTGAAGCACTTAGCGTGTGCGCAGTCAACGATGATGCGTGGTCCGGGCTGGCCGCACTGGTAGCAATGTCTGTTGCCTACTGGACTGCGTCATCTGCAATCGCGAGTCGCTCTGAATTGTGAGCCCGACTCACCGCAGTGGAGGCAGGAGGCAGCGGTGAGGAAGGGCCCACAGGCACGTGTTGTTGACTTGAGCAATGTCTGTTGCCTACTGGACTGCGTCATCTGCAATCGTGACTCGATCTGAATTGTGAGCCTTGCTGTCCGCAGTGTATATCGAAGGCAGTAGTTTGTACAGACATAAGTCCGCGGTGCTGTGCCGCTGGGGGCCTGTGTGGCGGAAGCCAGCGATCGGCTGAGGAGGATGGCGGTCACGTCGGCGGCCTCATGGCAGGGTGAGGGGCGCCGCCCTGGCAGACGCTTTGGCGTTCCCACAAGTGAACCACACCCAGAGCTCCGGCCTATTTATTCACACTCCTACGCTGAAGTGGCGTACGTCGGACCAGCCCACTCCGGTTACGCTTATGCTTACAGGGGGGGACGACACAGCTACATGACTGAGATCTTCCCTAGTGTTTGATGTAATATGGTTGGGTCCACTGTCCACAACACTGCAAGCACCAGTAGTATTTGTGCACATGGAGAGGTGCGTGTTCTGTGTAGGAAGGTGGAATCTGACTATATGGTTGCCCCCACTTTTTTATGGTGTTTTGCTGGTTTATGACTTAGTTGGACTGGGATCCTGCTATTCAGGGCCCCAGTCTATCTGCTTTCTCTGTAAAATGGTTTCCATGTGCCTTAGGCACATCTCTGATTGGAATCTGGAGTGCCCTTATAAGTCCCTAGTATATGGTATACTATGTACCAAGGGCATAGGTACCTCAGAGGCCTGCCAGGGGCTGCAGCATGTATTATGCCACCCCTGGAAGGCCATCCAAACTGACACCACAGGTCTGCTACTGCAGCCTGGGTAAGGTGGTGCATGCACCCCTTACTGTGATATAGGTTACCTATATCACTAAATACATACACACATATAAACCTATAAGTCACTCCTAAGGCAGGCCTTATCAATCCTAAAGGCAGAGTGCATGGTTCCTATGTGAGAGGGTGCCCCTGCATGAGCAGGGCCCCTCTGCAGCGTTCGGAGACCATCTCTGATGCTGTTTGTAGTGCAGCCTGACCATATACTCTTAAGCGCATTATATCCTCGCGGTAAAATGCTAACTTTGGAATGGCTGCACCTAAACATGTCGTGTTTGGTGTCAAACATCTTGGAATACTACCCCCCGCCAATCCTGGCGGCGGGGGTAGCATTCCACCCTTCTAGAGGGAAAGACATGTTAACTCTGGCTTACCCGGTAACTTCTTTCTGAAGCCCTGGCATCACAAAATGGATGCTGCTGCCACAGACACAAGTCTGGCCTCCTGCTGCTGGACGAAACTCCGGCAGGGGAGGCCTGGACAATAGGTTTCCTGTTGCAGGGAGGTGTGACCACCTCCCCAGACAGGATAATGTGTATTGGGGCTGGGTGGGTGCACTCTTAGAGTGCTTTGAAGTCCTGCACTGGGGGAGCAAAAGGCTCCTCTGTGCATATGCCAGTTCAAACCAGCTCAGGGGCTACCTGCCCCTGCTCTGGCGTGAAACTGGACAAAGGGAAGTGGGTGTAGCCACCCCTCCCTTGACCCTCCCATAGGTGGGGTCATAGAGTTAGTCCCTCCCTGTTTTACTGGTTAAAATGGGGAACCCTTGCCACAGCAAGTTTAGATTATACCTGGACGAAGCTCTGAAACTGAATCCTGGACCTTCGATGCTCTACGACAAGATTAGAGGACTGAAGAATCTCCCTTGGGGTCAAGGAGTGACTCCCCTGCTTGGCAGGCACCAAAGAAGCATCTGTCCGGTTCGCATTTCTGAAGCTCCCGTCGGACGCCGAAGTCATCGCATCACCAGAGGTGGATTCTCAGACTTCGCCGAGGCTACCCTGAGTCCCCAGCAAAGCTGAGGCCCGTGGCTATCGTGGGTGACTTGAGACCGTGACCCCTGGACACCGAGCACATTTGCAAGTGCATCCTCTTCTGGGTCTCCCAAGAAGTCGTGCTTTGGGCTCCGAGTAGCCCTAGCCTCCAGCACCACCTGCACCGAAGATCACTGGCCCCCACTCCACGAGTGTCCTGTAAGCCAGCTCCACGTGCGGCGTCACGAGGCTCCTTCGCGGTCGCTAGCCCATTGGCTAGTAGCCCTTAACGAAGGCCAATCCTTTTCTTACTTGGCATTCTGGTTGCTCCAGGTCTGCCCTCACTTACCCTCACTGGGTGAGTTCCACAGACCTTGCTGGTCTGCACCATCGACGATCTACATCTTCACCGAGACTTTCTGTTGCCAAGGCTTGTTGGGTCCAATCCGGTCGCCGACACCTCAGCACTCGACAGACATCGTGTACCAGCCCGAATCCTGCTCCTGGTCGCCGACAACGCCTCCTGGACCTCGTGGCTGAAGAGTCAAGACGACTGTCAACGCACCTGAAGCACTCGACATCGGTGGGCATCTGTCCATCGCCTTCCTGGTCACTGGCTAGTGACCCAGACTCTGTCCCCTCTGCTTTCAGGTTCACCAGAACTCCGATCCACTCTTGGATCCACCCGGACACTTTTCTCTTGGCCGCCAGCAGCACTTTGCAGCAGATCGCCATTCGAATCGACGACGAAACCCGACCCCGAAAGGCACCTATGCACCCGGCTTCCCTGGGTGAGGTAACACGAGTACTCCGGTGCTCCCGTGGGTAGAGACTCTTCAAAGTCCTAGAACTCAAAGGGTTTTGTCCTAGTCCTCTTTTAAGTGTCCCTTTCCTCTATTTTCCCGATCCCGACTTTCTCCATAGAAGTTAACGGCGTATCGCGGTTGTGTATTTACACTGCACGCGTCTCCCGTGGGTCCCCTGTGTCACTACCTTGGGTGGTTCCTTGTGGTCCAAGCACTTCTAGAGGCTCTAGGCCTAGTGTCTAGTTCAGTCGTGGTTCGCATACCACTTTATTGGTATATGGTTTGGTACGCCCCTAGGGCCCAAACGTGTATTTGTGCTATTACTGTGATTTAATATCTTATAACTTATGTACTTGAACTCTAGCCTCATAAAGAGACTAGAGGGGTGTGTTTAGCAATAAATACATATATTTTGAATATATACCTGGTGTGGTGCTCTTTCATTTGGTCACTCAAGAGATTATAGACTGGTAAAACAAGCTGCTTTACATTCCTTCAAGACTTAGCCTGAAGGCTGCTCTCCATAGCTACCACTAGGATAGCTTTCAATAAAGGTTGTCTTTAACCTATCTCCAATAAGGGGTTGTTTGGACTGGTGCAAGGTGCCCACTATAATTAGTGGACAGCATATGCCAGGCCAACTTCTCACATTGGTGTGCAGCGTGTGGGATTCCAGCTTGCTATTGTTTTAGCAGATAATCTCAATTGAATTGATCAACTGAAAACCACTAAAGGTACCTAAGGTACATATAAATTAAGCTTAGAATACAGTAAGTTCTACTGAACTTAGAGTTGTGTGTTAAGGGATAGCACAACCCTTTCTACAACTCAAGAGAGTTTAGTAGGCCACACTAGAGTAGGTAGTGCATACACCACACCACACTAGTAATGTCTTTAAGGGCAGGATCCAAAGAATCCTTGCAGGAAGCCATTGAGCTTCCACCCTCCAAGTATGATACACTCCCATTCTTGGAATTGAGAGCTTTATGTAACTTGAGAAAAATAAGGACAGGCCAAAGCCCCACCACCCAACACCTCAAGGAGTTGTTGGTGGCTTATGACCTTAGTAAGCCCGTGGGGACTGAAGGGGTAGGAGCTGAGGGTGGGGCAAGAGAAGAGGAGGACGCCAGGGGTACCAATACCCCCAGCCCCCCCTCTGAAACTGGCCAGGAGGGTGACAATGACCCTGACCTGGATAACCCAATCCCTCCTGTGGACGATGATGAGGATGATCAAGATGACACCCTCTTTGTCCCCCAGGAAGGATTAAGAGTGTGCCCAGGAAGTCTAGATCTCCTTCTCAGGAGTCTAACCACTCTGGCACCTCTATAGGGAGCTCTGTCTCCTCTCACAGGAGGGAATCCTCTCATGAGAGGAGAGCCAGACTGGTCCAGTATGAGGAAACTCAGCTGGAAATCAGAAAAAAGCAATTGGCTTTAGATAGGGAATCCCTAGATCTCCTTAGAGAGAGAAGAAAGTTGGGACTAGAGTCCCATGGTGGCAACAATATCCCTAGAGATAGGGAAAGGTCTTATGACCATAGAAACCTAAACAAGATTGTCCCTCCCTACCAGAGTGGGGATGACATCCACAAATGGATAACTGCACTGGAGAGGGCCTGTAAAGTTCAGAAGGTCCCCCAGAGGCAGTGGGCAGCAATCTTGTGGCTCTCCTTTGCAGACAAAGGTAGAGACAAGCTCCTCACTGTAAGAGAAGAGGATGCTGACAATTACACAGTCTTGAAGAGTGCTCTGATAGATGGGTTTGGCCTAACCACTGAACAGTATAGGTTGAAGTTCAGAGACACCCAAAAAGCTCAGACTCAAGACTGGGTTGATTTTGTAGATTGTGCTACAAAGGCTCTGGAAGGTTGGATACATGGCAACAAAGTGCATGACTTTTTAGGATTGTACAATTTGATTATGAGGGAGCAGATCCTTAATAATTGTCAAAACCAGCTTTTGCACCAGTATCTGGTGGACTCTGATCTGACCTCTCCCCAAGAATTCGGAAAGAAGGCAGACAAATGGGTCAGAACCAGAGTAAAAACTAGAAATCAGGGTGGTGACCAGAAGAAAGATTCTACTAAGTCCCAAGAGAAAGGTGGGGATAAATCTATGGATAAGTCCCCTACAGGGCCCCAAAATTCCTCTTCTGGGGGTGGGTCCCAAACTCCTTCCTCTCCTGAAAAGAAACCATATTGCCATGTCTGTAAAAAGCCTGGGCACTGGAAAACTGATCCCAGTTGCCCCAGGATTGGCAATAAAGAAAATGTTCCTCCCACAACTACTACCACCCCTCCTGGTACTACCAGTAGTAATCCTCCAGTTGGGAGTAGTGCACCCAAAAGTTAGGTGCTTTTGCAAGAGGAACAGAGGGGGCCCTAGTTTAGACAGGGACCCCTCAACAGACTCCTCTGACTCTGATGGTGGTATAGGATTTGCCACCTTTACCATGGGTCCCATAGCATTGGGCAGGTACAGACTGGAGCCAATGATTAATGGTCAGAAAGCTGTGGCATTTAGGGACACAGGGGCTAGTGTCACCATGGTGGCAGGGAAACTAGTCCCCCCTCACCAGCTTTTACCTGAGTTTAAATACCAGGTGACCAACATTGATGGTGTCAGAACAGATCACCCCATGGCCATAGTCAATCTCAGCTGGGAGGGGGTCACAGGCCCAAAGAGAGTGGCAGTGTCCCCCACCTTACCTGTAGATTGCCTGATGGGCAATGATCTGGAAATTTCAGCCTGGGCTGAAGTTGAACACCAAACCCACCTTAGGATGTTGGGCGTCCCTGTAAAGGTTAGTGGGGCTGTAATGGCCACAGCCCCAGCCCAAGATTTTGGAGAGATGGAGCCTGGAAGAATGGCCCACTCTCCCCAAAAGAGAGCACAAGGGTTGAAGAGAAGTCTTCTTCCCCCAGACAGTAGGTAAGGGTCAGCCTCCTCAGGGAACTGACCCTACCCCTAGTGAAGGAACTGCCACAGAGATAGTCAGGCCTGGCCTGGCCACACCCCTGATGGCAGAGGACCCTTCCAAGGTGGTACCCAGTCTGGAGCAGGTAACCTGCCCCTCTCTACCCTGCCTCAGTCAGCCCAGGGCTGCAGAGGTCAAGGAGGTCAGTGGACCCCCAGGGCCCCCTGTCCAGAGGAAGCCCCCATCAGCAGATTAGGGGCACCCAGTCTAGTAGCCCTAGCCAGGTGAAAATTCCTCTACACACTGAGGGATCCCCCATACCTTTATGTAGGGACCTCCCCAGAAGGACTCTGGTAGGCAAGGGCAAACCTGGGACCAGAAGGTTCCAAACCTGCCATGTCCCTCCAGTAGTCCATCCAAAGGGACCCAACCCCCAGCTGTAGGCAGCCAAAGGTTGACCCTTAGAGCAAAGTGCAACTCAGTCATGGAAAGACAGGAATACATGGTGACCAGTGATCTGAGGAAGCTGAGGCCAACATTCCTAGGGCCTCACTTCTCTACTCAGACACCTCACCAGCCTTGTACTTTACCTAAGCACACCACAGGTAGTGATTCCCCATGGTGGAGACCCTCTCATACCCTTAGGGTGAGGAATTGCTTAGTGGACCATAAGACAGGGGGCAACCATGCTAGTGCAGGTGCTTCCTTATATGACCACTTAGTCAATGAAGGCTCAACTGGCCAAGGTTAGCCTTATCTCCTTTCGTTTGGGGGGGTTATGTAGGAAGGTGGAATCTGACTATATGGTTGCCCCCACTTTTTTTATGGTGTTTTGCTGGTTTATGACTTAGTTGGACTGGGATCCTGCTATTCAGGGCCCCAGTCTATCTGCTTTCTCTGTAAAATGGTTTCCATGTGCCTTAGGCACATCTCTGATTGGAATCTGGAGTGCCCTTATAAGTCCCTAGTATATGGTATACTATGTACCAAGGGCATAGGTACCTCAGAGGCCTGCCAGGGGCTGCAGCATGTATTATGCCACCCCTGGAAGGCCATCCAAACTGACACCACAGGTCTGCTACTGCAGCCTGGGTAAGGTGGTGCATGCAACCCTTACTGTGATATAGGTTACCTATATCACTAAATACATACACACATATAAACCTATAAGTCACTCCTAAGGCAGGCCTTATCAATCCTAAAGGCAGAGTGCATGGTTCCTATGTGAGAGGGTGCCCCTGCATGAGCAGGGCCCCTCTGCAGCGTTCGGAGACCATCTCTGATGCTGTTTGTAGTGCAGCCTGACCATATACTCTTAAGCGCATTATATCCTCGCGGTAAAATGCTAACTTTGGAATGGCTGCACCTAAACATGTCGTGTTTGGTGTCAAACATCTTGGAATACTACCCCCCGCCAATCCTGGCGGCTGGGGTAGCATTCCACCCTTCTAGAGGGAAAGACATGTTAACTCTGGCTTACCCGGTAACTTCTTTCTGAAGCCCTGGCATCACAAAATGGATGCTGCTGCCACAGACACAAGTCTGGCCTCCTGCTGCTGGACGAAACTCTGGCAGGGGAGGCCTGGACAATAGGTTTCCTGTTGCAGGGAGGTGTGACCACCTCCCCAGACAGGATAATGTGTATTGGGGCTGGGTGGGTGCACTGTTAGAGTGCTTTGAAGTCCTGCACTGGGGGAGCAAAAGGCTCCTCTGTGCATATGCCAGTTCAAACCAGCTCAGGGGCTACCTGCCCCTGCTCTGGCGCGAAACTGGACAAAGGGAAGTGGGTGTAGCCACCCCTCCCTTGACCCTCCCATAGGTGGGGTCATAGAGTTAGTCCCTCCCTGTTTTACTGGTTAAAATGGGGAACCCTTGCCACAGCAAGTTTAGATTATACCTGGACGAAACTCTGAAACTGAATACTGGACCTTTGATGCTCTACGACAAGATTAGAGGACTGAAGAATCTCCCTTGGGGTCAAGGAGTGACTCCCCT
The DNA here is from genome assembly GCA_963921515.1 of Calotriton arnoldi. Classification (NCBI taxonomy): domain Eukaryota; kingdom Metazoa; phylum Chordata; class Amphibia; order Caudata; family Salamandridae; genus Calotriton; species Calotriton arnoldi. The sequence goes on from CAWUFW010001209.1 coordinate 612,300, forward strand.
GCTTGGCAGGCACCAAAGAAGCATCTGTCCGGTTCACATTTCTGAAGCTCCCGTCGGACGCCGAAGTCATCGCATCACCAGAGGTGGATTCTCAGACTTCCCCGAGGCTACCCTGAGTCCCCAGCAAAGCTGAGGCCCGTGGCTATCGTGGGTGACTTGAGACCGTGACCCCTGGACACCGAGCACATTTGCAAGTGCATCCTCTTCTGGGTCTCCCAAGAAGTCGTGCTTTGGGCTCCGAGTAGCCCTAGCCTCCAGCACCACCTGCACCAAAGATCACTGGCCCCCACTCCACGACTGTCCGGTAAGCCAGCTCCACGTGCGGCATCACGAGGCTCCTTCGCGGTCGCTAGCCTGTTGGCTAGTAGCCCTTAACGAAGGCCAATCCTTTTCTTACTTGGCATCCTGATTGCTCCAGGCCTGCCCTCACTTACCTTCGCTGGGTGAGTTCCACAGACCTTGCTGGTCTGCACCATCGACGATCTACATCTTCACTGAGACTTGCCGTTGCCAAGGCTTGTTGGGTCCAATCCGGTCGCCGACACCTCAGCACTCGACAGACATCGTGTACCAGCCCGAATCCTGCTCCTGGTCGCCGACAACGCCTCCTGGACCTCGTGACTGAAGAGTCAAGACGACCGTCAACGCACCTGAAGCACTCGACATCGGTGGGCATCTGTCCATCGCCTTCCTGGTCACTGGCTAGTGACCCAGACTCTGTCCCCTCTGCTTTCAGGTTCACCAGAACTCCGATCCACTCTTGGATCCACCCGGACACTTTTCTCTTGGCCGCCAGCAGCACTTTGCAGCAGATCGCCATTCGAATCGACGACGAAACCCGACCCCGAAAGGCACCTATGCACCCGGCTTCCCTGGGTGAGGTAACACGAGTACTCCGGTGCTCCCGTGGGTAGAGACTCTTCAAAGTCCTAGATCTCAAAGGGTTTTGTCCTAGTCCTCTTTTAAGTGTCCCTTTCCTCTATTTTCCCGATCCCGACTTTCTCCATAGAAGTTAACGGCGTATCGCGGTTGTGTATTTACACTGCACGCGTCTCCCGTGGGTCCCCTGTGTCACTACCTTGGGTGGTTCCTTGTGGTCCAAGCACTTCTAGAGGCTCTAGGCCTAGTGTCTAGTTCAGTCGTGGTTCGCATACCACTTTATTGGTATATGGTTTGGTACGCCCCTAGGGCCCAAACGTGTATTTGTGCTATTACTGTGATTTAATATCTTATAACTTATGTACTTCGAACTCTAGCCTCATAAAGAGACTAGAGGGGTGTGTTTAGCAATAAATACATATATTTTGAATATATACCTGGTGTGGTGCTCTTTCATTTGGTCACTCAAGAGATTATAGACTGGTAAAACAAGCTGCTTTACATTCCTTCAAGACTTAGCCTGAAGGCTGCTCTCCATAGCTACCACTAGGATAGCTTTCAATAAAGGTTGTCTTTAACCTATCTCCAATAAGGGGTTGTTTGGACTGGTGCAAGGTGCCCACTATAATTAGTGGACAGCATATGCCAGGCCAACTTCTCACATTCTGCATACTGAGATGTGTCCAGCACATCACCGCTACACTTTGCATTGTGTGCATTGTTAAACATGGGTGAATTGCTTCCTTCACATAGTTCGTTCACACCTGTCCCAATATTCAGCTATTGTGTGGCTGAGGGGCCATGCCGTTTTGAGAAAGTTCGCTATCTTGTTCTGTGCTGCCTCACTGGTAGAGGGGGGGTCCTGGGGGTGGTGGTGAGTGTTGTGGTGTTCTTGGGTGTCGGAGCTGCTTGATCAGTAGGTCTATGACATGTGTTGGTCTTCAGATGTGGCTCTGGGCTGGGCTCCCTTTCATACTGTATGTAGTTGTTTAATATTTAAAAAACAAGAAGACATTATATAGTTTAAATAACAAATAAAAAAAGTTACAGTAGGGAGAGGGGTGGTACGGGGGGGAGGTCCTGAGGGTTGTGGCAGTGGGTGTTGTGTCCATCTTGGATGTGGGGAAAAACTATAGGTTAAATGAACATTATAATTAGAAGTTAGCATTAAAAAAAACATTGAAATTCACTGAAAAACCAGAGGTTTCAGGGACGTTATAGATAGAAATTAGTATTTAAAAAACCTTTGAAATTCACTGAAAAAACCATAGGTTTCAGGCACGTTATAGTTAGAAATTGGCATTTAAAAAAACCTTTGAAGTTCACTGAAAAAACCATAGGTTTCAGGCACGTTATAGTTAGAAATTAGCATTTAAAAAACCTTTGAAATTCACTGAAAAAACCATAGGTTTCAGGCACGTTATAGTTAGAAATTAGCATTTAAAAAACCTTAGAAATTCACTGAAAAAACCATAGGTTTCAGGGACCTTATAGTTAGTTGGACATTTCACTCATACAAAACCATTAGAAATTCCACCGTTATAGTTAGTTCAGCTAACTATAACTCGCGCCCCCGCAATGCACTGCTGATGACGTCACATATTACATCATTCATGACATGGTCAGTGACATCACTGATGACATTACTGATGACATCTCAAATGACATCACTGATAACATCACTGATGACATCATCCATGTGACAATCTGATGCACCTCCTCACACACTAATATAACCTTTGATACACTCACTGTAAAATACAGACTACCATTTTCGATAGCATTGACACACTAATACCAGTTACTACATACCCACTCAGTGATTCCTGGTCTACCCACACATCTACCCATTCACCCATACAATCAGTCATACATGCAGTCACTGATCAATAGAACACTATCAAATGCACTCATACACCTATATAGACATTGACACACCAGCACTCATCCTAGTCAGTTATGTACTCATCCTAGTCACTCATGCAAAGAATCAATCACAGTTCCATTTACTCACCTACAGAGTTATACACACACCACCTCATTTATTCATACAGATAGTAACGTATACTTAGTCTCTTATATAATCACTAATACAAGTATACACTCATACATACAGCCACTCTCACAATCACTGACTCTCACGTATAGTCATTTCTATACACCAACTGTCACATACACTGCCTTTTATATATGTACTTAGCTGAACATGTGCACTGAGACATCAATTCACTCACCAAGACGCCCATACACACACTTACCCACCCATACAACTGTTTCCACATGCACTCTTAAACTCATACACCCTGTCAATCAACCACTCACACATCTATGCACAGAGTCACACACCCCCACCCAACCACACACACACTCAGTCTCCTATACAAATACGCAGGCAACTAATCAATAACCCATATAGACATTCATGTAGCTACTGACCAACCGATGCAGCAGCTTACACAACAACAGACAGAGTGATACAGACATTCACACACTTTAGACACTAACACATGTATTCAGTAAGATACATTTAATCATTCACTTAAACAGTCAGTCACACACCTACTAAATCCTCCATCCAGACACTTATACATCCATTCATTCTTCAATACAGCTTGGTATATATATAATACATATTTAAATTTTAAAGAAAACCACATTCACTGGGTGATGTCATCAGTGATGTCATTTGAGATGTCATCAGTGATGTCATCAGTGATGTCACTGACAATGTCATGAATGATGTAATATGTGACGTCATCAGCAGTGCATTGCGGGGCGTCAGTTATAGTTAGCTGAACTAACTATAACGGTGGAATTTCTATGGTTTTGTATGAGTGAAATGTCCAACTAACTATAACGTCCCTGAAACCTATGGTTTTTTCAGTGAATTTCTAAAGTTTTTTAAATGCTAATTTCTATTTATAACGTGCCTGAAACCTATGGTTTTTCAGTGAATATATATATATATATATATATCAACACTCCTCCGTAATCGAGTCATTTTCAAAGAACAAGAAGACACCAGTGCCGCGGCCACTATAAACCAACGTGTTTATTGAAAGTTGGCAACACAAATAATTTGTGTTGCCGACTTTCAATAAACATGCTGGTTTATAGTGGCTACGGCACTGGTATCTTCTTGTTGTTCTATGAAAACGACTCGATTACCGGAGGAGTGTTGATATTGAGGGTTTGCTACCCTGCCGTGTTGCCTGCCGTATCAAGAGGCTTGGTCCTAAGAAAAACTTTGGTGTGGATATATATATATATATATTCACTGAAAAAACCATGGGTTTCAGGGACGTTATAGTTAGAAATTAGCATTTAAAAAACCTTAGAAATTCACTGAAAAAACCACAGGTTTCAGGGACGTTATAGTTAGTTGGACATTTCACTCGTACAAAACCAGAGCAATTTGGCCGTTATAGTTAGTTCAGCTAACTATAACTCGCGCTCCCGCAATGCACTGCTGATGACATCACATATTACATCATTCATGACATGGACAGTGACATCACTGATATCATCACTGATGACATCTCAAATGACATCACTGATGACATCACTGATGACATCTTCCAGTGACTATGTGTTTCTGTTAAGTGTTATATATATATATATATATATATATATATATATATATATATATATATATATATATATGCCAAGGTGTATTGAAGAATGAGTGGGTGTATAAGTGTCTGAATGGATGATTTAGTAGGTGCGTGACTGACTGTATAAGTGAGTGATTAATCGTGTCTTACTGAATGCATGGGTTAGTGACTAAACTGTGTGAATGTCTGTATTAGTCTGTCAGTTGGTGTGTAAGCGGCTGCAAGGGTTGGTGAGTAGCTACATGAGTGTCTATATGGGTTATTGATTAGTTGTCTGAGAATCTGTATGGGTGCCTGAGTGTCTCTGTGGGTGGGTGGGGGGTGTGTGACTCTGTGCATAGATGTGTGAGTAGGTGATTCACTGGGTGTATGGGTTCAAGAGTGTATCTGTGAAGGGCTGTATGGGTGGGTGAGCGTGTGTATGGGTGTGTTGGTGAGTGAATGGATGTCTCAGTGGTACATGTGTGAGTAACTCCATATGTGAAAGGCAGTATATGTGAGTGTTGGAGTATATAAATGACTATATGTGAGAGTGAGTGATTGTGAGAGTGGCTGTATGGATGAGTGTGTGCTTGTGTAGTGATTGTAGAAGAGAGTAAGTATGTGTTAGTAGCTGTATGAATAAGTGAAGTGGTGTGTGTATAACTGTATAGGTGAGTAAATGGGAGTATGATTGATTCTTTGCATGACTGACTAGGTGTGCGAGTAACTCTATGGGTGAGTGGTGTTGTGTGAGTGTCTGTATAGGTGTATGAGTGCATATGATAGTGCTGTATTGATGCGTGACTGCATGTATGAGTAACTGTATGGATGAATGAGTGGACATGTGTGTAGACCTAGGAATCAGTGAGTGGGTATGTAGTAACTGGTATTGGTGTGTCTATGGTTTCGAAAATGGTAGTCTGCATTTTAGAGTGGGTGTATCAAAGGTTATATTAGGGTGTGAGGAGGTGCATCAGATTATCACGTGGATTATGTCATCAGTGATGTCATCAGTGATGTCATTTGAGATGTCATCAGTGATTTCATCAGTGATATCACTGACTATGTCATGAATGATGTAATATATGATGTCATCAGCAGTGCATTGCGGGGGCACGAGTTATATTTAGCTGAACTAACTATAACGGCCGAATTTCTCTGGTTTTGTACGAGTGAAATGTCCAACTAACTATAACGTCCCTGAAACCTGTAGTTTTTTCAATGAATTTCTAAGGTTTTTTAAATGCTAATTTCTAACTATAACGTCCCTGAAACCTATGGTTTTTTCAGTGAATTTCAAAGGTTTTTTAAAAGCTAATTTCTAACTATAACGTCCCTGAAACCTGTGGTTTTTTCAGTGAATTTCAAAGGTTTTGTAAATGCTCATTTCTAACTATGCCTACAGAGGTAGGACATGTGCAGAAAGAGGAAGAAAGGCGCAGAAAGAAGCAAGAGAAATGCAGAAAGAGGCAACAGAAGTCCAGAAAGACGAAGAAAGGTGCAGAAAGAAGCAAGAGATGTGCACAAAGAACCAACAGAGGAGCAGAAAGAGGCTTTATGCAAAGTCATCCTGTGCCCCCAAATTTTTGCTGACGGGTACTGGTGGTAACTGACTCTGACTAGCCAGAACCCGGAGCCAGAACTATGCTGAGAGACACTTCGAATACATTGAAAACACCTACATACACTAGGGTACACTATGGGTTGGGCTACCCCTGTGATTGGCATGACCTCCCCTGTAAGGCCCTAGTACATAATAGGGCAGGGGGATTAAAACTACCTCTACTAAGAGGTGCAGAAGGAAGCAAGTTAAGTGCAGAAAGAGGCAAAGAGGTACATAAAGAGACAACAGGGGTGCAGAAAGAAGCAAGACAGGTTCAGAAAGAAGCATGGAAAGTGCAGAATGAAGCAACAGGGGTGCAGAAAGAGGCAAGAGAAGTGTAGAAAGGAGCAAGTGAGGTGCAGAAAGAGCCAACAGAGGTGCAAAAAGAGGCAAGAGAGGTGCAGAAAGAAGCAACAGAAGTGTAGAAAGAAGCAAGAAAAGTGCAGAAAGAGGCAAATGAGATGCAAAAACAGGCAGGAAAGGTACAGAAAGAGGGAAGGCGAGTGCAGAAATGGACAACAGGGGTGCATAAAGAAGCAAATGAGGTGGAGAAAGAGGCAACAGACGTGCAGAAAGATGGAAGAGAACTGCAGAAAAAGGCAAGAAAAGTGCAGAAAGAGGCAAAAGAGGTACATAAAGAGACAACAGGGGTGCAGAAAGAAGCAAGACAGGTGCAGAAAGAAGCATGGAAAGTGCAGAATGAAGTAACAGGGGTGCAGAAAGAGGCAAGAGAGGTGCACAAAGAGGCGAGAGAGTTACAGAAAGAGGCAAGTGACATGCAGAAGGAGGCAAGAGAACTGCAGAAAGAGGCAATAGAGGTGCAGAAAGAGGCAAGTGAGATGTAAAAACAGGCAGGAAAGGTACAGAAAGAGGGAAAACGAGTGCAGAAAGAGACAACAAGGGTGCAGAAAGAAGCAAATGAGGTGCAGATTTAGGCAACAGACGTGCAGAAAGAAGGAAGAGAGGTGCAGAAAAAGTCAAGAAAAGTGCAGAAAGAGGCAAAAAAGGTACATAAAGAGACTACAGGGGTGCAGAAAGAAGCAAGACAGGTGCAGAAAGAAGCATGGAAAGTGCAGAATGAAGCAACAGGGGTGCAGAAAGAGGCAAGAGAGGTGCACAAAGAGGCGAGAGAGTTACAGAAAGAGGCAAGTGACATGCAGAAGGAGGCAAGAGAACTGCAGAAAGAGGCAATAGAGGTGCAGAAAGAGGCAAGTGAGATGTAAAAACAGGCAGGAAAGGTACAGAAAGAGGGAAGACGAGTGCAGAAAGACACAACAAGGGTGCAGGAAGAGGCAAATGAGGTGCAGAAAGAGGCAACAGACGTGCAGAAAGAGGGAAGAGAACTGCAGAAAAAGGCAAGAAAAGTGCAGAAAGAGACAAAAGAGGTACATAAAGAGACAACAGGGGTGCACAAAGAAGCAAGACAGGTGCACAAAGAAGCATGGAAAGTGCAGAATGAAGCAACAGGGGTGCAGAAAGAGGCAAGAGAAGTGTAGAAAGGAGCAAGTGAGGTGCAGAAAGAGCCAACAGAGGTGCAATAAGAGGCAAGAGAGGTGCAGAAACAGGCAAGACAAGTACACAGAGGCAAGAGGATTGCTGAAAGAAGCAACAGAGGTGTAGAAAGAAGCAAGAAAAGTGCAGAAAGAGGCAAGTGAGATGCAAAAACAGGCAGGAAAGGTACAGAAAGAGGAAAGACGAGTGTAGAAAGAGACAACAGGGGTGCAGAAAGAAGCAAATGAGGTGCAGAAAGAGGCAACAGACGTGCAGAAAGATGGAAGAGAACTGCAGAAAAAGGCAAGAAAAGTGCAGAAAGAGGCAAAAGAGGTACATAAAGAGACAACAGGGGTGCAGAAAGAAGCAAGACAGGTGCAGAAAGAAGCATGGAAAGTGCAGAATGAAGCAACAGGGGTGCAGAAAGAGGCAAGAGATGTGCACAAAGAGGTGAGAGAATTACAGAAAGAGGTAAGGGAAGTGCAGAAGGAGGCAAGAGAACTGAAGAGGCAATAGAGGTGCAGAAAGAGGGAAGTTAGATGTAAAAACAGGCAGGAAAGGTACAGAAAGAGAGAAGACGAGTGCAGAAAGAGACAACAAGGGTGCAGAAAGAAGCAAATGAGGTGCAGACAGAGGCAACAGACGTGCAGAAAGAGGGAAGAGAACTGCAGAAATAGGCAAGAAAAATACAAAAAGAGACAAAAGAGGTACATAAAGAGACAACAGGGGTGCAGAAAGAAGCAAGACAGGTGCAGAAAGAAGCATCGAAAGTGCAGAATGAAGCAACAGTGGTGCAGAAAGAGGCAAGAGAAGTGTAGAAAGGAGCAAGTGAGGTGCAGAAGAGCCAACAGAGGTGCAAAAAGAGGCAAGAGGGGTGCAGAAACAGGCAAGACAAGTGCACAAAGAGGCAAGAGAATTGCTGAAAGAAGCAACAGAGTTGTAGAAAGAAGCAAGAAAAGTGCAGAAAGAGGCAAGTGAGATGCAAAAACAGGCAGGAAAGGTACAGAAAGAGGGAAGGCGAGTGCAGAAAGAGACAACAGGGGTGCAGAAAGAAGCAAATGAGGTGCAGAAAGAGGCAACAGACATGCAGAAAGATGGAAGAGGACTGCAGAAAAAGGCAAGAAAAGTGCAGAAAGAGGCAAAAGAGGTACATAAAGAGACAACAGGGGTGCAGAAAGAAGCAAGACAGGTGCAGAAAAAGCATGGAAAGTGCAGAATGAAGCAACAAGGGTGCAGAAAGAGGCAAGAGAGGTGCACAAAGAGGCGAGAGCGTTACAGAAAGAGGCAAGTGACATGCAGAAGGAGGCAAGAGAACTGCAGAAAGAGGCAATAGAGGTGCAGATAGAGGCAAGTGAGATGTAAAAACAGGCAGGAAAGGTACAGAAAGAGGGAAGACGAGTGCAGAAAGAGACAACAAGGATGCAGAAAGAAGCAAATGAGGTGCAGAAAGAGGCAACAGACGTGCAGAAAGAGGGAAGAGAACTGCAGAAAAAGGCAAGAAAAGTACAGAAAGAGACAAAAGAGGTACATAAAGAGACAACAGGGGTGCAGAAAGAAGCAAGACAGGTGCAGAAAGAAGCATGGAAAGTGCAGAATGAAGCAACAGGGGTGCAGAAAGAGGCAAGAGAAGTGTAGAAAGGAGCAACTGAGGTGCAGAAAGAGCCAACAGTGGTCCAATAAGAGGCAATAGAGGTGCAGAAACAGGCAAGACAAGTGCACAAAGAGGCAAGAGAATTGCTGAAAGAAGCAACAGAAGTGTAGAAAGAAGCAAGAAAAGTGCAGAAAGAGGCAAGTGAGATGCAAAAACAGGCAGGAAAGGTACAGAAAGAGGGAAGACGAGTGCAGAAAGAGACAACAGGGGTGCAGAAAGAAGCAAATGAGGTGCAGAAAGAGGCAACAGACATGCAGAAAGAGGGAAGAGAGGTGCAGAAAAAGTCAAGAAAAGTGCAGAAAGAGGCAAAAGAGGTATCTAAAGAGACAACAGGGGTGCAGAAAGAAGCAAGACAGGTGCAGAAAGAAGCATGGAAAGTGCAGAATGAAGCCACAGGGATGTAGAAAGAGGCAAGAGAGGTGCACAAAGAGGCGAGAGAGTTACAGAAAGAGGCAAGTGAAGTGCAGAAGGAGGCAAGAGAACTGCAGAAAGAGGCAATACAGGTGCGGAAAGAGGCAAGTGAGATGAAAAACCAGACAGGAAAGGTACAGAAAGAGGAAAGACGAGTGCAGAAAGAGACAACAGGGGTGCAGAAAGAAGCAAACGAGGTGCAAAAAGAGGCAACAGACATGCAGAAAGAGGGAAGAGAGGTGCAGAAAAAGGCAAGAAAAGTGCAGAAAGAGGCAAAAGAGGTACATAAAGAGACACCAGGGGTGCAGAAACAAGCAAGACAGGTGCAGAAAGAAGCATGGAAAGTGCAGAATGAAGCAACAAGGGTGCAGAAAGAGGCAAGAGAAGTATAGAAAGGAGCAAGTGAGGTGCAGAAAGAGCCAACAGAGGTGCAAAAAGAGGCAAGAGAGGTGCAGAAACAGGCAAGAGAAGTGCACAAAGAGGCAAGAGAATTGCTGAAAGAAGCAACAGAAGTGTAGAAAGAAGCAAAAAAAGTGCAGAAAGAGGCAAGTGAGATGCAAAAACAGGCAGGAAAGGTATAGAAAGATGGAAGACGAGTGCAGAAAGAGACAACAGGGGTGCAGAAAGAAGCAAATGAGGTGCAGAAAGAGGCAACAGACGTGCAGAAAGATGGAAGAGAGCTACAGAGAAAGGCAAGAAAAGTGCAGAAAGAGGCAAAAGAGGTATCTAAAGAGACAACAGGGGTGCAGAAAGAAGCAAGACATGTGCAGAAAGAAGCATGGAAAGTGCAGAATGAAGCAACAGGGATGCAGAAAGAGGCAAGGGAGGTGCACAAAGAGGAGAGCGAGTTACAGAAAGAGGCAAGTGAAGTGCAGAAGGAGGCAAGAGAACTGCAGAAAGAGGCAATAGAGGTGCAGAAAGAGGCAAGTGAGATGTAAAAACAGGCAGGAAAGGTACAGAAAGAGGGAAGACGAGTGCTGAAAGAGACAACAAGGGTGCAGAAAGAAGCAAATGAGGTGCAGAAAGAGGCAACAGACGTGCAGAAAGAGGGAAGAAAACTGCAGAAAAAGGCAAGAAAAGTGCAGATAGAGACAAAAGAGGTACATAAAGAGACAACAGGGGTGCAGAAAGAAGCATGGAAAGTGCAGAATGAAGCAACAGGGGTGCAGAAAGAGGCAAGAGACTTGCAGAAACAGGCAAGAGACTTGCAGAAACAGGCAAGAGAAGTGCACAAAGAGGCAAGAGAATTACTGAAAGAAGCAACAGAGGTGCAGAAAGAAGCAAGAAAAGTGCAGAAAGAGGCAAAAGAGGTACATAAAGAGACAACAGGGGTGCAGGAAGAAGCAAGACAGATGCAGAAAGAAGCATGGAAGTGCAGAATGAAACAACAGGGGTGCAGCAAGAGAGGTGCACAAAGAGGCGAGAGAGTTACAGAAAGAGGCAAGTGACATGCAGAAGGAGGCAAGAGAACTGCAGAAATAGGCAACAGAGGTGCAGAAAGAGGCAAGTGAGATGTAAAACCAGGCAGGAAATGTACAGAAAAAGGGAAGACGAGTACAGAAAGAGACAACAAGGGTGCAGAAAGAAGCAAATGAGGTGCAGAAAGAGGCAACAGACGTGCAGAAAGAGGGAAGAGAACTGCAGAAAAAAGCAAGAAAGTGCAGAAAGACACAAAAGAGGTACATAAAGAGACATTAGGGGTGCAGAAAGAAGCAAGACAGGTGCAGAAAGAAGCATGGAAAGTGCAGAATGAAGCAACAGGGGTGCAGAAAGAGGCAAGAGAAGTGTAGAAAGGAGCAAGTGAGGTGCAGAAAGAACCAACAGAGGTGCAAAAAGAAGCAAGAGAGGTGCAGAAACAGGCAAGACAAGTGCACAAAGAGGCAAGAGAATTGCTGAAAGAAGCAACAGAGGTGTAGAAAGAAGCAAGAAAAGTGCAGAAAGAGGCAAGTGAGATGTAAAAACAGGCAGGAAAGGTACAGAAAGAGGGAAGGCGAGTGCAGAAAGTGACAACAGGGGTGCATAAAGAAGCAATGAGGTGCAGAAAGAGGCAACAGACGTGCAGAAAGAGGGAAGAGAGGTGCAGAAAAAGTCAAGAAAAGTTCAGAAAGAGGTAAAAGAGGTACATAAAGAGACAACAGGGGTGTAGAAAGAAGCAAGACAGGTGCAGAAAGAAGCATGGAAAGTGCAGAATGAAGCAACAGGGATGCAGAAAGAGGAAAGATAGGTGCACAAAGAGGCGAGAGAGTTACAGAAAGAGGTTAATGAAGTGCAGAAGGAGACAAGACAACTGCAGAAAGAGGCAATAGAGGTGCAGAAAGAGGCAAGTGAGATGCAAAAACAGGCAGGAAAGGTACAGAAAGAGATAAGACGAGTGCAGAGAGAGACAACAGGGGTGCAGAAAGAAGCAAATGAGGTGCAGAAAGGGGCAAAAGACGTGGAGAAAGAGGGAAGACAAGTGCAGAAAAAGGCAAGAAAAGTACAGAAAGAGGCAAAAGAGGTACATAAAGAGACACCAGGGGTGCAGAAAGAAGCAAGACAGGTGCAGAAAAAAGCATGGAAAGTGCAGAATGAAGCAACAGGGGTGCAGAAAGAGGCAAAAGAAGTGCAGAAAGAGGCAAGTGAGATGCAAAAACAGGCAGGAAAGGTACAGAAAGAGGGAAGACGAGTGCAGAAAGAGACAAGTGAGATGTAAAAACAGGCAGGAAAGGTACAGAAAAAAGGTACACTTGCTATCAGGCCCGCCCCCTCCCTGCACCACTGTGCAAACGCGCCCCCTGGCGCGTTGCAAGTTGGGGGATAAAGTCCCCTTGAATCCTGAGGGTCCCTGGGGGCCAACTAGCCCACCAGGTACCTCCAGTAAGCGCCACAGAGCTGTGTTGCAGAGAGGTGTTCTGAGGCCATGCCCCTTTTTACACCACGCTGCAAACGCGGCTTCTGGCGCGCTGCTGCTCGGAGGATGAAGTCCACTTGTGTCCTGAGGTCCTCATCGCTCCACCAGCAGTGCACCAGAAGCCGCGTTTGCAGAGTGGTGTAAAAAGGGGCGTGGCCTCTGACCACCTCTCTGCAATGAGCTCTGTGGCGCTTACTGAAGGGACTTCGGGGTATATTCACAAGAATGTGCGCTAAACATCTCCAAAAAATGTTAACGCAACTTTACACATCGCAGTCTATCACGGGAAAATAACCCCGTGTTAACGTAGAATTCACAACACGGCGGTACCATGCGATAGTTTGCCGAAAACACGGCCAATGTCCGCGATACAACCACCGCAACGGAGATAAAAACACAAACCCCAACGCAAACAAATGTGCGATGAGCCCATTCGCGATGAGGAAAGCAGCGATAAGCAGCACCAGGCCCGCGACACACACACACGGCAGGCGGGAATAAGCACAACAAAAGCAGGAAAAAGGAAGACAAACCAAACAGAAAACAACAGCGAAGCACAATGGAGGCAGTCGGAGCAAGTACACAACCCCACAAGCCCCATTGGCAACAAAGCATTGTACATGGCAGTCCATCGTGGACAAGGTGAATGCAGCCGGAGAGCGGAGGAGGACAATGGAAGAAAACCAGAACAGTGGGAATGATGCAAAACGCAAAAACAAGCAGAAACACGCCAACAACCAGAAGGCAGCAATGCACACCGGAGGTGGGAGTCCAGCGCCACACCAGGAGCTGGATGACATGGAGGAAATGGTGCCCACCACATCAGTCTGGAGATGGTGGCAGGAGTCGGGGACCGGAAACTGCTCAAAATCAACAGACACAACAGCAACAGGGAGAGGAACGACCAGGGACTGGGGCGACGGGGGGAGATGGGCACAATGGCACACATGCACAATTAAGCACAGCACAACTGCAGACAAACCATGCCCAAGAGTAACAACACCAACCAAGAGCACAAGTCCGCAATATCACACCACTGAACAAGCACAGAAGTGAAAACCACACTGCCTGAAAGGGAGAAGGGTGAGCCAAATCAGAGCTGAAGGGCCATCTCACACACAATGCAGCACACACACAGGAAGCAGAGCACCCCAACATCGAACACAAAGTGGTACAAACACCAACATTTGCACAACCGAACACAAGACACAAGTGCACCCGCTTGTGGCCGGTAAATGGCCATACCCATCTAGCAAAGCACGAAACAGGGACATGACAATGCACAAGTACCAACCCACAGCCCTGATGGGGTAGCAATGCATGTATGGCAGGGACCCAGATTGGCTGTGACACACACATTTGCGTACATATCAACACTCATCACAGTTGGAGACAAGTGAAGGTGCGGAAACTTCATCAACAATTGCGTGTCAGTACAGCCAAGAGAAGTGCCACAACATGCAGACCAATGCAGCAGCATGTCTGAATGAGGAACGTTGGAAAGCGCTCATGTCCACCCCGGGGGAGTCCATCACCCACACAAGTCAGTGCTAACGCGTGTTGGTTGTCCGCGCATGGATCCGGAGTTCAGGCCAATGCAGCCATGTCCACTGTCGTCTTGGGACATGTGACCAGATCCCCAACATGCAACCAGGCGTCGGGACACGTGCAATGGGTCACATTCAGTTGTAGCTGCAGGTACGTTGTCACTCGTCCATGAACGCGAGTGCAGCAGCGTAGGCCAACATTTCCAATAAGAGCTCGTTGTCGACTAGAGCGACGTAACCCATCAGCTGTCCCGGATAGATGTGCTGACTCCAACCCCTGGCCCCAATTGGCACTAAAGCCCAATAGGGGAGCGGCTCAATGTGGTCACTGCACACAACGAGTCGTGCAATCTCCCAGGTCCAGTTGCCAGCATGCATGCCAATCATCCAGGCATGCCATAAACAGGCATAACGGTGACACTCCTGGTCGTGGGCCAACAGGGGGCGCACACACACGTAAAAATCCAGTTCAGCTACTGTTACGTTGGAGAGGCAGACATCCATGGTCCACTCGAATATGCACGAGCGACAATGCAGGTGACGTTGGCAAGGCGGAAGCTTAGCCGGTAACTGATCCGCAGCACTGCCAATGGCAGTGCCCCCAGTACATGCAGCAGACGTGCACGGTACCGGTCCACGTGACTGGGGTTGTGCATGTGTCCGGGATGGTCTGCCATTGCGTCAGTGGCTCTGCTTGAAGCGGCACTGTGCTGACCCTGTGGCCCTGGTGGCGACAACACTCCAACACAGAGACACGCTTACCGCACTTCCTGCTCAAGGCCAGACCAGAGCCACGCCCTGAGCCCCCTGCCAAATCGGCACACCCCAGCGCTGACCTGTGCATGCAGCGGGGGTCGGATGAAGCTACATGTCCAAGGTCTTAGCCACTGCTGAGGTGACATGGTATCGTCCGCTGAACACAGCACACTGCGATGTTGCAGGGCTCAGGCCCATCATGCTGACATAATGACCACACGGACACACTTGCTTAGATGTTGTGAATGGCTACGGGCACGTGCGCCCGGCCACTTTTATTAGCAGGCTCACATGTCAAGTGACACCTGTGTTGGATGTGTGTGGGGTGTGTGTACACCAGCCGCCATGGAGTGCTTCGTGCAGTCAAAAAACTACAACAGTGTACATCGTAAAAGACACAACCATTCAACCTTAAAGGCTCCATGACTTGAGCTGCACAGAGTTAGTGGCCCCGGATGCACAGCATCTGGCACGGGCCTACCGCCACAGGACGCTGAAATGCAGTGCACTGGGGCAGGGTCACGAGAGTAGAGCAGGTTCTCGTAGATGTCAAAGGGGGTTGTCGCGGAGTGTCTCGGTGGACAGTTGAAGGTGTACCCCCAGGGCATGATGCAGAGGGCAGAACCACGCTGAAACAGTCCCAATGGTGGAGATGAATGGAACAGACACATGTCGAACACCAAGTCCGTCCCAGCCAGATGATGATGCAGACAACCCCCAGGCCATGGACTCAGACGCCACCAAAGTTCAACCAGACAGTGCCCATGACTCATTGCGCACAGAGTTAGTGGCACCAGTGCTGATAGGGGATGCCGGCTGCGATGAGGCGTGTCCAATGGTGTGAACTCCTCCATAAATTACCCAACGCACAGTTCCACATATGGGACCTACTGGACCGCAGTGTAGGCCTGAGGCAGCGGTCAGCAGGGGCCCTCATCCAAGTGTCGCCGGCTTACATTGGATGGTCCCACCGGCCTGCATAGTTCAGGTTCAGTGGCACCACGGGACGCGGACTTGCGGTGAACAGGGTTAGTGGCACCAGGTCAGTTGTTGCTAGTGTTCGGTCACCTCCGTGATGAGGATCCGGCTTTCATCCAGACTGAACCACATCTTCCTCTTACTCCTCTCCATGCTTTCACTGGTATGGACTCTGCCATTCATGAATCACGACTAAGTGCTGGATGTGGGACCTACTGGACCGCAGTGTAGGCCGGGGCAGCGGTCAGCACGGGCCCACAGACACGTGTTGTGTGCTTGCGATGCAGGGTTTGGGACACTGATCGAAGGGAGTTCAGTGATATAAACGCACCAACTAACATTTGGTCACTACCATTCTGAACTCAAGACACAGTTCCACATGTGGGACCTACTGGACCGCAGTGTAGGCCTGAGCCCTCATCCAAGTGTCGCCAGTTTGCGTTGAACACGGTTAGTGGCACCACGTGCCGCCGGCTTGCGTTGAACAGGGTTAGTGGCAACACGTGTCGCAGGCTTGCGTTGAACAGGGTTAGTGGCACGACGTGTCGCAGGCTTGCGATGCAGACTTTGGCTTCACTGATCGGAGGGAGTTTAGTGATGTGGACGCTGCCACAGACTTGGGGTCACTGCCATTCAAAACTCAGGACACAGTTCCACTTGTGGGACCTACTGGACTGCAGTGTAGGCCTGAGCCCTCATCCAAGTGTCGCCGGCTTGCGTTGAACAGGGTTAGTGGCACCACGTGTCGCCGGCTTGCGTTAAACAGGGTTAGTGGCACCACGTGTCGCAGGCTTGCGATGCAGACTTTGGCTTCACTGATTGGAGGGAGTATAGTGATGTGGACGCTGCCACAGACTTGGGGTCACTGCCATTCAAAACTCACGACTCAGTACAACATGTGCCAACAACTGGGCCGAAGAGTATGCCGGTGGAGTATGTCAACGAAAAAGGAGTACTGTGGGCCAGCGTCGTGGAGGCCAGCGATGGTCTGCGGAGGCTGCAAAGGTCGCGGTACTGGGGCTTGGAGCTTGCACCGGCATGTGGTGGGCCCTCTTTGACACACGCCATTGTCGGCAGGTGAACGGAGCCTCCTCGGTGCGCTGGGGAAGGCATGACGGGTCTGGGGACCAGCGGCCCGGGGTGCAGCAGGCGCACAGGGACGAAGGCCCCGCCGC
The DNA here is from genome assembly GCA_963921515.1 of Calotriton arnoldi. Classification (NCBI taxonomy): domain Eukaryota; kingdom Metazoa; phylum Chordata; class Amphibia; order Caudata; family Salamandridae; genus Calotriton; species Calotriton arnoldi. Next base: position 629,277 of record CAWUFW010001209.1, read on the forward strand.
GCACGGCGCCGGCCTTGTGGTGGGCTGAGAGGCGCCGCCCTGGCAGACACGTTGGCCATTACGATTGAGAACCACGCCCAGTGCAACGGGCTTTTCATTCACACCCCTACGCAGGCCTGGCGTACGCAGGGCCAACCCACTCCGCCCGCGCATACGTAACGAGCGACATTTCCGCATTCTGCCCCACAGCCTGTGGGGACATGGTAGCGTCCACTACCCACTACACTCCATGCACCAGCAGTTAATGTCCACATGGCCATTTCCGTGGTTTGCACACTGAAGACTGTCCAGCACATCCACGCCACACCTGGCATTGGGTAGGTTCTCATTCATTAGTCACTTGCCGCTCTCGCACATGCCTGCTCCAAGCCTCTCCTCACATTCTGCTATTGTGTGGCTGTGGTGCCATGCCGTGGCTGGGTTGTGTGCATGGCAAGCCCAGGTTCCCAATGGAGTCGTGTTGTCGTGTCTGGTCGGTTGGCATGTTGTGTGACATGTTGCATGTAGTTTTGCTGCGTGCCCATTGCCAGTGTCGTGAGTTGCATGACTGTGGAGTGGAGGTGTGTGGTGTGTTCATATGGTACTTACCAACGAGCAATGCATTTCCATAGGTGCCATCCTGGGAGCGCTGGTTGATGATGGACTGTCGGGAGGTGTATGAATCATGCACACTGCCTGGGGAGTTGGCCACAACATTGTTGAGGAGTCCCCGGTATTCCACTATTGCCTGCACATTGATGGAATGCATGTGCTTTCTGTTGCGGTAGTTGTGTGCAGTGTCTGTAGGGGGCACGAGGGGTACATGTGTGCAGTCGATTGCCCCCAACACGTGAGGGAATCCAGCTATGGCGTAGAAGCCTTGCTTGGTCTCCAGCTGCTCCTGCGCAGTGTGGGTGAAGTGGAGGTGCTGGGGTACCAGGCTGATGATGACATCCAGGACAGGTGTGATGAACTTGGATAGGGCTGGCTGTGAGACTCCTCCGACTCTGGAAGTTGTGGGTTGGAAGGTACCAGAGGCCAACATGTGCAGCACAGCCGGCAGCTTTGTCTGGGGAGTGATGTTGGTTGTCCGCTGTGTTGGTACCGTCAGCCAGTGGGCGATGTGGGTCAGGATGCAGGAGATGGTTGTCCTTTTGGGCCTGTAGTGGGCAATGTCCTCCTCTGGCGTTAGGTCTGTGAGGCTGGTGCGTTTATGGTGGGTCCGCTGTCTTTGTGTACTCTGCCTCTGTGGTGGTCCGGGGCGGGTCCTGGGGGTGGTGGCGGGCCTAGGGGTGGTGGCGGTGGGTGTTGTGGCCCTCATGGGTCTCCGAGCTGCATGATCATTGGCTCCATGGCATCTGTGGGTCTTCAGATGTGGCTCTTGGCTGGGCTCCCTTTCATGCTGCAGGTAGTCGTCCTGCTTAACACCAGCAAAAGGCAGGTGTTAATTCCCTGCTGCTACCACGGCTCATCGCCTGCTTTTGGTGCGCATCGCAGATCTGGCAGTTCGTTGTGAAAGTGGTGTAGTGGTGTTTTCGTGAGTTTTTGCACAGGAACGCCTACTCTGCATCTCATTAGGGTTAGTTGGTGGTGTCACCCGTGGAGATAAGTTTTGCGGCAGTTATCGCGGGAATACTGGTGATGTCTGCAGTTTGCACCCGCTTGTGAATGGGGCGTTAAATCTATCTCCACTTTTGATGCGTTAAGGTGGCGATAACTCGGCGATAAGTCCTTGTGAATATGCCCCTTGGTGGGCTAGTCGGCCCCCAGGGACCCTCAGGATTGAAGGGGACTAAATCCCCCAATTTACAACGCGCCAGGGGGCGCGTTTGCACACTTGTTGTTTAAGGCCCCGACCCCTCACTGCACCACTGTGCAAACGCGCCCCCTGGCGCGTTGTAAATTGGGGGATTAAGTCCCCTTCAATCCTGAGGGTCCCTGGGGGCCAACTAGCCCACCAGGAACCTCCAGTAACCGCCACAGAGCTGCGTTGCAGAGAGGTGTAAAAAGGGGCGTGGCCTCGGACCACCTCTCTGCACCTGGGGATTAAGTCCCCTTCAATCCTGAGGGTACCTGGGGGCCAACTAGCCCACCAGGTACCTCCACTAAGCACCACAGAGCTGCGTTGCAGAGAGGTGGTCCGAGGCCACGCCCCTTTTTACACCACTCTGCAAACGAGGTTACTGGTGCATTGGTGGTGGGGCGATGAGGTCCTCTTGTGTCCTGAGTACCTCAGGACACAAGTGGACTTTATCCTCCGAGCAGCAGTGCACCAGAAGCAGCGTTTGCAGCATGGTGTAAAAAGGGGCATGACCTCAGAACACCTCTCTGCAACGCAGCTGTGTGGCGCTTACTGAAGGTACCTGGTGGGCTAGTTGGCCCCCAGGGACCCTCAGGATTCAATGGGACTTAATCCCCCAACTTACAACGCGCCAGGGGGCGCGTTTGCACAGTGGTGCAGGGAGGGGGCGGGCATGTTATAACATGTTAGCAATCCTGCTGTGTGGGACTTACTGGAGGTAATAGGAAGGGTAGTTGGCCGGCCCCCAAGGTTGACGCTGGGGGCTAACTACCCCTCCTGTTACCTCCAGTAAATCTCAGACAGTGGGATTGCTAAGAGGTGTTCGGAGGCCACGCTCACCTTTCTCCACCACTCTGCAAACGTGACTGCTATGTTATAGTTAGTAATTACCTTTTAAAACACCTTTGAAATTTACTGAAAAAACCATAGGTTTTAAGGACGTTATAGTTAGAAATTAGCATTTAAAAAACCTTAGAAATTCACTGAAAAAACCACAGGTATTAGGGACGTTATAGTTAGTTGGACATTTCACTCGTACAAAACCAGAGAAATTTGGCCGTTATAGTTAGTAGCGATAACTATAACTCACGCCCCCGCAATGCACTGCTGATGACATCACATATTACATCACTCATGACATGGTCAGTGACATCACTGATGACATCATCCATGTGATAATCTGATGCACCTCCTCACACCCTAATAAAACCTTTTATACACCCACTCTAAAATACAGAATACCAATATCGAAATCATAGACAGACCAATAGCAGTTACTTCATACCCGCTGAGTGATTCCTAGGTCTACACACACACATCCACTCAGTCACCCATACAGTAACTCATACATGCAGTCACTCATCAATACAGCACTATCATATGCACTGATACACCTATACATACACTCACACACCGCCACTCATCCATAGACTTACTCACACACCTACTCAGTCATGCAAAGAATCAATCACACCCATTTATTCAACTATACAGTTATATACAGACCACCTTACTTATTTATACAAATACTAACACATACTTACTGCCTTTTTTAATCACTGATACAAGCACACACTCATCCATACAGCCACTCTCACAATCACTCACTCTCACGTATAGTCATTTATATACTCCATCACTCACACATACTGCCTTTCACATATGAAGTTACTCACACATATTCCACTGAGACATCCATTCACTTACCAACACACCCATACACACACTCACCCGCCCATACAGCCCTTCACAGATGCACTCTTGAACCCATACACCCAGTGAATCACCCACTCACATATCTATGCACAGAGTCACCCACCCCCCACCCACTCACACAGACACTCAGGCACCCATAGAGATACTCAGACAACCAATCAATAACCAATATAGACAGTCATGTAGCTACTCACCAACCCATACAGCCACTAATACACCAACTGACAGACTGATACAGACATTTACACAGTTTACTCACTAACCCATGCATTCAGTAAGACACATTTAGTCACTCACTTATACAGTCAGTCAGGCACCTACTAAATTATCCATTCAGACACTTATACACCCACTCATTCCTCAATACACCTTAGCATATATCTATATAAAACATATTTAAACTTTACAGAAACACACATTCACTGGATGATGTCATCAGTGATGTCATCAGTGATGTCATTTGAGATGTCATGAGTGATGTCATCAGTGATGTCACTGACCATGTCATGAGTGATGTAATATGTGACGTCATCAGCAGTGCATTGCGGGGGCACGAGTTATAGTTATCTCTACTAGCTATAACGGCCATATTTCTCTGGTTTTGTATGAGTGAAATGTCCAACTAACTATAACGTCCCTGATACCTGTGGTTATTTCAGTGAATTTCTAAGGTTTTTTAAATGCTAATTTCTAACTCTAACGTCCCTGAAACCTATGGTTGTTTCAGTGAATATATATATGGCAAAAGATGGAACAGGAAATAAGTTTACAAAATGACGTGATTGACCAAGCAGGGTCAGCATCAACTGTAATAAATCTTACTGATATCCATCTAAGCCAATCAGAATTGCGTGTATTATCCCTTGGTCTCACCTATAGTCCAGCAAGTAATTTCAACTATGCCAAGACGCGGATAGATTTGTACAAATATACTCGCAAATTGAAACTCCGCAAATACTTCTTGTCTAACAAGATGGTATCTAAGATTGGTACAGGACAGGCCTCTGATACCACGCAAATTTTAAGTGCGAATGACCTAGAATTGTTACAAGATTTACAACAATTGAATAATGAGATCTCAGGTCCTGGCATTAATGATGAACAGATCAATTTGAACATGCCTGGTAATACCAATTTTAAACCAAGATCTACCTTTACACCTCTGATGTTCCATGATAACATTGACGTTTTTCATGAGCTATCTATTGCAGAACTCAAAAACTCTATACTGCCACAATGCGTGATAATTATAAGCATACATCACTTAACAACTGTTACTTCCAGCTTATCAGGAAACTTCAGGCCAACGATAACATCATAGTTCGCCAGTCCGATAAAGGTGGGAATGTGGTGTTGTGGCCTAGAGATTTGTATCTAGAAGAAGCCTACAACCAGCTAAATGACCATCAATGCTATAAGAGGTGTGACATTGCCACTGTGAAACAGGCGCGATTTGACTTCTACACACAGTTGGTGGCCTGGAGAAGCGCAGGATTACTTAGTCAAGATGAACTGAAGTTTCTCAAAAATGAGCATCCAGTAATTCCGGCTTTATACTTTATCCCTAAGATACACAAATGCGCTGAGAAACCACCTGGCAGGCCCATAATATCGGCACGCAATGCGTTGTTGGAAAACACATCTATTTACATCGATGCCTTCCTACAGGAACATGTGAGGACTTTGCCCTCTTTCATGCAAGACACAGCAGACTTCCTGAGGAAACTGGAAGGGGTGATATGGGATTCTTCTTATTGGTTGATCACGTTGGATGTTACATCCCTCTACACTAGCATATACCATCAGGATGGTTTAAAGGCCAATAACCATTATCTAGGAAAGAGGCCTATCCAAATGTTTAATCACAACAAGATGTTGATTGCCATGATTGCTACATGCTTGAATAACAACTTTTTCATGTTTTTAACCAATTTTTTCAGCAGGTTAGAGGTGTGGCCATGGGGGCCTGCTTCTCCCCTAGTTATGCCTGCCTGCACATGGGTAGATGGGAGGAGCAGGTCCTCTTTGTTGAACATCATGAGATTTTCACCAGACATGTAATTCATTGGTATCGTTATATCGATGACATTTTTTTAATCTGGCAAGGTACTAAACAACAGGCCACAGACTTCATTGATTTGATTAATGTAAACAAGCTCAATCTCCAGTTTACAGCTAACTTAAGTCAGGATTTTGTCTATTTTTTAGATGTAGAGATCTTCATCAAAGGTAACAGACTTGAGACCAGGCTATTCAGAAAGCCCACGGCTGGCAATACAGTCTTACATGCCGCCAGTCACCATCCGGCCCACTTGATACGCAGCATCCCATATGGTGAGATGTTGCGCATAAGGCGCATTTGCAGCACTGATTCTGAGTGCTTTTTAGCACAGGAGGCCAGCAAATCTAGATTTTTGGCTAGAGGATATGCGGCTTCTATGATTGACAAAGCCATCACCAAAGCCAATCACATTCCTAGGCAGATGGTCTTGCAAAATAAAACAGCCAATGTAGCATCGGTACAAGCTAAGGAGCCCATTAGACTGATCCTAACTTATAATCGTCAGCACCAGGCCCGTCGTAAAATCTTTAAGAAAAATTGGAGCCTGGTACAGAATGACTCTGTCATTGGGGATTTAATGACAGCTAGCCCTGAGATCTCATTCAGGAAAGCACGTTCTATGAGCGATTCTTTAGTTAAAACCAGTCCTGAGGTAGTTGTTAACAAATCATGGCTCCTTTCCAGTAAGGGCTTTAGAAGATGCACCAGCTGCAAAGCATGCAGGCATGGTGTTAACAAAACAGAATATAAGATCCCCTTCTGCGATGCCCCAAGACCAATCTCTAGGATGTTCACATGTAAGACGGATTTTGCTGTCTATGTGCTGGAGTGTCCTTGTGGCCTGCAATATGTTGGTAGCACCAGGCTGCAGGTCCACAAACGGATACTCCAGCATATTAGGGCAATCAGTGGGAGCGATGCATCCTACCCAGTGGCTCGACATTTTAAGGAACACCATGATAACAAGAGTGAGCTTCTAAAATATTTTGTCATTGACTCAGTGTTGCCCCTCAGACGTGGAGGCAACCGTGAAGCCCTCTTGCGAGCTCTTGAGACCAAATACATCTTAGATCTCGATACTAAAACGCCACTGGGTTTAAATTCCAGCGAAGACTTTTATACATGTCTGTAAATTGGCTCCCATTGTTACATTACTGCACCACTTCTACATATCTTTTAACATCGGCCTTGTCCCTTGAATCCATAACATTTTTTAACTTTATTCAACACCATATTTTATCATTCTATGCACTTTTTGCACTTTATTTGTACTACACTTTTTATCTGGATATAGTTCTATTTTGGTCTTCAGGACACATAGTGATGATTTTTAACATTTATAACGATTCCACTTATAACATTCTAGCAGTTTTACCTGTACAAACATTGTGATTTAAGCAAAATATTACCATTTTGAATTGTGACTAAATTCTTCTATCAGGTAGTTTAAATCTTTCAGACATGTTGGTCCCCTCTCTTGTTTATTATAAATAGATGATAATCATGTGATGTTCTATTTTTGAGTGGTGATCTATTAGTCTTGTCATGAAGTAGCCTGTTGTGTCCTTCATGTGAATTTTAACCCACTAGGGTTTTATGTTTCCTTGCGTATTTTGCACAACAGTGTTGGCACTATGGTTAAATGAGAATTTTTTTTATAATAAGATGCTTTTTAAAAAAACTCGTTTTTACTGCTTGTACTTTTAAATACTGATTAATTACATTTACAAAGTGTTCTTAAACAAAAAGTATTTTTAAGCTATGGATTGTGGTGATTTGGGTTAAATGGCCATCCACTTTGGTTTGGTCAAAGAATATATTTCTTCTATGTCCATTGTTGGTGTAGGCAACCAATCACGTTGTGTGTTACTTTGCACTTTGCACTTTAAATGTTGGCATACTACTCACAAGGCGCTATGTGAACAAGGCCTCTGGTAGGCTGAAACGCGTCATGGCAGGCATGCTGAGCTTCTAAAAATAAATACTCACTTGCACTTACAGCTGGGTCTGTTTTCGTCTGTTCCGGTTTTCATGAGCTTTGTGATTCCTGGGATCTTTGAGGTGAAACTTTCGACATATATATATATATATATATATATATATATATATATATATATATTTTACCTACTGGCGGTCGCCAGTGGGTAGTTATAGTAAGGACCTTGTTTCTATTCAAAAAACGTTTTTTCTTTTGCCAATATCTTTGGCGCCGTTTGACGAATCTTCGCGAAATTTTCAAAACTAATGGCCTGCTCCGGTCAACTCCTGTCTTGAAAGTTTCGGGGTGATTCGTCAAGAGCGGGGGACAAGAAAAAAGGGGGTCCAAACCGCATTTTCCCCATGTTAATTTCCATAGGAAACGTTAGACACGGCTACAGCCTGAACTGCTGAACGGAATTAAACCAAATTTGGCAAAGAGGTAGCTCTTGGTTCAGAAAGCAACCTTTTTTTTAAATGGTGTCAATCCGTTCAGTAGTTTCTAAGAAATTCAAAATTAAAAAAATTGATATCTGGGCGGAGCCTAACCACACATCTCATTGTGAGACCTGATTGGATGTCAGCACTTCATCCTGAAATTGCTGGCAGCCATCTTGGGAACAATATACATGATAGCACCCCATTGAAATGCATTGTAGTGAATAGAAGATTTTGAGGGTCACCAAAAGGAGAACTATAAAGGGTGATAACAGACTTTAGTTACATTAGAATTAATTTGTTGATGGTACTGATGGAGCAAGAACTCACAATGAGACTTGCTCTTAAGCAATCCTCTCACAGTATTAATTTATTAAATTTTGTAATGTCTCTACTAACAAATGCACACATGAAAACTATACGAGTGAAGCTTGCCTATGTGTTTAAACTAATAAGTAATGCTTGTCTAAATCTAAAATGGCCGCTAAGCGCGGGAATTTCATTGTGCATGTGTCAACCATATCACGTGGTATGACGTCTTTCTTTGCTTGGAGGGGAATCTTTGCTTCTGCGCAGTGTGTATTAAAATGGCTGCTTAATGTTTTCACGTGCTAAAGCTTGCGCATTTGCTGCAATTAAAACTGTGGTATTCTAATGCTATTAATGCGGGATAGATTTATAAATAAATGGGAATAGAGTAGACAAAGTGGGTATACAGTGAAAACATTTATTTTGTGATTTTAATATTTTCTTCTTTGACTTTTATTAGTTCATAAATGGGACTGGGTTGGTTGAACTGCAGCTCGAGAGACATTGGTTCTGCACATGCGCCCTGCAAGGCTGACCAGAGGAAGCGATGAAGTCAACTTGGAAGCCCTCCAAGGTCGCAAAGCCTGGTTCACAAGTTAATCTGAAATGTACCTGAAGTCGAAACAAATGTATACAAAATGTATTACGGAATCAATGGGAAACGGGTGGGAAATAAAGCAAATGTATTAATTGTGATGGGCGGTATTTTAAAACAATGGGCTTAAAGAAATTGAACTAAATTGACATGGTGTGAGGATCAACCCCCTGTCCCCGTCCAATCAGAAGTAGTGGGCCCATAAATTTGAAACATTAATGGGAGGTACCTGGGCATAGAAGGGTATAATAGATATAGAATTAAGCTAATTAGTTAGAACAGGCATTGGCATTAGGACGCTCTAGCTCAGACATACAAGCTGATCGATTGCAGACTGAACCGCTGTCCAGAGAGGTCCTGAGGTGGGGGCGGCGGAATCCATTAGAAGGAAGACACGGAAGAACTCGAGGAGGAGCGAAGTGTCAGAGAGGGAACGACGCAGGCGTCGTTGATAGAGAGGTCACCTGTCCTGTCCTGAACCTGGTCCGGAGGTCTTTGGTCTTCATCCTTCTTGGGACCTATCTTTCCAACTCCTTGGCCAAGGGGTTTGGTTTCTCGCACCTTTAGGTAAATATAAATGCAACCTTTAGCTGTGCTGCTGTCTCTATGTTCTTCTTTCTGAGGAACCGTCATTGATCGATAATTGATTAATATGCTTCATCCTTGATATACGATTAAGTATCATGTGGTTCTGTATTTTACTCTGCTAAAACTTTAGATAAACATTTTAAAACTTCCTGACTCAGTGATTATTTAGAAATTTATGAATTGTAATGAATGTCACTCATCTTAAACTTCCCAATTATCAAAGGGTCCATTGGTAAGTCATTACTCTTCAATCAGAAAAGTAATTGGTAGCAGGGATATTGATAAAGAGTACAACTGACCCACCAGTGGAAATTGCTAGCGTAGTATGAATGAATGGGCCCAGGTGAGTATTCGGTGTATGAATGCTTGTTGCTAGTAACCCGCTGGATCAGTTTTCTGGTTATCAGAGGATGGTTGTACTTTGTTAATTGGGTAATGAGAATTTTATTTTTATAAACTAACATCCGTTTATTCAAAAGTTTTGTTTTATGTTGTCCAGAAATCCCCGGGGAAAATTGAATAGCGGATGGTAAGTGGAAGCCATACTGCAGTGAGGTTATCTGTCAGGCAGAAATAGTACTGAAAAGTTAAGCAGGGCTATCAGTACTTGTTAGGGACTCTATGCGTGTGAGTAATAGCAAAAGAATATGCTGGTAAAAATTTGATGTTATATCACCTAGAAAGGGTAACATTGAAGAAGTAGCAGGTATTTCTGAAGCTTACGTGAAGAGTAAACGGAAGGGTTTTACTCGTAGTGTATGTTTAGTAAACGGAAAAGTTTTACTAAAGTATGAGAGAAACTATCCTTTTCAATTTAGCGAAACTGACACGATAGTGAATGTTTTATGTTGTTACTGAATTTTAATAAGAAGTACAAAGAAAATAAAGCTTTGCGTACGATTTTGTAAAGGGAGGGTCAGCTGCCAGAGAGGAAGCTGACGTCACAAAACGCCGCGCTGGGATTGGTTGAAACAGCGGGCATGGAAAGACTCTTGTAAAGGAGGGGTCAGGAGTAATACTGACTTCACAGGTGTCGCGATGGGATTGGTCGAAACAGCGAGGGACAGAGAAGTGCAGATTGTAAAGGAGGGGTTGTCAGACAAACGTCACTAAAAGGCCGCGCTAGGATTGGTTCAGAGACAAATGTTAGTTGGAATTTAATTGGTTGGTAGCATAGAAGTCGAAATCCTAGTGGATAGTGGAGAATATATGTGGAAACATGATCCGACTTTAACAGGAACCCGTCCAGACAAGAGATTCTTAGGTTTTGTAGAATATAATTTGATACATAGATATTTACCCAAAATGTATGGAGAAAAGAGAAAAATGTCATTTCTACAGAAGGTTAAAAACTATTTTAAGAAAGAAAAACCCATCAAAACTAGAGAAGGAATTATCATTCCACCAGCAAAAACGCCCGCTTCATTCATGATGATGGAGAGAGGTTATCATGCTTGCGTATGGTTAGAAAATTGGATAGAATATACCAAAAATGATATAATATTAGCATTCCCAGAGAATGATACTTTCAATGGGAGAATTCTTCAAAATTTAAGATTGAGGATGAATGATTTAGAACCCAGACCAAGATTAACGCAATACGAAGCCTTAGAAGAATGGGAAACCGAGGCATTCGAACGTGACCGAGCAAGAAGCAGTAGGGGTTATCGGGGATTTTTTCCTACATACCAAAATGAGTCAAGAGACAGTCAGATGAAACAGTGGAGAAGAGCGATGCTTACAGAGGGTTTGTATCCAGTATTTATGACAGAAGAGTCATTAGGAGGTAAATGCACAGAAAAGACAAAACATTTGACATGGTTTGGAGATTCTGAAGATGAATTTATGAAAGAAATATTAAAGAACCCGCCACCATATCAGGAAGGGACAAGTGGATGCACCCCAAGCGCACCACTTTTAAAAACACCATTGGTACCGCAAGTATTGCATAATCCACCAGTTAATAGGGTACTTCAGGATAAAGAAAAAGAGGCTGTAGACAGAAACAGAGCAGAATTGATACAGAAAATAACACAGCTGAATGTACATCCTGATTCCCTGACCATACCTGTAACAATTGGTCCAGTGGTTCCTTTATATGGTGACAAAGTAAATTATCCGAAACCATTAGTAATGCCTACACCTGTAGAAATTCCTAAACCTGAACCTGTAATAATTGATGATCAAATGAGTGATTGTGAATCTATGATATCCCTAATGGATTTACCAATTCGAGGATCTGTAAATAGCACTCCTAGAAGAATAACACCTGGTTGCTCCAAAGATGTAAATATAGTAACATCATCTGGAACTAAGAGTGCCACAGTAGTAACGCCAGAAGACTTAGAAAGATGGGCACAAGGATCAGACAAACAGAGTTCACCCCCAAAGATCATGGACATCTATAAATTAAAAGTCGAGTTAGAAGAAATGATAGCAGGAAATGTGGGAGTAGATCGTTTAAATACTTACGATGAAGAAGAACTATTGTTCGTATGCAGAAGCATAACTAGAAATGTAAAGATATTTCATGAGAAATTATCAGATTTGGCCTTACAGATGGGAATTGAAATAGGAAAGTCAAAAGTACTACAGAAACCTTATAGAGCAGACTTCTCTGACAAAGATTTAGAAAACATGAATGCCTCTGGCCGAAAACTACAAGTAAAAGAATTAATGTCAGTATTACAGAAATGGGGAGATCTAGATAAATGGAAAACTAGATGGACAAAGAAAAAGGAAGAGGCACAGTACAGTAGAACAACTTCTGAATATTTATTGAAAGAAACAGGGAAAGCAGATCAGATGTACCCGATACGAGAAGTACCTGGAGGAGGTTATGTACATGTCCCATGGAGTAGACAGGATATTTTGTCATTTACGAATGATTTCCCAAAGTTGAGAGAAAAGCCAATTGAATGGTACAAGCAGGTTGAGAGGTTTGTGAAAGTGTCAAAGGTATTGTTAAAGGATTTGGATGGTTTGTTCGACATAGTGGTACCTGCCGATTTGTGGACAGATTGTAAGATTACGGTTGACTGGCCGAGTGAAGAGTATCCTAGAGATCCAAAGACAGGTGCTCCATCAAGTGATGTGATGAAAAAGTATCAGCAGGTGATAACTTACCTGAAAGGGAAAATACCACCGAAAGAAACGGATTGGGTGAAAATAGACAGGACTACCCAAGAAGCAAGTAAATCAGTACATGCCTATTATGAACGCCTATTGCAGGTATTTGTTGTGTATGTTCTGTACTCTACTGTTCTGTTTAAGAATGTGTACATGTCAGATGCGGTGTAGCAGTGTTGGTGCTAACACCTTTCTCTGTAGCTGGACGAGGTTATCAATAAAATAACCATTGATCTACAATATACGTTGTGAAGCGATTACTACAGAATATGGCGACGAGGATGGGATGGTAACCTCGTATGAACCCACGCCAATCGACTACATTGAGAAATCAAGGGATTTCGTCTTTGTTGGAAACCAGCTACAGTTTATTCAACGTTGGAGAAGCCTGCCACGACAGTTCATCGACCGCAAAAACGCATCTGCCAGTAAGTGCAACTATCTGGAGAAACTTTGTTACCGTTCGAGAAGGTCAATGGGTACGAGTTAAATCTAGCAGGAAGATCGTTAAAGGTAAAAACAGATTCAGTGAGCCCAAAAAAGTTGTTAAGGTCAATAGAAACACGGTTCAGTTAGCTGATGGCTCTATATATCACAGGAGTAAACTTTCTATTGTTAAAAATCCTGATGCCTGTAGAACAAATCCTGAAGAAGCTACTATTATGAATGATTCGAACAAATATTGGTGGCTGACCATCAATTCTTCTTTAGATCAAGCTTTATTTCCTGTTCAGTGTACCAACCCTGTTCAGAATCCAGAACAGTACCTAGAACATGTTAATGTTGCTAATGATGGTATTCTTAATCATCCTGACATTCGACCTTCTTCTTCAAACGAAGAAAGAATTAGTAGTTTTGGTAGAACCATTGTTAAACCCAAGAAATTAGATGACTTTGTTTGCTTCTTATAACATTGTACACTTATGTTTTTTTAATGTTTTTAGTGGGGGGGATATGGGTATTGTTTCATTAAAGGGGAGGGATGTGTAGTAATGGGTAAGTTCATGCTAGTGTTTGCAGAATGTAGAGTGTTGTGTATGTTCTGTACTCTACTGTTCTGCTTAAGAATGTGTACATGTCAGATGCGGTGTAGCAGTGTTGGTGCTAACACCTTTCTCTGTAGCTGGACGAGGTTATCAATAAAATAACCATTGATCTACAATATACGTTGTGAAGCGATTACTACAGTATTCAAACAGTATAGTGGATTTGAGGACATTGGAGATAAAAACATGAGTCAGTTTGTTTATCGATTTGTTTATGGTTTAAAGCCAGAGATTTGTCAGATGATTAAACAGCACATGTTGTGCTGGCAAGGGAAACCCATTGATGACATTTTGAAATATGCAAAATATTGTGGAGACGATATTGAGGATAGGCACAAGAAACTGCAAGAGAAAGTGATGTGGGCTCAGGTGAAAATGGCTGAGCGACAGGGAATTAATTTGGATAATCCAACTGATAATCAGGGAAAAGATTCTGGAACAAATGGTGATACAGGAAATGGTGGTAAAGTGAGAGGACGAATGAGTAGAGAAGAGGCTAAAAAGAAATTTCCTTGTCATGGATGCGGAAAGTTGGGGTATTGGAAGGATGAATGTAAAAAGATTCGAAATAATAATGGCCCAAATCATAATTTAAATCCACAGACGCAGAATGACTCACAGCAAGGTGTAAATCCTCAGAGTTAGTTGCCACCTGCTCCTATACAGGGTAATGTAAGCAGAGCAAAGCACGGTACAGACGTCGGATATCAAGGAGGAAGTGGTAAGAATGATTATGTAACTTCACAGTTTCTTTTGCAGGATGATTTTTATCAGTATAATCAATGACGGTGCCTAAGAGAGGGGGAGAAGGAGTGTGTGCTTGGCGCATCCTTGCCGGTAGACCAGTCAGGTCCATATGTTGAAGGGAAAGTAAGAGGTAATGATATCACTTTCCTTTTGGACACTGGTGCTACTCGTTCTACTGTGAGAACAGCAGACATCCCAGACCTTCCTCTCTCTGGAGAAGCTAACCAAGTTGTAGGTGTAGCTAATCGTAAAATTAAAACACCTCTTACCGAACCAATGGAAGTAAAAATTGGAAATTTTAGAGAAATGCATCAGTTTGTAGTGTGTGATTCCAGTCCAGTAAACTTACTGGGCCGAGATTTGTTGTGCAAAATGAACTGCACAATTTTCTGCACACCGGATGGTGTTGCAGTTCAGACCCCGGATGAAGATCATGTATATAAAATTATGATTGCAAAACAAGGTACAGAAGTAGATGAGATGTTTTCTTTGATAACAGAAGACGAGTTACCTGAAGAATTAAGAACTACAGTAAATTCCATGGTATGGGATTTCACCGGGAAAGAAGTAGGACTTATGGCCAAAATAGACCCAGTAAAAATCACTGTAAAGGAAGGTGCAATTTTCCCAAATACCAGACAGTACAAAATGAGTGCAGAAGTAAAAGCAGGAGTTGTTGAGGAAATTAACAGAATGGTAAAACAAGGCATATTAAAAGAAGTTTTGAGTAGCCCTTGTAATTCACCAATAATGGGTTTGAAGAAGCTTAGTGGAAAATATAGGATTGTTCACGATTTACGCAAAATTAATAAGATTGTGGTAACTTGTTGTCCTATAGTGCCAAATCCTGCAGTAATCCTATACCAGATCCCCTGGAGTGCAGAATGGTTTACTGTGATTGATTTATGCCAAGCATTCTTTTCAATACCATTGCACCCAGATAGCCAGTATCTCTTTTCATTTAAATTAAAGTCTATGTATGGAATCGTGTTCCTCAGGGGTACACGGAAAGTCCCTCCATTTTCAATCAAATACTGAAGGGGTGTTTGGAGAAGTTAGTGCTACCCAGAAGTTCAGTCTTGGTACAGTATATAGACGACCTACTGGTAGCATCCAGCACTCATGATGATTGTGTTGAATATTCAATTGCATTACTTAACCATTTGGCTGAGGAAGGACATAAAGTATCTCCTGAAAAATTGCAGTTTTGTACAACAGCAGTTAAGTATTTAGGACACCAAATTGAGAGGGGAAAAAGAAGGATAACCTCTGAAAGAGTAAAATTAATCAAGAGAATGCAAATGCCTGTAACTCAAAGAGAAGTGAGAATGTTCCTTGGAATAGTGGGATATTGTCGACAGTGGATAGTAGGGTTTTCGCTGCTAGCAAAGCCATTGATTCAAATGACGAAAAAGAAGGCAAAGGACCCAGTTGAGTGGGATGATGAGAGCGTAGGAGGTTTTGTAAAATTGAGAAGTGCTTTGTGTGAAGCACCTGCCCTAGGTATGCCTGATTATACAAGAGGATTCTCGTTATTCTGTCATGAGAGAGAAAATTGTGCACTTTCAGTCCTAACTCAGAGACATGGTTTGGACAGACGTCCTATAGAATATTTTTCTGCTACATTGGACCCAGTGGCAGCAGCGTTGCCAGGCTGCTTAAAAGCAGTAGCTGCTACATGTTTGAGCATTGAACAAAGTGAATCAATTGTAATGGGACATCCTGTAAAAGTGTTTGTCCCACACTCAGTTGTAATTCTGTTGACAAGAACCAGAACTCAGCATCTTACTCCTAGTCGGCTGACTAAATATGAGAGAATAATCTTAGGTGCTGAAAATGTGACTATCGTCAGGTGCACAATTGTAAACCCTGCTACATTACTACCAGATCCGTATCATGAGGAAGTCAAAGATGATGAAGAGGAACATGATTGTTTACAAGTCACAGAATTGTGCACCAAACTGCGTCCTGATATACAGGAACTGCCTCTCAGGAATCCAGACAGGGAGCTGTTTGTGGATGGTTCATGCCAAAGGCATGAAGATGGCAAATTAAGTGCAGCATATGCTGTATGTGAATTAACTGGAATAGTCGAAGCATCCTATTTACCAGGAGTCAAATCTGCACAAGTAGCTGAATTAATTGCTTTGATTAAAGCCTGCAAAATTGGGAAGAATCAGAAAGTAACCATATTTACGGACAGTCAATATGGGTATGGGGTTGTGCATGACTTTGGCCAACTGTGAATGCAGAGGGATTTCATGACTTCTTCAGGATCCCCAATCAAAAATGGACAGTTTGTAAAAGAACTACTAGAAGCAATACAATCACCAAAAGAATTGGCGGTGGTGAAATGTGCCGCACACCAGTCAGGAGATGACTGGGTGGTAGTCGGTAACAGATATGCAGATCTGGTGCCTCAACACTGTGCCAAAAACAGGTTGTCAGTAAATAAAAAGGTTGAAAGAATGGGAATCAGCTGCCAACTTATGCTATATGCACCACCTGAAACATGGAATGATGTGAAAAGACTGCAAGATGATGCTGACGAGAGTGAAAGAGATGCTTGGATAAAAATAGGATGTTCTCGCAGAGCAGACGATGATGTGTGGGTTTATGCCGACGGCAGACCAGTCATGCCCGACTGTCTGATTTCACAAATGGCCAGAATGTATCATGGAGACACACATGTAGGGAGAGATGCCATGATTAGACTCTTCAGGCAAAGTTGGTATAATCCAAGGTTTAGGGCTGCAGCAGAGAGTCTATGCCAAAGGTGTTTAACTTGCCAAATGAATAATCCAGGAAGAAAAACAGTAATTGGTTTGGATAAATTGGAAAGGCTGAGGGTCCTTTGTGAGATTACAGCTAGATTTCATACAGTTACCACCATGTAAAGGACTGAAATATGTACTTGTCATAGTGTGTCTGTTTTCAAGGTGGGTGGAGGCTTACCCTACCAGAAGGAATGACAGTATTACAGTCGCAAAGTTGTTGCTACGAGAACTCATTCCTAGGTTCGGTTTCCCAGTAACTTTGGAATCAGATAGAGGAAGTCACTTCAACAACGATGTGATCAGAATAATCTGTGAAGCATTCCAAATTGAGCAGAAATTGCACTGTGCGTATCGCCCAGAGGCTTCTGGAGTTGTTGAACAAATGAATGGCACAATAAAATCAAGATTGGCAAAAATGTGTGCATCAACATCGTTAGATTGGCCAGATGCATTGCCACTTGTTTTAATGGGACTCAGAAGCATTCCTGATAGAAATACCGGATTGAGTCCGCACGAAATAATCATGGGAAGAGCAATGAGACAAGCACATGTACCTACAAGTAAACTGCTGAACATAACTGATGATATGGTTCTGGATTATTGCAAAGGATTGGCTGACCTAGTGCGTTCTGTCTCTCACCAGGTTGGAGAAGACGCAGTTTCCAGACAGCCTGAGCTAGAGCATGATATGAACCCCGGAGACTGGGTGGTTGTGAAGCATCACACCAGAGAAACGTGTTTATCACCCAGGTGGGGCGAACCTTGTCAGGTTATACTAGTCATGAACACAGCAGTGAAATGTGCAGGATTGTCTAACTGGATTCATGTAAGTCACACCAAAAGGGTACCAGAGCCTGAAGGACAAAATCCTCAGACAGCATCAATAACTGAGGAAGCTGAAGGTTGGCCAGCTGAAGAATCCCAGGTCAGAGATTCAAGAGAAGCTGAAGAAGAACAACCGAGCACAAGTCAGGACTGGATACCAGTGGTTGACATACCAGAAGTTTACAACAGAACAAGAAGCCGATCAAAATTAGAAGAAATTAGGGAAGATCAGATAGGTGAAGAAGAAGCAGCTCAGGATGAGGAAAATGAAACAATAAGAGAACCTGAGCAGGACCAGATAGGAAGAGGAAATTGGGCTCAAATCAACAACGAAACAACAAAATTTGAGCAGGGACAGACAGGTTTAGAAGAACGCGGTCAGGCTGCAGAAGTACAAAGTGCAATAAGCCCTGATCAGAACAAGTTAGATTTAGGAAAATACGTTCAAGAAGAAGAAGATCACGACAACCTCAAACATGAAGACGTAAATCCTGAACAAGGTCAGTTGCTAGAAACTCACATTGGAGCAATTGAAGAAAAACCAATTAGACCTGAGAAAGAACAAATAGAATAAGAAACTGAGAACGAAGAAAAACAAACTGTGCCACAACTTGAAATTAAAAGAACTTCTGAAGAAGAAATAAGAAGTGAAGAGACAGTGCAAACAAAGAAGGTCAGAAAAGGTGATCATTGGCCTAGTGTCATTAAAAGAGTGAAATACCATATAGAAACCAGAAGTGAAGATCCAGAACAAGTAAATGAAGTAACAAGCCTAACTGGACAAACAAGTGGAACTGAAAAACGAAAAAGCAAAAGACTGAAACTTGTGAACAATAAATTTAAAGGTCCTGATTGGACTTATATAATCCTTGAAGACTGCGAGAGTTCAGAGTCAAGTGAAAGTGGTGACGAAGGAACAAGTGCGGAACTGACTTATGAAAAAGAAATAAAACCACCTTGATAACGTTAAGTCTTGAAAAGAAAAGATAAGAAGAGAAATCTTCCTTGTCAAAATGCCTGACGACAGAGTTTCTGGGAGACCGAAACGGAAATGTTGTAAAAGATGCTGTGCTATATGCATATGTAGTCTGGTAGTGGTGCTTATAGTATGGTTAGTTGTGATCGTAGCAATTCCTTACCTTCTGATAATGGATAAAAAGATTAACAACGAAACGAAGGGAAGGATAGATAACTTGAGAAGTAATAGAGTAGAATTAAAGACAAATGATGAACCAGAGTTTTATCACGAGGTAACAGATAACGACACTAGTTTGAATGTTTTCACAAAATTATTGTTTCAATATGTAGATACCATGGAAGTTAGTAATTGTTATGTCTGTATGAAGTTACCCGAATCAGTAGCGGAAGGATTAACATATCATCATTTACCATTAACTTATGGCATAACATGTAGTGTATTAACTAGTTTATTTTATAGAACAGGGAGACTTCAGTATTATTATTCAGATATAGATGTGATATTTTCTGAGGTTCCGATTCGAAAGAAAATGAATCCAGTGCTTAGTAGTCAAGATGCACAGTTTATGGGAGAATTTTCCTTAACAATGAAATCGATAGATATAACACATGCACATAGAAGCAATCTAACATGTTCATTACATGAAGAAGAAAAGATATTTTTGAATTTAGTAGAAAATAGAAGACAAGATTTCCAAAAGAAAGCATCTGAGCATTAGGCTCATCTGCCACCTCGGGCTGAGAAAGAGGGTAGTTATACACCTGTCAAGGCTCAAGCTGCTATGGCTCTGGATTTTGTAAAGACAGGGAAAATTTGTCTACATAGGTTAAAGACTGAGTATAACAATATTTTCATCTGTACCAGTGAATGTGAACATAATTTCTTAATTCTTGGAGGTTGGGGACTAAAAGGAGGAACAGATTCAGTTTTTCCTGGAATCTATTATGTGTGTGGGAATAAGGCTTACTTTAGGCTTCCTGCACGGTGGTATGGAAGTTGTTATTTTGGAATAGTATTTCCAAAAATATACCACGTAAAGAGGAACACTGGGAGCAATGAAAATAATAGTGAATTAACACGTAGTAAAAGAGCTAGTTTTTCGGAAATTGTAGGTGATATATTTGGTGCATTGATAGCTTCAGTGGGAATAATTCTGAACTCAAGGAAAATATGTAAATTATCTACAGTGGTTGATCGCTTATCAACGGACACTGCTGGAGGATTTCTAATGATTAATGCGGAGATGGTTGCGATTAGATCAATGGTTATGCAAAATCGACTTGCTCTTGACATAATATTGGCAAAAGAGGGCAGAGTCTGTAAACTATTGAAAACGAAACACTGTTGCACGTACATACGTGACAAAAGTGCAGAAATTGGAACGTATATACAGAATATAACAAAACTTGAGAATGAACTAAAACCACTGGAAGTTGATAGTGTATGGGAAAGATTGACGAATAGTATAGCGTCAATTGGTACCTGGTTTGCTAATGTAGGGACAGGACTTATAGGTCAAATATTAGTACCCTTAGCAGGGATAGCAATAATAGTACTGTCAATAATAATATGGTGCAAAAGTTCTAGAAGGAATGAGACGTATAGAGTGACAGGAAAAGGAAAGAAATGAAAATTTGATGAAATTGAATTAGAAGATCTGAAAAGGGAATTATACAAGAAACTGAAAGGAGATGATGAAAATAGAAAGTGTAAAAATGAAGCTGAGACAATTTTATGCTAAAGTTGGCATCTGGTTGTGGGTAGTATTTGGATGGCTCAGAAACGCCATCAGAGAGGGGATTGATGGAGCAAGAACTCGCAATGAGACTTGCTCGTAAGCAATCCTCTCACAGTATTAATTAATTAAATTTTGTAATGTCTCTACTAACAAATGCACACATGAAAATTATACGAGTGAAGCTTGCCTATGTGTTTAAACTAATAAGTAACGCTTGTCTAAATCTAAAATGGTCGCTAAGCGCGGGAATTTCATTGCGCATGTGTCAACCACATCACGTGGTATGACGTCTTTCTTTGCTTGGAGGGAAATCTTTGCTTCTGCGCAGTGTGTATTAAAATGGCTGCTTAATGTTTTCACGTGCTAAAGCCTGCGCATTTGCTGCAATTAAAACTGTGGTATTCTAATGCTATTAATGCGGGATAGATTTATAAATAAATGGGAATAGAGTAGACAAAGTGGGTATACAGTGAAAACATTTATTTTGTGATTTTAATATTTTCTTCTTTGACTTTTATTAGTTCATAAATGGGACTGGGTTGGTTGAACTGCAGCTCGAGAGACATTGGTTCTGCACATGCGCCCTGCAAGGCTGACCAGATGAAGCGATTAAGTCAACTTGGAAGCCCTCCAAGGTCGCAAAGCCTGGTTCACAAGTTCATCGAAATGTACCTGAAGTCGAAACAAATGTATACAAAATGTATTACGGAATCAATGGGAAACGGGTGGGAAATAAAGCAAATGTATTAATTGTGATGGGCGGTGTTTTAAAACAATGGGCTTAAAGAAATTGAACTAAATTGACATGGTGTGAGGATCAACCCCCTGTCCCCGTCCAATCAGAAGTAGTGGGCCCATAAATTTCAAACATTAATGGGAGGTACCTGGGCATAGAAGGGTATAATAGATATAGAATTAAGCTAATTAGTTAGAACAGGCATTGGCATTAGGACGCTCTAGCTCAGACATACAAGCTGATCGATTGCAGACTGAACCGCTGTCCAGAGAGGTCCTGAGGTGGGGGCGGCGGAATCCATTAGAAGGAAGACACGGAAGAACTCGAGGAGGAGCGAAGTGTCAGAGAGGGGAACGACGCAGGCGTCGTTGATAGAGCGGTCACCTGTCCTGTCCTGAACCTGGTCCGGAGGTCTTTGGTCTTCATCCTTCTTGGGACCTATCTTTCCAACTCCTTGGCTAAGGGGTTTGGTTTCTCGCACCTTTAGGTAAATATAAATGCAACCTTTAGCTGTGCTGCTGTCTCTATCTTCTTCTTTCTGAGGAACCGTCATTGATCGATAATTGATTAATATGCTTCATCCTTGATATACGATTAAGTATCATGTGGTTCTGTATTTTACTCTGGTAAAACTTTAGATAAACATTTTAAAACTTCCTGACTCAGTGATTATTTAGAAATGTATGAATTGTAATGAATGTCACTCATTTTAAACTTCCCAATTATCAAAGGGTCCATTGGTAAGTCATTACTCTTCAATCAGAAAAGTAATTGGTAGCAGGGATATTGATAAAGAGTACACCAGCCACCACACTGACCCACCAGCGGAAAATGCTAGCGTAGTATGAATGAATGAACCCAGGTGAGTATTCGATGTATGAATGCTTGTTTCTAGTAACCCGCTGGATCAGTACCATACTAATTTTAGGAATTGTGGTGTGTTCTAAGGTGATTTTACCCTGTGAAAAACCTTCTGCTGGGATATCATGAATCATGTTTGACAGAAAACTATTTTCTCATGCTTGTCCCATAGAGGTTTGGAAGGTGCTCCAGAAGCTAAAATGAGAGCATATTTTCTGTAAATTCACATTATCTTTCTCAGTCATGTGAGAATGAAGTCTCACATTCTCAGTAAAACATGTACATCCAACAAGGGCAGAGACTGTCAGTTGATTCCTTTGTGTTCTACTGCAGCTTCCCAGAGTGTTCTAAAGAACTACTAGAGCGCTAACAGCCTTACTTATGACAAAAGTATGGCACACCTGAAGCCATCTTGATTGGAATAAACTGGTAACACTTAAAACATTTAATTTAAAAAGGAACAAAATGATGGGGTTCATTTTGTCATAGAAATTATGGTTAGTGCTGTAGAAAGAAAAATTAGGACATGTTTTAAGTGAGATCTCAAATATCTTCCTGTTATATTTCAACAGGAGCAGCCTGTCAGTTGATTCCTTTGTGTTCTACTGCAGCTTCCTAGAGTGTTCAAAAGAACAACTGGAGCGCTAAAAGTCTTGCTTATGACAAAATTATGGCACACCTGAAGCCATCTTGATTGGAATAAACTGGTAACACTTAAAACATTTCATTTAAAAAGGAACAAAATGAGGGGGTTCATTTTGTCATAGAAATTATGGTTAGTGCTGTAGAAAGAAAAATTAGGACATGTTTTAAGTAAGATCTCAAATATCTTCCTGTTATATTTCAACAGGAGCAACCTGTCAGTTGATTCCTTTGTGTTCTACTGCAGCTTCCCAGAGTGTTCTAAAGAACAACTAGAGTGCTAACAGCCTTACTTATGACAAAATTATGGCACACCTGAAGCCATCTTGATTGGAATAAACTGGTAACACTTAAAACACTTAATTTAAAAAGGAACAAAATGAGGGGGTTCATTTTGCCATAGAAATTATGGTTAGTGCTGCAGAAAGAAAAATTAGGGCATGTTTTAAGTGAGATCTCAAATCCTTTTCTATTTCATTAGAAAATTCTGACATGTAGACTGAAACAATCACTTTCAATACCAGCAGTAGACTTCCAGTTAACTCCCTGGTGAGCAGTAGCTTTACTACAGTGATCTAATGAGCAACTAGAGTGCTATCATTCTGAATTTATGGCAAATGTGTGACACGTCTGAATGCCTTCTTGATGGAATCAAAGTAAAAAACTGAAAGCATTTCCTACTGAGGAGACTGCAGTAAATGAGGAAATTAGGAAACTTGATAACAAATAAGTCTCCCAAGATGGCCACCAGAGAAAAAAGAGCCCAATGTAGCACAAATATCACCTAGATGTAGCCCACATATAGCCCAATGACAGAAGTGTGCAAAACACTTTTTATTTTTTGTTTTTTTGCAGTTTTATATAGTGCAGACTGGTCAGGTATTGGAGCGTTGCTCTTACTTGGACCCCTTATTGCGTATTTTTCACGAAGTACATGAGATTGATCTTGCGAAACATCTAACTTTACTATTCTGTTAAACTGAAGTTGCTCTGAACCGGGCTTTGTAACACCCGTTTTTACCTACTGGTTTTAATTAATTCTCACTGTATTGTATTAAGAAAGAGGATTTTCTGTTTTTATGTACACTTTTAAGATCTATGTTTCTAAATCAGATCGAATAAAGTTTAATGAATTTAATTGAAGTCTCCCAAGATGGCCACCAGAGAAAAAGGAGCCCAAATGTAGCACAAATATCACCCAGATGTAGCCCACGTATAGCCCAATGACAGAACTGTGGAAAACGCTTTGTATCCTTTCTTCTCTTGCAGTTTTATATAGTGCAGGATGGTCAGATATTGGAGTGCTATACATGAGCATTGGTTACATCATACAAGGACAAACTCATTTTGGTTGTAGGCATGGGGAGATTAAGTGATTTGACCAGAATCACAGAATGTAGAGCTGAAGCAGAAACTCCAACTTGGTTCCCCAGTTGCAAAGTCTGCAGCTCTGGAAGTAACACCACATTCTCTCCCCTAAGCGTAACATTTAATCAAGTGGTCAACTGGATAAAAAAACATAAAGATAACAAATCTTTTAAAAGTGCTTTGTCGCTATTTGAGAACTCAGAAAATATGTCCTCATTTTAGTTTTTTAGAGCACTAACCATAATTTCTATGCAACTAAGACCCTCTCATTTCTATAATTTCTAAAGGAAATGCTTTAGGTATTACAGTTTTGATTACATCAAGATGACGTCAGGCGTGCCACACTCTTGTAATAAATATAGAATGTTAGCAATCTAGTTGTCTCTTGTCTCTTTCTGCCCATCTCTTGCCTCTTTCTGCACCTCTCTTGCCTCTTTCTGCAGCTCACTCTCTTCTTTCTACACATCTCTTGCCTCTTTCTGCACCTCTCTTCCCTCATTCTGCAGCTCACTCTCTACTATCTGTACCTCTCTTGCCTCTTTTGCACCTCTCTTGCCTCTTTCTGAATCTCTCTTGCCTCTTTCTGCACATCTCTTGCCTCTTTCTGCACCACTCTTGCCTCTTTCTACACCTCTCTTGCATCTTTCTGCACCTCTCTAGCCTCTTTCTGCACCTATCTTGCCTCTTTCTGCACCTCTCTTCTTTCTGCACCCTTATTGCCTTTTTCTGCACCTCTGATGCCTCTTTATGCACCTCTCTTGCCTCTGTCTGCACCTCTCTTGCCTCTGTCTGCACTTCTCTTGCTTATTTATGCAGCTCACTCTCTTCTTTCTGCACCTCTCTTGCCTCTTTCTGCACCTCTCTTGCCTCTTTCTGTAGCTCACTCTCTTCTTTCTGCTTCTCTCTTGCCTCTTTCTGCACCTCTCTTCCCTCTTTCTGCAGCTCACTCTTCTTTCTGCACCTCTCTTGCCTCTTTCTGCACCTCTCATGCCTCTTTCTGCACTTCTCTTGGTTCTTCCTGCAGCTCAATCTCTTCTTTCTGTACCTCGTATGATTCTTTCTGTAATTCTCTTGCCTCTTTCTGCACCTCTCTTGCCTCTTTCTGCACCTCTCTTGCCTCTTTCTGAACATTTCTTCCTCTTTCTGCACCTCTCTTGCCTCTTTATGCACCTCTCTTGACTCTTTTTGCTCTTTTCTTGCCTCTTTCTGCAGCTCACTTGCTTCTTTCTGCACCTTTCTTCCTCTTTCTGTACCTCTCTTGACTCTTTCTATACCTCTTACCTCTTTCTGCACCTCTCTTGCCTCTTTCTGCACCTCTCTTGCCTCTTTCTGCAGTTCACTCTCTTCTTTCTGCACCTCTCTTGCCTCTTTCTACACCTCTCTTCCCTCTTTCTGCAGCTCACTCATTCTTTATGCACCCCTCTTGCCTCTTTATGCACCTCTCTCGTCTCTTTCTGCACCTCTCTTGCCTCTTTCTGCACATCTCTTGCCTCTTTCTGCACCAGTCTTGTCTCTTTCTATACCTCTCTTGCCTCTTTCTGTACCTCTCTTGCCTCTTTCTGCACCTCTCTTGCCTCTTTCTTCACCTCTCTTTAGTCTATCTGCACCTCTCTTGGCTTTCTACTCCACTCTTGCCTCTTTCTGCACAACTCTTGCCTCTTTCTGCACCTCTCTTGCCTCTTTCTGCACTTCTCTTGCTCCTTTCTGCACCTCTCTTGCTTCTTTCTGCATCTCACTCTCTTCTTTCTGCACCTCTCTTGCTTCTTTCTGCACCTCTCTTGTTTTTTTTTGCGCTTCTCTTGCTTCTTTCTGCACCTTTCTTCCTTTTTCTTCCTTTTTCTTGCCTCTTTCTGCAACTTTCTTTCTCTTTCTGTACCTCTCTTGCCTCTTTCTGCACCTCTCTTGTCTCTTTCTGCACCTCTCTTGCCTCTTTCTGCACCTCTCTTGCCTCTTTCTGCACCTCTCTTGCCTCTTTCTGCAACTCATTCTCTTCTTTCTGCACTTCTCATGCCTCTTTCTACACCTCTCTTCCCTCTTTCTGAAGCTCACTCTCTTCTTTCTGCACCCCTCTTGCCTCTTTCTGCACCTCTCATGCCTCTTTCTGCAACTCTCTTGCCTCTTTCTGCACATCTCTTGCCTGTTTCTGCACTAGTCTTGTCTCTTTCTACACCTCTCTTGCCTCTTTCTGTACCTCACTTGCCTCTTTCTTCACCTCTCTTGCCTCTATCTGCACCTCTCTTGGCTTTCTACTCCACTCTTGCCTCTTTCTGCACCTCTCTTGCCTCTTTCTGCACCTCATTCTCTTCTTTCTGCACCTCTCCTGCTTCTTTCTGCACCTCTCTTGGTTCTTTCTGCGCTTTTCTTGCTTCTTTCTGCACCTTTCTTCCTTTTTCTGCATTTTTCTTGCCTTTTTCTGCACCTTTCTGCACCTCTCTTGCCTATTTCTGCACCTCTCTTGTCTCTTTCTGCACCTCTCTTGCCTCTTTCTGCACCTCACTTGCCTCTTTCTGCACCTTTCTTCCTCTTTCTGCAACTCACTCTCTTCTTTTTGCAACTCTCTTGCTTCTTTCTGTGCCTCTCTTGCTTCTTTCCGCACTTCTTTTGCTTCTTTCTGCACCTCTCTTGGCCTCTTTCATCACTTCTCCTGCTTCTTTCTGCACCTTTCTTCCTCTTTTTGCACCTCTCTTGCTTTTTTCTGCACTTTTCTTGCCTTTTTCTGTACTTCTCTTGCTTCTTTCTGCACTTCTCTTGCTTCTTTCTGCGCCTTTCTTTCTCTTTCTGCACATGTCTTACCTATCTAGGTGTAGTTAGAAATTAGCATTTAAAAAACCTTAGAAATTCACTGAAAAACCACAGGTTTCAGGGATGTTATAGTTAGAAATTAGCATTTAAAAAACCTTAGAAATTCACTGAAAAAATCACAGGTTTCAGGGACGGTATAGATAGAAATTAGCATTTAAAAAACCTTAGAAATTCACTGAAAAAACCATAGGTTTCAGGGACGTTATAGTTAGAAATTAGCATTTAAAAAACCTTTGAAATTCACTGAAAAAACCATAGGTTTCAGGGACGTTATAGTTATAAATTAGCCTTTAAAAAAACGTAGAAATTCACTGAAAAAACAATAGGTTTTAGGGACGTTATAGTTAGTTGGACATTTCACTAGTACAAAACCAGAGAAATTCGCCTGTTATAGTTAGTTGAGCTAACTATAACTTGCGCCCCCCAATGCACTGCTGATGACGTCACATATTACATCATTCATGACATGGTCAGTGACATCACTGATGACATCACTGATGACATCTCAAATGACATCACTGACATCACTCATGACATCACTGATGACATCATCCAGTGACTATGTGTTTCTGTAAAGTTTAAATATGTTATATATATATATATATATATGTCAAGGTGTATTGAAGAATGAGTGGGTGTATAAGTGTCTGAATAGATGATTTAGTAGGTGCGTGACTGACTGTATAAGTGAGTGATTAATCGTGTCTTACTGAATGCATGGGTTAATGACTAAACTGTGTGAATGTCTGTATTAGTCTTTCAGTTGGTGTGTAAGCGGCTGCATGGGTTGGTGAGTAGCTAAACGAGTGTCTATATGGGTTATTGATTGGTTGTCTGAGTATCTGTATGGGTGCCTGAGTGTCTCTGTGGGTGGGTGGGGGGTGTGTGACTCTGTGCATAGATGTGTGAGTAGGTGATTCACTGGGTGTATGGGTTCAAGAGTGCATCTGTGAAGGGCTGTATGGGTGGGTGAGTGTGTGTGTGGGTGTGTTGGTGAGTGAATGGATGTCTCAGTGGTACATGTGTGAGTAACTACATATGTGAAAGGCAGTATATGTGAGTGTTGGAGTATATAAATGACTATATGTGAGAGTGAGTGATTGTGAGAGTGGCTGTATGGATGAGTGTGTGCTTGTAGAAGTGAGTAAGTATGTGTTAGTATCTGTATGAATGAGTGAAGTGGTGTGTGTATAACTGTATAGGTGAGTAAATGGGAGTGTGATTGATTCTTTGCATGACTGACTAGGTGTGTGAGTAACTATGGGTGAGTGGTGGTGTGTGAGTGTCTGTATAGGTGTATGAGTGCATATGATAGTGCTGTATTGATGAGTGACTGCATGTATGAGTAACTGTATGGATGAATGAGTGGACATGTGTGTAGACCTAGGAATCAGTGAGTGGGTATGTAGTAACTGGTATTGGTGTGTCTATGGTTTCGAAAATGGTAGTCTGCATTTTAGAGTGGGTGTATCAAAAGTTATATTAGGGTGTGAGGTGGTGCATCAGATTATCACATGGATGATGTCATCAGTGATGTCATCAGTGATGTCACTGACCATGTCATGAATGATGTAATATGTGACGTCATCAGCAGTGCATTGCGGGGGTGCGAGTTATAGTTAGCTCAACTAACTATAACGGGCGAATTTCTCTGGTTTTGTACTAGTGAAATGTCCAACTAACTATAACGTCCCTGAAACCTATGGTTTTTTCAGTGAATGTATATATATATATATATATGCAAAGAACTCCATCCAACAGCATCCAAGTCGTCAGGAAAGGACGAACACGGACCCAAAATTGCTTCGTGCGAAAAGGTTATTTTTTATTTCATTCCATATCGGCACCACGCACCGCCATGACGCGTTTCGACCCAAGAAGGGCCTTGATCACATGACGCTGTCAGGGGAAGCCACCAAATTTATAGTGCAAAACATGAGCATCACGTGACCATAGGGCCAATAGACATAGAAAACACATCATAACCCAGTACAGCATGAGCATATCACAAGATTAATTGATCATGTACCTGGTGGCTCAAGAATAATATACAATTTAGAATTTAAATAGACGTGCAAAACCTGCAAAAGTGCATAGGAGCTTATGTGCAAAGTACGCAACATTAAACAATACCTCCTCCTAGTGGGGCAAGTGCACGGCTGGATCGGATTAGCTGTATAAAGTGCAAAAAGTGCATATTTAAAAAAATATATCTATGATCCTAAAATCCAGACAGCAGAGGCCTATGCCCAACCTATTACCTCTAAAGCAATGTGCAAAATACAAGCAATAGTGCAAACATGATGCGGCTTAATGCAGATATGCATAGATCTTATTGCAAGAAATTTTCATGGAAAGTTCCATCTTTAGCAAGTCTAAATATTCAATATTAAAATGAATCACATCAAGAACCCACCAAATACAAAAATATAAAACATGATTGAAATATATTAAAAAGTGCAATGCTCATTCAAGTATGTAAAATACACACCCTTATGCTGTTTTATACCCATGATGAATCATAGAGCTGATGCCGTCCCTTATTATCAAGATAATCCTCATGAGTACATACCCCCTAGACATTGTGCATTTGAAAAGAATTAAAAAAATCATTAAATCTGATTAAAATCTACATTCATTTTACAAATACAACCAATCTATAATACCACTCTAAAATCTATAAAAGAAATATTTATTACATCATAAATATCTAAAATAGTATCCTAGACCTCAGCTCCCTGATGACTTGGTGCTGAAGGGCCCTATTAGAGTTATGTTGTAATTAGGGGAACCCGTTTCAAATCTAAAATAGCCTGTAGGGATAGGGCATCACAACTTATGTTTCCAGAGTCAACTAAAAAAGAGGGGGAAAAAAAACCTTTACTGGGCCACTATATCTAATCTGCCCTGTTTGGTCACGTTTAAGCATCCTTATCAAACAAGAGGAGTGAAGTGAAAAGAAGAAAATAAAGAAATCGTAAAATAATAAAAAGCTAGTACTATTGTCTCACGTATGCTGAAGATCATTGTACTCGGGGCTCAGGTCAATTTCTAAAACATAGTACTAGCAACTGTCACTAAGCTAAATACATAGTTGGGGGAAGAAATGACATTCAGAGGCAAGTAAAAAAATCCTCACTTGAGTTTAGCCCATTTGGGTTCTTCGTATCGAGCTCGAGGATATACCTCGTCTCAAGCTTTCTTAGCAAGGCTTCACGGTCACCCCCCCGGCATAGAGGAGGCACCATGTCCACCACGAAGTAACTCAAGTGATCTAGGCAACTATCATGAATTTCTTTAAAGTGCCTAGCAACTGGGTATGTTGCATCATTGTTACTGATCGCTCTCATGTGCTGGAGTATACGCTTGTGAACCTGCAACTTGGTACTCCCAACATATTGCAGGCCACACGTACACTCCAGCACATACACAGCAAATTCGGTTTTGCATGTCAATTTCTTTGAGATAACCACGGGGACATTGCTAAACGGGATTTTATATGTAGTCCGACTTCTCCCCAATTTACATGCTTTACATGAGCACATTTAATGAAGCCTTTGGTGGTCTGCAGCCAGGAACTGTTGGAAATTATTTCAGGACTGCTCTTAACAAGCATATCGCTCATAGAGCGTGCTCTCCGAAAAGTTAGCGCTGGAGCTTTGGGTAAGGTACCACCAATTACTGGGTCATTCTGAACAACCGGCCAATTTCTATTGAAAATCATACGCAACTTGTTATGCTGCCGACTGTACGTTGTAATGAATCTAGGAGGCTCAATAGTGTTACTGGGGCTCATTGGTAATACAACTTGTCTGGGGTTACAGCCCAATACCACAGGGCGTGGAATAGCATTGGCTTTCCTAATCGCTGTATCAAGCATCTTGGCAGTGTATCCTCTAGCTAGGAATCTTAGTTTGCTTTCACCTTGAGCCTCCACGCAATCAGCATCCACACTACAGATACGTCTGACACGCAGCATCTCCCCATAAGGGATGCTGCGTATCAGATGGTCCGGGTGGTGGCTGGTGGCGTGCAAAACCGTATTGCCCGCTGTGGCCTTACGATGCAACCTTGTCTCCAAGCAGTTGTCCTTAATGTATACCTCTACATCCAAGAAGTTGACGGATACCTTGCTGACATTCGCTGTAAATTCAAGGTTGAGGTCATTGACATTGATCTCTTGGATAAACACACTAGCTGCTGATTCTGTTCCTTTCCAAATTAGAAATAAATCGTCAATATAACGATACCAGGCCACTATGTGATTACTCAAAGTGCATTCGTATTTAGCCCTGAGGACCTGCTCCTCCCACAGTCCCATGTGCAAACAAGCATAACTAGGGGAGAAGCAAGCCCCCATCGCCACACCTCTCAATTGCTGAAATACCTGACTCTGAAACAAAAAATAGTTGTTATTCAAGCACGTCAGGATCATATCAGACAGCATTTTGTTATGTTGCAGCATATAGAATGGTTTTTTCTGCAAAAAATGTTCAACCGCTTTAACACCATCCATATGGTGTATGCTAGTGTAGAGGGCAGTGACATCGAGAGTTATCAACAGAAAATCATCCTGCCATATTACAGATTGGATCTTTCTCAGAAAATCTCCAGTGTCCTGCAAATATGATGGCAGGTTTTTGACATGATCTTGAAGAAAGAAGTCAATGTATCTCAAAGTGTTCTCCATCATGCTATTCTTGGCAGAAATTATGGGTCTTCCAGGCGGTCTGTTCAGATCTTTGTGCACTTTGGGAATCCGATAGAAGACTGGAATAGTCTGATGGTTAACTTTCAGGAATCTCAATTCATCGCTACTCAGTAGACCAGCACTCTTCCATGATATCAACTTAGTATTGTACTCGTTCCAAGCACATCTGACCGCTTGCCAGTCACTTCGCCTGTAGCACTGTCGGTCATTCAGATGTTGAAGTGCCTCGATCATATACAATGCCCTCGGCCAGAGGACAATATTGCCCCCCTTGTCCGATTGGCGTATGACCATATTGTTATTGCTCTGTAGTTTCTCATTAGGCTGCCATAGCAATTATTCTCTTTGCGGCATTTTTGTTGCACCTGAAGTGTAGATGTATTCAACCTTTTGAGTTGGGTAGTTACCAACTCACTATAGATGTCGATATTATCGTGTAGCATGATGGGGTTAAATGTGGACCTCGGTTTGAACCCTGTAAGACCCGGCATATCCAGTCTGGGCAGGGTGTCAGTGCAGGTTACTGACTCATCCAATGTTCCTTCTCTGTGTAGATCCTGTAAATCACACATTAGACGATACTCGCTTACTGTCAATAATGATGGACTCAAACTCCCACAAGCACCAACAGTTTGTGTCACAGGCTGCTTAGTTTTGTTGAGCATGTAAAACTTACGCAGCTTGAGTTTGCGAGTAAACTTGTACAGGTCGATGCGAGTTTGTGCATAGTTAAAATTATTTGGTGGACAGTACGATAAGCCAAGTGAGAGAATCTTATTTTCATTGGCCGTAAGATGTACATCAGTCAGATTAATTATTGAGATAGATTCATTATTGGGCCCAGTCATTTGCGGTTCCATCTTCTCTGTGTTTTTTTGTTGTAGTTGGTCCTTCCGCCATTGCTTGCTTTTGTGGCATTGTCTGCATTTGCGGCGTTTCCTGTTTGCTCGTTGTTTTGTTTTTGTACTGGGGCGCGAGGTCTGAGTGTTTGTCTGCGATCCTGGCGCAGGCAATCCACCTCCTGCGCCAGTGAAAATTTTGTAAACCCCAAACGTGAGCTGGAGGTAGCTAGTTCATTATCAGATTCGCTCCCCGGTATCGAGCTCAAATCGGACATAGAGGTTGAAGACATAGCCGCATCGCTGGTAGTTAGCGAAATTGATTGCACGTGCACCGCTGCTTTTGCCCTTTTCACAGAGTCGAATTTTTTCGCAAATTTGAAAATTTGGCCATTTTGGTAATCCAACTTGTCTCTCTGAAACTTGAACACCTTGCGTTTCTTTATAATTTCCTCTTCTTTAGCCAGGCGCATGTGCATTTCCTCACGATATTTTTTTCCAAATCTAAATCCCCCATCTTGGATATTTGTGCATTTAACTCGTCGATTTTGATTTGGATGGAAGCACGGTCACTCTCCGCATATTTGATCAGTATTTTTACTAACCTACACGAAGAGTCCAAATTGCATTCTGCCCATTCGGCCAACATCTTTGGGTCAGGATTCTCATAGCTGGGGGCCAGCATAATGCGTAGACCCCGGGGATGCGCCCCACCTCCAAGTAGCGTGAGAGAGACCTATGCTCCCACCACTTTGATTGCTCTATACGCATAGCCTTTTCCAGTTGTTTGAACATGTCTCTCAACTCAAAACTCCCCGTTTTCACTGTATCGCAGGGTGCTATGTTAGGCACATTAGTGACAGGTGAGTCATCAAACATTTCAACTGCCGCCTCCTCGCGGCTTCTCACAGCGTCAGCGGCCATGGTGCACAATATAATAGGAAACTCGGTTACAATCAGCAAAACAGTCAATCAACTTAGTAGTGCTCACCGTTTCACCAAGCACACTGCTTCACCGGAAAGCTCAACTAACTATAACGGGCGAATTTCTCTGGTTTTGTACTAGTGAAATGTCCAACTAACTATAACGTCCCTGAAACCTATGGTTTTTTCAGTGAATGTATATATATATATATATATATATATATATATATATATATATATATATAGTTGAATTTCGTGTTCTTGTCACTTAAGTCTTTTATTTAAAAAAAGATTTCCAAGGATATGGATTTTTCAAACTTAGAGATTAATATTCTCTGGTCTCTAATTTTTTGGATACTGTTCTTCTCTTAGAGACACTAATCTCCCATTGCTTAATGTCTGACTGGAACTTCTGTGAAGTTTCTTTTAGTCTCCAGTTCAATTGCTCATAATATCCACAGATATGCTGCTTTAATTTATACTTTCCAGCACATTGTTTTAAAACTCATTCTCAAGTCTTTAGTTTGTTTTACCTCTGATTTCACCTCTCAAACCGGAACACTGCTTTTTAGATACTTCTCACGAATGGAACGCTACTCACTGGATTCTGCGCACAAAAGATCTTGAGACACTAGCGTTTTAAAACTGTCACTGATGAACACTAGTTTCCACTTTTTTCCTTAAAATTCAGGCGAGATGAAGAGACACTACGAGTCTCCTCAGAGAGTTCAGTTGAAGTGCGACATGCGTTGTTCGCACGCGCACATTGGCTTCATTCGATTTTTAGCAACTAGACTGCATTACCGCTTTGCTAGGGATGACGGTGGCCATCTTGGAATTTGCGCATTTCCGATGTTGCAGTCCTTTCAATAGCACTTGAGATAACAATCTTCTGTGAGGGTGCAACTTCCTCCACATCGGATACCGCCAACTCCAGAGGTACTTGCCATTTCTCTTCTTCTTTTGTGAGATTATAGTATGACAGGATAATGACTTCTTGACAGTGACAGACCTGTAGTTCCATTACTGCCACTCCATTCGAGACCTAAAGGAGCACCAAAGCCCTACCAAGCATGATTCTGTCTCCCTCATTTGGAAGGTATAGCAACTCGGAGTAGAGTGATTCCAGCAACAGCAGAGGGAAATGAGGGAAAGACTTCTTAGGGGTGGGGTGGGGAGGCACCCACTGAAAATGGTGCCCGCATAGGGTGGCTGCACTGTTGGACACTCTGGAGCCAGGCAGAGTTTTGGATGGGGCTTCCTGGTAAGCCAAAGCTCAAGAGCAGGCACTTTCCCTTTCATGGCGGGGACTCTTGAGAAACTGCAAGGAGACTGAATTTTGCCCATCTCCAGAGAGCAACGGTGAGAGGCAGTGGCTTCCGAGAACCCACAAGATAGCAGTAGGCCACTGCGGTTTGAGGGGTGCCTCCACATACCTTGACTGAACCCTGAAAACTCACTTGAGCACCACTGCAGTGATATCGGACCCCAAGTAAGTCAAGTATTCTGCCAGTCTTGAGCACAGTCCTGCAGCACGTTTGGGTCACTACCTGTAGTGGTGGTGTTTTTCAGAAGAAACCAGTATTGCGACCTATGCCCTTGTGGATCCTTGACGACTCTGGCCTTCCTGTCAGCAATTTTACAGAACCCATGCATTGAAAGGTAGCTGTGGGAGGAGTATAGTGATCACCTGAGGCCCTGAGAAGATTGATCTAGGGAGATAAAGCAGCAGCCTGATCAACTAGCAGGAGCGATGGAATGTATACAAGGTCTCTTAAATTTTGTGCTAGTGGTCGTGGTGGCAGAGGGCATACATGCCAAGAGGTCCCACTCTGTGGCCATGGGAAGAGCCTGACCACCCTCAAGGCATGTGTCTGCGTCACCTGACAACAGATAAAGGACGAAAGAAGATATCCGGCAACTTGGAGTTGGGGTTGTAGTGCATTTACGGGAAGCAGTGTAGAAGGCGGAGTATGGTTGGTCTTTCTGAGGTAGAGCTTGCTCCTTATAGACAAATGAACTGCATAGCCTCTTACCAACATACACTACAGTACTGTGACTGAAATGGGGGGATGTATTAAACTACTACCTAGACAATCTATTACAAGCCCTCTAGGCAAATGTTCGTAACTGTGAAACCATTCTGGAGATACCCTAGGGGGGCCAGCTGACAAGGAGCTTTTCGTGACGCCAAGTGAGAGTTGCTCATTTACATAGCGCACGCCCCTATGCAAATGAGGGATTGCCCGCTGAAGATAGCGCAGGCGATTTAAGTGCGCCAGCGCTATTGGTATTATAGAAGGTCGCGCACAAGCATCTGCGCCCCCTTCTGTAATACCAAAGTGCCCCGGTGGCTCGCACAGTGGGAGCAAACACCCGTTTTGCCCCTGGGCACTTACTGTAATTCGGCCCCTGGTGCTCTCACTGCTAGCCTGGCATTCTCCCTAAGAGGTAGCAGAGCACTTCCAGAGCTACAGGAGAGGACTACCAGTTATCAGCCTGTGCAGCAAAAACACACAGAAGAGTTCTTGTTAGTTCAGGCACATTCCTGCAGCCTCCTGTCGTGTCTTCCCCAGCCTTGGAGCATGCAAATAAAAATGCTACACCCAGAGCTCTAAAACAGAGGTCTTTATTCCTCCACTTACGCTCACACACTGCATGCATTGCATCATAACTTTTATAACTTCACCTTAACACCGCCCAGCGGATTAAGAAAGTCCTGTTTAGAGTCCCTCCAAAATGGCAGGGGTTCTAGCGCGCATAATATCACAACACTACATCTCCCCCTTTGTTAAATGAAAAGTACAGAGTGCATTAGCATCATAGTTCCTCAATGTGTCTTTGAGGCCCTCCTATTGGTCAGCCAGATTGGGTGATATGAGGTAGTTGGGGGGACCTAGATTATGCACTGAAGACATAGGCTCAAATGCTTGATCTGGCCATTCAGGCTGGTCCGCCTCTCTCGTGATCTCAGGAGCTGATGAACATCGAGTCCCATGTGATGGACTTTCCTGAACTATGTGCTGTCACCATATGTCCTATGCACGTTACTACCCTCAAAGGGTCAACATCAAAAGGAGTTTCAGTTTTCAACTTCCTTTTCTGTTTGGCCAGTACCCAGTCCCCTTTATCAAAGACTGTTTTCTGGGTGCGTTAGTGCTGATCGACATATGTTTTCATCTTGCACTTTGGAGAAGTGTCTCTGATATGAATCTTATTAGCATTCATTGATCGCTCCAAGGTCCATTGTGGTAGTTTGGTTCTGATGGCTCTCCAAAATTGGAAGATGGCAGGACTCTCACCAGTTTAATGGCCGGTAGAGCCCGCTACGGAGGGCTCTATGACTATTAGATCATTCCTCCCCTAGATGGTAGAATGTTCTAATTTGTAACACAAAGTCCTCACGGAGCCCGATGGGATTTCAATCCCCTTGGACTCCATGAGCAGCAGCGGTTTCTTCATAAGGGCGAGGGGGCATCACTCCCCCAACCGCTGCGGCACTAAATGTGAAAAATAGAACGGCAATAAAATTATTTCATCGCCATTTTATTTTCACGTTTAGAGCGCAGCAGCCTGCAGCCAGGATTGTTAGGAGCATGTCCTCCTCTGCTGCTGATTGGCAGTAGAGGAGGACTGGAGGTGCAAAATGGACCCTCCAAAGTGACATGCGCACTTTGCAGCTCTTCACTTAGCTGTCATAGACAGCTGGGTGGAGACCAATTGCAGGCCTAAAGGGCCTGAAGGAGCGTCCAGTCAGGATGCTCAATCCAACCCTGGTGCTGCTCTCATGCTGGTGAGAGTAGCACCAGGATTGGTTAGTGGAACTTCATGGAGTCTTGAGCCCTTGGAGCCGATGGAGATGGGACCGAAAAGGATGTTGGACGTGCAGCAGGAAAGGTAAGTGACTTTATTTGTTATTATTTGCCACTCGCCTTGACTGCATGCACGCACCCACCCACCCACCACTTAGTTGCCTGCCCCACTTGTGCACATACGTGCCAGCCGCTCCTGTCTGTGAGGCCTTTGTTCACAGCAACAGCTGTGAACAAACATTGGAATGTTGCTGGTCCGGGCTTCTACCGGCCATTAAAAGTCCGGAGCACTCGATTGTTTTTAATGGTGCTCCCATCATTGCAATGTTTTAATACGGCACAGACAAAAAAAAGCTAGAACTATATCTGTGAGTCTGAGATTGACGCAGATTTCCAAAGGGTTCTTTATTTCTTTGTGAATTCCATGATACTCATACAATTATTTCAGGTGAAGGAATGGATCATACTGACACGTGGATGAAAAGTTGTGAATTGAACCACCTTTATATTATCATTTTGTGTTTCACCCAAAAGTACGTCCAGTCAGTTTTACACTTATAAAGCTGAGATCTTGCTTCATGGAGTGGGAAGCTCATTCAGTGTATTTTACCTCATTTTGAAGCTTGTTAGAATAAACAAATACAAATACCAAAAACTAAATAAAAAACAAAAAGTAAATTAAAAAACTAAACTTGATGATCGACTTGCCTCTAACATTGTACAACTTGTTTTACATTTATACATAAACAGGTTTCTGTAGGCACTTTTTAAAATGTCATTGCTGAAAACGCAGTGTATTGACTTATCAGTGTTATTGTGTTACAGGTGACATTTATCTGCACTTAATTTAATAGTTTCGATTAAACAAGTATTCCAGTTGAATCATGCATCTTTTTCAATTAAATTTACATTCCTTTAAAAGTGTCATTGATTACGCCCTTTCTTCCTTTCATAAGTATAATATTTGAATGCTTTACAGTTTTACATGATCGCCAGCTACATTACACAAGGACACATTAATTTTGTTTTTTTATGCAATGGTAGATTTAAGGGGTTATTTATGAGAGCCTTGTGTCACATTTGTACCTTGTAAAGTGGTACATGCGTGACGCAGGGCTCTGAATCAGGTCCATGAAGCCACACAAAGCCACCCTGCGTGGCTTTGAGTTGCCTCATAAATCTTGAGTAAGATGATTGCCGCGTCGCCTTACTCTGCGCTCAGGAGGTGTTCCAATGTCGTTGCGGAGGGTATTTCCACACAAAACCCAAGGAGTTTGACACTGCCCGACATTTACATAATCATAATAAGAGGGTGTGGCCAAACGGCTAGAGCGGTCGACCTTGAAGCTGGGGAACCGGGTTCGAGTCTCGGCAAGCACACTCAACATCCTGTGATTCTGGGCAAATCATTTAATCTCCCCATGCCCAACAAAGTGAATGTGTCTGTCTGTAACGCAACTGGTGCTTATATAAAGTGCTCTATTACTTTTGGGTCGAGGTTGCGCTATATAAAACTGCAAAAACAAACAA
The DNA here is from genome assembly GCA_963921515.1 of Calotriton arnoldi. Taxonomy (NCBI): domain Eukaryota; kingdom Metazoa; phylum Chordata; class Amphibia; order Caudata; family Salamandridae; genus Calotriton; species Calotriton arnoldi. The sequence continues at coordinate 668,208 of CAWUFW010001209.1, forward strand.
ACAAAAATGTAAATCTGGGAAAGCGCCAAGTTCTTCCACCTCCAGAGCAGCACACATAAAAAGAGGAAAACGCCTCTTAGGATTGTTTCTGTGCAGGAAGGTGCTCCTTCCTGCACAAAACAACCCTGCATGCAATGGAAGCACCCTTGAACCCTGCTTCAAGAGTGCTTACGTTGGGGCTAGGCTGCAAAAATGGCACCAACACCGAGAGAAAGGACTGAAATGCACCATATGCAATTTAAGGAAACCATGGTAATTCCCCTGCTAAAAAGAGCAGGGGCAGATCCGAAGAATCTGAAGAACTTTCGACCTATCTCCAGACTTCCATACCTGGCTAAGGTGCTTGAGCAACATGTGCTCAGAGTGCTCTCATCCTATTTGGAAGAGCATCAGCTACTACATGCTAAGCAAGCGGGATTTAGAGCTCACAATAGCACCGAGTTGGTAATGCTCTCCGTGCTGGATGAACTAACGTTAACAGCTGATAAGAAGTTCCCCTCAGTATTGATCCTATTGGACCTCTCAGCCGCATTTGACACGGTGAACCATGCTCAATTGGTGGCCCGTGTCCGTCGACTGGGAGTTACTGGTACAGTCCTCCAATGGATTATATCCTTTCTGGAGGATCGGTCCCAAAAAGTCCAAATAGGGGAATGTACATCCAGGCACCGCAACTTGCTGTACGGGGTTCCGCAGGGCTCTGCACTGTCCCCTCTGCTTTTTAATATCAATCTCCAGCCTTTGATAGATGCGCTGGCTAAGCTGGAGAGTCAGGTATTTAATTATGCAGATGACACCCAATTAATTATTCATATTGAGAATTCCTCCCAGGCACAGCTTAAGGTACAGAACATCCTTCGGTTTACTATGAACTGGATGACCTTGAATTCACTCAAAGTGAATCCTGATAATACGGAGATTCTCGCTATCGCTACTGGGGCTAATCCCTGGTCCTGTCTTTTTTGGCCACAAGAGCTTGGCACCACTCCATCACCGGCACCAGCTGTGAAGAGCCTGGGTATCAGGTTAGACTCCAAACTAGCAATGAACAATCAGGTTGCTGCAGTAGTGGGAAGTTGTGTGGGAATGATGAGGCAACCACGGAAACTTGTACCCTTGTTGTCAACTGCTACCTTGCGTACCGCGGTGTCAGCGTTAGTTGTATCTCGCCTGGACTATGGCAATGCTGTATACATAGGACTCCTCGATAAACTTTTGGGGAAACTCCAGGTGGTGTTAAATGATGCAGCACGTCTGATCCTTAAACTGCCGAGAAGAACACATGCTACACCCTTGTTACAGCAGCTACACTGGCTCCCTATCAGACAGAGGATCAGATTTAAGGGCCTGTGTATTGCACACAAAGCTATGTATGGAGCAGCGCCCAGCTACATTAAAGATCGTCTGAAGCCTTATGTGCCTGGTCGTTATCTTCGTTCATCAGGCACACACTTGTTGGCCTGCCCACGCTTTACCAGCACCACCTTAGCGGGACGTGCCTTCTCGGTCGTAATTCCTCAGCTTTGGAATAAGCTACCAGAGAGTCTGTGCGGGGAGGCGTCTCTCCTACCATTTAGGAAAAAACTTAAGACTATCCTGTTCGCTGAGGCATTTAGATAAGTTCAAACCCTAGTTTTGCTCTATCTGCAAGTATCATGGCATCCCTGGTTTAATGGTTTGTAGCGCTTAGAGACCGTTGGTGATTTGGCGCTTTACAAATATAAATAAATAAAATAAAATACGGTGCATTCCTGCCCTTTCATCTTGGCGTAGGGCAGTGTAGGAAGCTGAATTGCTGCACTGCCCTAGCCAAAATCCCGTAAATGAGGGCCTAAGTGGCATGCACAGACGATTCTCCTTTTCACTGTCACTGTATTCCCATTGAAGTGTATCCATGTTCTGTGGACCAGTGCTGTTATATAGAAAGGCAGAGCTCATGAGATAGTGGCCTTGGTTCTGCAGAGGCGGCAGCGTGGTGTTTTTTTCCATATCAGTAACTGGGAAGATGGCAAATTTGGCTTGCAGAAAATATTGCCAGCATTGTGGTATCCTTATACTGCGGTAGCCCTGAACCGGCCGGATGAAGGAGTAAGACACCATATGGATCAAGGAATGGATGTTGCATATTCAATCTCCATTCTTTTCCCTACCGTACGAGGGCAATGTAGCCAGAGCTTCTGTGTCAAATGTGGGATCTGACCATTTTTCTATGAAGTCATTTACCATTCTACTCGTATACGAGAGAATCTGAGAAGGATGTTTCAGAACAGTTTTCTTTTCCCATACTCTTAGTGATGGTTATCGACCAGCTTGAATACTTTTTACCCCTGATTTTTGCTCCCTTTTGAGCAGGTGTTTTTCATTGTTGCATTGCTCAGCTTGGACGATTATGTCTATGTATAAGAAGATTTTCTTTGCATTTTTTCTGGAAGCTTGTAAATCTCTTCATCTACAATTCTGAAATATCCATATTCCCAAGGAGGTTTTTTGAGACCCTTTGTAGCTTTTTCCTCTTAACGGGGTCCTTCTAAATGAATTATTTGCCTTGGGCCCCCCCCCCCCCTGGTCATACCTGTGAGCAGTCCTTTAACCGGTCTAGGCCCTTTCAGACTCAGCTCCAGTGCCTCGATGCACCCACCTCACTCTCCCACTCTCGTTTGCCCTCTCGTTCTCTCCCGCACTTTCTTTCTTGCTCTCTCTGGCGCTCTCTTACAAATATTGTGCCTCTCAATGCCTCTTATTCCCTCCTGTGCTATTTTTGTTAACCTTTGTGCCATCTCTCTGGGTCTTTTTGCTCTGTGCTCTTTTGCCTCTTGTCACCTTTGTGCCATTTCCTTTCTCTTGTGCTGTTTCACCTCTATTACCTTTGTGCCATCTCTTTATGTCTTTTTCCTTGTGCTCTATTGTTTCTTGTCCCCCATTGTGCCATCACTTTTGCCCTGAGCTCTTCTGCCTCTATTACATTTTTATACCATCTCTTTTGCCATGTCTTGTTACTTTTGTGACGTCTGTGTCACATTTAGCGCCATATTTTTGTGACTCCTTTATTTTTTCTCTTTGAGTCTTTCCAGTGCTCCTTTCCCTGCCTCCTACACCCCCCTCCCTCCTTCACCCCCTCCATACCTTCTCCTTTCTGTGCTCCCGCTAAGTCTCACCCATCACCTTCACTCCTCTAACCTCCCAGGACTTACTTAATAGTGTCAAACCCATTGTGCCCATCCACGCCTGTACTGCGCCCAGCATCGCAAACTCTGGTCCAACTGCACTGCAGTGGTTCTCAGCAGCGTTCTTCCACCACTCAACCCTAGATGCCAATCTCAACACTGCTACCGCAATGTGACACACCACATAGAAGGACCTTTCTATTGCACTGACTGTTGCTTCGCATGCAGTAACCCACCTACAAAACTAGTGCCGGTAACACACATCCAGCCTACACCCAGCACACCACCAACTCCTACTAGCAAGTACGCACTCCAAGACATATTTTCATGTATGCTGCTCAATACCTGCTTGATCAAAGTCCATACTTGTCATCACCATGACCGTACTGGCAGGAAAGAAGATCACATGACAAGGCCGCCAACACAAGCCTGGAGGAGGAATCATAATTATTTTCAAGGACACCATCTACCGCACAATAGTCACCAAAAACGTGACCCCTCTCATGGAGTTCCAGCATTTTAAACTCCGTATCTTGGCTACTTTTACCATGAATGGAACCATGATCTACCAACCGGCTAGATCACGAGCAAACTTCAGCAACAATACTGCAGACTTTTTTGCCCCGGTCGCCATCGACTCCAAAACCTGCATCCTCCTAGGTGATCTAAATTTCCAACTGTAAGACGGAACTGACCACAACTCAACCCCACTTCTTGAAAACCTAGGAAACCTTGGATTGGTACAGCAGGTCACCTCACGCACACACTCCCTGGACACTCCCTTAACGCTGTCCTTGCCTCTCTAACGGTATCAAGTTCACCACAGTCACTCCTCTCAACTGAACTGATCTCACCATCCCCCACCACAAAAAATGCATCGCCGCAAGTCTGGCCAGTTGCAGCTAGACAGCAACACGGAATCAGACTGGTCGCATACCCTATTCCTGAACTGGCCCTGCCCTGCCAGTAGCCTAACCTGTGATGTCAAGCAATTCGACAAGTGGCTCACAGACAGCGCAGACTCTCTGGCATCCTGCAAACATAACCACCAGAAGAGAACACTGGAGCAGGCCAATTGGGACACAAATGAACTTTGTTCATCTAAGTGATACTGCAAACAGATTGAACAGAAATGGAGAACCAGTCAGCAAGAAACCGACAAGGCCACCTTCAAAGTGGCCCAAAGGTGTTACCACCAAAAATCAGAGAAACATAGAAGAAGGCCCTAGCAAAGCACATAGAACTGAGCACCAACAGCAGCAAAGAGATATTCAATTTAGTCAAACACTCTGCAGGAACGGCATCCACTACCAACAGCATTACCCCATCCAAAGACATATGCGACAACCTGTCAAAATTCTTCAGCAATAAAATTGAAAGTATCTACAACAACGTCAACCTTCAACTGAATCCCAGCAGCCTTGCTTAGAAAATGTCATGACTACTTCGAAAACAATCCACGACGGACCTTGTCCCCACCACATCTACAATATGGGCGCCTCCTCAATCAGCATAGCACTCAGCCTCCTCCTGAACACCTCCATCCATCACCACTTTCATCTTCCTGGAAGCCTGGAAACAAACAATGGTCAAGGCACTACTAAAAAACCTTCAGCAGATGCCATCCAGCCAGCAATTTACAGCCCGATCTCCGTACTACCGTACCAAGCCAAAGTCATGCAAAAGGCAATCAACAAGTGACTCCCTGACCACATTGACCTACACCAGCTTGTGGATACCATTCAATCAGGTTTCAGACCCAATCACACCACCAAGACAGCCCTCATCACAGCAATCAAAGACATCAGGGTGATCCTTGATAGAGGGGAAACAGCTGCCCTCATCCTGGTTGACCTCTTGGCGGCCTTTAACACACTCTCCCACTCCACTGTGATCAGAAGACTTCATGAGACAGGTATCAAAGGTCTTGCTGTCAACTGAATCTGCTGCTTCCTATCTGGAAGAACCAAGAAAGTTATCATGCCACCCTACACTTTAGAGCCCATGAACCTCATCTGTGGAGTCCCCCAAGGATCATCTCTTAGCCCAACTTTATTCAATATCTACATGACTCCAGAGGCCAACAGCATCCTGTCCATGGCATCAACATTTTCTCCTTTGCATAACTTTTTTCCACATAAAGTATACCCATCAAATGTGAGCTCTTTTTTCTCAGCATCGTGGCTATTCTAATATTTATTTTTTTCTTCCTAAAATGGCATCAACAAAAGGTTTTGGGCCAGAGGTACGACCCATTTTTGCTGCGCAAATTGGTAAGCGACCCATTTGAGCATGCAAAAACTAATAGGGCCATGTACAAACTCAATTGAGCGAGTCACAATTTATTTGCGACTCGCTAAATAGGATTTGCGACTCGCAATTAGGAAGGGGCGTTCCTAGGGCATCCCTTCCTATTGTCGACTCGCTACCCTATGTAAGAATGTTTTGTGACCGCAATTGCAGTTGCAAAACACTCACAATTTACCGCCCTCTTCAAGAGGGTGGTAATGCACTCGCAAATGTGAAGGGGTCCCCAGGGGACCCCTTCCCCATTGCAAATGCAGGGGAAAATATTTTTTAGGGGCAGGCAGTGGTCCCAGGGACCACTACCTGCCCTTAAGAAATGAAACCAAAACTTTTCATTTTTTTTTTTTTAAATGCAGCCCATTTTCCTTTAAGGAAAACAGGTTGCATTGGAAAAAAAACTGCTTTATTTAAAAGCAGTCCCAGACATGGAAGTCTGCTGAGCCCAGCAAGCACCATCCCTGGGAGGGCCAGCCCTTCCCAATTTGGTCGCAAATTGCGAGTGCCTCATGATTATTGATGAGGCATGCAATTTGCAACCCCATTGGGAATCGCAAATAGTGTCTCAGACACTGTTGTACTTGGCAATTTGCGACTCGCAAATTGCGACTCGCAATCGAGCGCAATTTGCGACTCGCAAATTGTCATGGTCGTACACCTGGCCCTTTCTGTGCTAAAGTCACCAGCTTTCAGGAACATGCTGTGCTGTAGGGGAATATCATTTTTTTACTACAATTTTGGCATTTTTCTAAGAGGTAGATAATTTTTCAAATGCTTGTACTTTCAACCTTCTTTCAGTTTCTAGTGGAAACCGCTGCAAAACCCATGAGTGATTCCTTAAAGCTAAGGCTTTCAAAGTCACCAGCTTTCAGGAACATGCTGTGCTGTAGGGGAATGTCATTTTTTACTGCAATTTTGGCATTTTTCTAAGAGGTAGATCATTTTTCAAATTTTTGTACTTTCAACTTACTTCCAGTTTCTAGTGGAAACTGGAGCAAAACCCTTGAATGATTCCTCAAATCTATAGCTTTCTGCAAAGTAGATACAATTCTAAATTTAGCAAGGGTCATTTCTGTAGATCACTCAGGGTTTTCCTAAGTAACCTAACTGTTGAAATAAAAAAATATTGAAAATGAGTAGGGAAAAAAGCAGTCCTTTGTGACAATGCATTCATCTGTAACTTCTTGCCACGGTGGCCAATTTATAAAAGCTATATATCATTATGTCTGCAAGACTCTTGTTGTTGTGAGTCTATATAGGGTTTGTAGATTGTCAAAGTACCTGAGGTACCAAGACCCAACAACTCAGCTCCATTGCACAATGATTTGTTATTGTGTACAGAGTATAGAGCAATCCATATGGCAAAATATAAAGAGCGAAAATGGGTATGAGGGAAACTTATGCATTTTTTAAGTGTACACAAGATGCTGACTTTATAAGCAGTAGGTATTTGCGCATTTCTGAATTTGTTGGTACCCATACTAGAATGTGAATTGGAGGGCATTTTTCAAAATATATTCTTTCTTACACACTGACCTATATATGGAAGGCGGTCCCCTTGAAATTATCCAACACAATCCTGTGCTAATTGGAGTGCAACATAATCTCCTGGGGAAGTGCTGGGAAAGTGGATCCTTGGCACTTCTGTGCTCCATTGCGGCCACACAGACAGGATTGCGGCCTCTCGGGTGTCCTCATGGAAGTGAAGCGACTGGCCTTGAGCTCTCACCCCAAAGTGCTTTTGTCCCTACCTGGGTCATATGAGCAACACATAGGGTGACCAGACGTCCCAGATTTGCCCGGACAGTCCCGGTTTTTCACCAGCTGTCCGGCAGATTTCAGCAATTTTGGCTCATGTCCCGGTTTTTAGAGGGGGTCGACTGAAAACAGTGAGAGGCACTTTTTTGGGTGTTCTAAAGCTGTGCTAGTTAGCAGCTGTTATAAGTAAGCAATTTAATTAATAGATATGATGTTGGTTGTAGAAATTAAAAATTGCATTTATTTTCTTAGTGCATCTTCTGTGATCCTATGTTGATGAGAGCTGTCATTCTGTGCCATTCCGTGGATGAAAATGTGTAGTCCTTCTTCTATTTTTCCAAAATGTCACAGTTTTTGGTTCTCAAGATATGGTCACCCTAGCAACACAGACAGGATAAACGGTGGAGCTGTGCTGTGGCACCCCCTCCCTGTGACACAATCTCGTGACTGTGGGCCTGTGTCACCAGTACAGAATAACCACTAACCTGTTAGGGCAGTATTCCACAGGAGCGAAGAGTAAGTCCTCCTCCCTCTCCGAAGCAAGTGCCAAGAGTAACTTTTGGATACCCTTCTCTCAAGGCCACTTTCCTCAGGCAGATAGGGGGAAGGAGAATCGCTGGAGAGACCACACCAGCAGGTAAATGATATTTCAAATTTGACAGCGTGTCTTCAGAATCCCCAACAGGATTACTTCCACTAATAGTCTGAAGAAGAAGTATCCAGGAGTATGTATCACTCCGTGTTTGGGTGAATGACCACACTGTACTTTGTATTGTGAATCAGTGATAAAAAGGAACTTTCCCAATGCCTTGTAGCGCAAATGCGCAATAATAATAAAAATGACAAAACCAAAAATTTGAGGTAGCACTCACGCGATCAATAATGTGATTTCAAGGATGTTGTAGCTGGTAGGCATTACTGGCAAACAAACCGCCTGGGAAGTAGCGCTCCAGCGCTAATATTTTCAAGGTACCAAAGACTTTAGCGCTCCAGCGCTTTTGAAAGAGATATCATTCACCAGTGTTAGTAGCGCTCCGGCGCTGACAATGATAATAACAAAAGACTCAAGGCGCTCCAGGGCTGTTGAAGGGAAATGGCATTCGTGAGTGTTGTAGAGGACCACCTGGCCTTTACAAGACAATGTATCCTTCGCATCACCCCTCGTGACTGGGCTCGGTCCGAGGGTATAAATAAATGGGCCCCAGGTCGCACGGGACCTTCGGCCGACTGATATATCAGAGTGTGTGTCGTATATACAGCGAGCATTAAGTAGGCGCCTAACCCTGTCGCATGCAGCCTCCTTACACTTGCGACGAAGGTGTGTATACTGCAGACTTTTTTGCCCCGGTCGCCATCGACTCCAAAACCTGCATCCTCCTAGCTGATCTAAATTTCCATCTGTAAGACGGAACTGACCACAACTCAACCCCACTTCTTGAAAACCTAGGAAACCTTGGATTGGTACAGCACGTCACCTCACGCACACACTCCCTGGACACTCCCTTAACGCTGTCCTTGCCTCTTTAACGGTATCAAGTTCACCACAGTCACTCCTCGCAACTGAACTGATCTCACCATCCCCCACCACAAAAAATGCACCGCTGCAAGTCTGGCCAGTTGCAGCTAGACAGCAACACGGAATCAGACTGGTAGCATACCCTATCCTGAACTGGCCCTGCCCTGCCAGTAGCCTAACCTGTGATGTCAAGCAATTCGACAAGTGGCTCACAGACAGCGCAGACTCTCTGGCATCCCGCAAACATAACTACCAGAAGAGAACACTGGAGCAGGCCAACTGGTACACAGATGAACTTTGTTCATCTAAGTGATACTGCAAACAGCTGGAACAGAAATGGAGAACCAGTCAGCAAGAAACCGACAAGGCCACCTTCAGAGTGGCCCACATGTGTTACCACCAAAAATTAGAGAAACATAGAAGAAGGCCCTAGCAAACCACATAGAACCCAGCACCAACAGCAGCAAAGAGATATTCGATTTCGTCAAACACTCTACAGGAAGGGCATCCACTACCAACAGCTTTACCCCATCCACAGATATATGCGACAACCTGTCAAAATTCTTCAGCAATAAAATTGAAAGTATCTACAACAACTTCAACCTTCAACTGAAGCCCAGCAGCCTTGCATAGAAAATGTCATAACTACTTGGAAAACAATCCACGCGGACCTTGCCCCCACCACATCTACAATATGGGTGCCTCCTCAATCAGCATAGCACTCAGCCTCCTCCTGAACACCTTCATCCATCACCACTTTCATCTTCCTGGAAGCCTGGAAACAAGCAGTGGTCAAGGCACTACTAAAAAACCTTCAGCAGATGCCATCCAGCCAGCAATTTACGGCCCGATCTCCGTACTACCATACCAAGCCAAAGTCATGCAAAAGGCAATCAACAAGTGACTCACTGACCACATTGACCTACACCAGCTTGTGTATACCATTCAATCAGGTTTCAGACCCAATCACAGCACCAAGACAGCCCTCATCACAGCAATCAAAGACTTCAGGGTGATCCTTGATAGAGGGGAAACAGCTGCCCTCATCCTGCTTGACCTCTTAGCGGCCTTTAACACACTCTCCCACTCCACTGTGATCAGAAGACTTCATGAGACAGGTATCAAAGGTCTTGCCGTCAACTGAATCTGCTGCTTCCTAACTGGAAGAACCAAGAAAGTTATCATGCCACCCTACACTTTGGAGCCCATGAACCTCATCTGTGGAGTCCTCCAAGGATCATCTCTTAGCCCAACTTTATTCAATATCTACATGACTCCAGAGGCCAACAGCTTCCTGTCCATGGCATCAACATTTTCTCCTGTGCATAGCTTTTTTCCACATAAAGTATACCCATCAAATGTGAGCTCTTTTTTCTCAGCATCATGGAAATTCTAAAGGTACCAAGAGTTTGTGGAATCCCCTGGAGGGGACTGAGGAAATAGCCAAAATATAATATTTATTTTTCTTCCTAAAATGGCATCAACAAAAGGTTTTGGGCCAGAGGTACGACCCATTTTTGCATGCGCAAATTGGTTAGCGACCCATTTGCGCATGCAAAAACTAATAGGGCCATGTACAAACCCAATTTAGCGAGTCACAATTTATTTGCGACTCGCTAAATAGGATTTGTGACTCGCAATTAGGAAGGGGCGTTCATAGGGCATCCCTTCCTAATTGCGACTCGCTACCCTATGTAAGAATGTTTTGTGACCGCAATTGCAGTTGCAAAACACTCACAATTTACCGCCCTCTTCAAGAGGGTGGTAATGCACTCGCAAATGAGAAGGGGTCCCCAGGGGACCCTTTCCCCTTTGCAAATGCAGGGGAAAGTATTTTTTAGGGGCAGGCAGTGGTCCCAGGGACCACTACCTGCCCTTAAAAAATGAAACCAAAACTTATCATTTTTTTTTTTTTAAATGCAGCTCGTTTTCCTTTAAGGAAAACAGGCTGTGCTGTAGGGAATATCATTTTCTTACTACAATTTTGTCATTTTTCTAAGAGGTAGATCATTTTTCAAATGTTTGTACTTTCAACTTACTTCCAGTTTCTAGTGGAAACCGGTGCAAAACCCTTGAATGATTCCTTAAATCTATAGCTTTCTGAAAAGTAGATACAATTCTAAATTTAGCAAGGGTCATTTCTGTAGATCACTCAGGGTTTTCCTAAATAACCTAACTGTTAAAATAAAAAAATATTGAAAATGGGTAGGGAAAAAAGCAGTCCTTTGTGACAATGCATTCATCTGTAACTTCTTGCCACGGTGGCCAATTTATAAAAGCAATATATCATTATGTCTGCAAGACTCTTGTTGTTGTGAGGCTATATAGGGTTTGTAGATTGTCAAAGTACCTGAGGTACCAAGACCCAACAACTGAGCTCCATTGCACAATGATTTTTTATTGTGTACAGAGTATAGAGCAATCCTTATGGCAAAATATAAAGAGTGAAATGGGTATGAGGGAAACTTATGCATTTTTTAAGTGTACACAAGATGCTGACTTTATAAGCAGTAAGTATTTGGGCATTTCTGAATTTGTGGATACCCATACTAGAATGTGAATTGGAGGGCATTTTTCAAAATATATTCTTTCTTACACACTGACCTTTATATGGAAGGCGGTCCCCTTGAAATTATCCAACACAATCCTGTGCTAATTGGAGTGCAACATAATCTCCTGGGGAAGTGTTGGGAAAGTGGATCCTTTGCACTTCTGTGCTCAATTGTGGCCACACAGACAGGTTTGCGGCCTCTCGGGTGTCCTCATGGAAGTGAAGCGACTGGCCTTGAGCTCTCACCCCAAGGTGCTTTTGTCCCTACCTGGGTCATATGAGCAACACATAGGGTGACCAGACGTCCCAGATTTGCCCGGACAGTCCTGGTTTTTCACCAGCTGTCCCGGCAGATTTCAGCAATTTTGGCTCATGTCCCGGTTTTTGGAGGAGGTCGACTGAAAACAGTGAGAGGCACTTTTTTGGGTGTTCTAAAGCTGTGCTAGTTAGCAGCTGTTATAAGTAAGCAATTTAATTAATAGATATGATGTTGGTTGTAGAAATTACATTTTATTTATTTTCTTAATGCATCTTCTGGGATTCTATGTTGATGAGAGCTGTCATTCTGCGCCATTCCGTTGATGAAAATTTGTAGTCTGTCTTCTATTTTTTCTAAATGTCACGGTTTTTGGTTCTCAAGATATGGTCACCCTAGCAACACAGACGGGGTAAACGGTGTTGCTGTGCTGTGGCACCCCCTTCCTGTGACACAATCTCATGACTGTGGGCCTGTGACACCAGTACAGAATAACCACTAATCTGTTAGGGCACGATTCCACAGGAGCGAAGAGTAAGTCCTCCTCTCTCTCCGATGCAAGTGCCAGGAGTAACTTTTGGATACTGTTCTATCAAGGCCACTTTCCTCAGGGATATAGGGGGAAGGAGAATCGCTGGAGAGACCACACCAGCAGGTAAATGATATTTCAAATTTGACAGCATGTCTTCAGAATCCCCAACAGGATTACTTCCACTAATAGTCTGAAGAAGAAGTATCCAGGAGTATGTATCACTCCGTGTTTGGGTGAATGACCACACTGTAGTTTGTATTGTGAATCAGTGATAAAAAGGAATTTTCCCAATGCCTTGTAGCGCAAATGCGCGATAATAATTAAAATGACAAAACCAAAAATTTGAGGTAGCGCTCACTGCGATCAATAATGAGATTTCAAGGACGTAGTAGCTGGTAGGCATTACTGGTAAACAAACCGCCTGGGAAGTAGCGCTCCAGCGCTAATATTTTCAAGGTACCAAACACGTTAGCGCTCCAGCGCTTTTGAAAAAGATATCATTCACCAGTGTTAGTAGCGCTCAGGCGCTGACAATGATAATAACAAAAGACTCAAGGCGCTCCAGCGCTGTTGAAGGGAAATGGCATTCGTGAGTGTTGTAGAGGGCCAGCTGGCCTCTATGAGACAATGTATCCTGCGCATCACCCCTCGTGACCGCTGGGCTCGGTCCGAGGGTATAAATAAATGGGCCCCAGGTCGCACGGGACCTTTGGCCGGCTGACATATCAGAGTGTGTGTGTGGTATGTACAGCGAGCATTAAGTAGGCCCCTAACCCCGTCGCATGCAGCCTCCTTACACTGGCGACGAAGGTGTGTATACGGCCCCCGCGTCTTTCCCACGACGCGTGTCTTCAGCCCAGCAGTCCGGCCACATCGCGACCGGAGACGGGATCCCGCGGCCACTCAGCCCACCGTCGTCGGCACTGCCTGGGGACTGGCTGATGCCCACCTCGGTATCACCTACGCAGCCCGGCCCCCGCTGGCACCCGGCAGAAGTGAGCGGTGAGTCACCAACACCAGCGCGCACACACAGGCTCCGGCTGGAGCAGCGCAGGGTGACGTCAGCCTTGCTCCGGGCCAGCTGAGCAGTGAAGGCAAGGCCCGCCATGTGTGTGCTTCTACGCGAGGGCGGGGCCTTCAGGCCTGAAGGCGAAGGGATCCCCAGGCGCGAGGGGCGCCTGCAGCTCAGCGTGGGACGGCGCTCCAGACAGGAAGGTCTAGCACATCGGTCAATTCATGGCGCCTGCCCCAGCTACTTGAGCCAATGGTTAGGTGCGTACAAGCAGACTCGCCTACTGAGGTCAAATTTTCAGAACCGACTTTGTACCCCACGTGTCAGGAAAGCCCGGATGGGTGGCAGATCTTTTATGTTCGGGGCGTCCAGGTTATGGAATTCTCTCCCCAATACGCTACGCTTGATAACCTCTGAACAACAATTTAGAAAAGCAGTTAAAACGTGGCTTTTCAGTTGTGACTAATTTTGCTCTAGCCCTGCTCCACGTGTGTCACTTGTTGCTATAGCGCCGGGACACCCCCTTCGGGAGGTAGCTGTTCGCGCTCTACAAATAACTGTATTATTATTAATATTATTATTATTAAGGTGCAGTCGGCAGCTGCAGAGGGTCATGAGTGTCTCACACAGCCCCACACTCTGGGGAAAAAAAAAAAAAAAAAGGGGAAGACAGACACACAACTGACAAGTAGCAGAACACAAAAGCACAACAGAGAAAGGAGGTACAAGAAAAAAATAAAACAGCAGAACCACAGAGCACCAGGGGCAATGCAGATCAAGACAATACAAGCCCTAGGCAAGGGGAAAGGAGGCACTGGCACACACGCCGTGTGCACGAACACAGCAGCTGAAAAGGGGAACGACACCTAGAGTTCAACATGGGAGATCCACCGCCACCTCAGCAACAAGCCCAAGCACCACTAGCTCCATACTCTCACGCATCAGTGATGCCGATACCGCCTTTTAGCCAACTAGCAGACCCGGCCACTGCAGCACCCAGATGGAGGCTCTGGGTAGGATGCCTCAATCATTACTTCACAGGGACACGAGAAACCGATGGAACTGTGAAACACTCCCTACTCATGCACTTCGGGGGGACGAACTCTATGAGCTCTTTGAAATACTACCAGATACGGGGGCAGCACATGAATATGATGCAACAATTGCGGCCCTGAACAGGTACTTTGACCCGCAGATGAACCCCGACTATGAGCAGTTCAAACTGCGCCAGGCTCGACAGACAGAGTCGGAAACAGGAGACATGTTCTACGCCAGGTTCCGGAAGCTGGTCATGACGTGTACTGGCATCGATCAGAACGAGGAGATCAGGGTGCAAATCATACAGGGATGCAAGTCCGTTGCCCTGCGGCGCCAGATGCTTCGACAACCAGGGATTTCGCTAAACGAGATCTTAATCGTCGCCCACTCCCACGAGCTGTCAGACAAGCGGGTGGAAGAGATGGAAGCGGTTCGAGTGAGGAACACGCCGGCCGCATTGACACAAAAACCAGTGCACGTGCAAGAAGAGACAGTAGAGGTCGTGCAAAGGCGACCCGCACCGAACCAGAGGAGAATGACGGGGAGTCGGCCCAGCGGCAAGTGCGGGCACTGCGGGTTCGATCACAAGGAGCAGGACAGGTGTCCCTCCAGAGGTCAGACGTGCTCAAAGTGCAGCAAACCCAACCACTACGCCAGCGTCTGCCGCAGCAGCGGAGGGAGATTTTGTGGCGGCGCGACCAGAGGATGGCCGACGACCATCAGGAACCTCACACTGGAAGAGTGGGAGAACCCGGGAGTGCCACCGGACCAAGGCGCCACCGCCTACTATGAGGACAATGACACGTTTGTCATCTCATTCGCTGGCCGACCGGGTCACAAGGGGCACCCACCCCCAATGTGCAACACCAAAGGGGATGATGGACGGAGTGTTGAACATTGCAAGCACTCACCCCAGTCAACTGATCTGGGTTTAATCCATCATCATTCTTTATCTCACTCCGCCACCCCAGTTCAGACATGGCCATATGCAAATCAGTCTGACCCTGTGCCTCATGGGAACAGTCCAGCCCAAACTGCCAAGCCATGTCTTCCCTGGACCGGAAACAAGCATCCTGGGACGGGTTTCTGGCTAATCAGCCGTCATCAGCCAGGCTAGCCTGAATCCAGTGGCAAAGTGAGCAAGGCACCCACGTCTGGGAATTCCCTGCCAACTTAGGGCGAACAAAACAAAACCAAAGGGGATGATGGACGGAGTGTTGAACATTGCAAGCACTCACCCCAGTCAACTGATCTGGGTTTAATCCATCATCATTCTTTAGCTCACTCCGCCACCCCAGTTCAGACATGGCCATATGCAAATCAGTCTGACCCTGTGCCTCATGGGAACAGTCCAGCCCGAACTGCCAAGCCATGTCTTCCCTGGACCGGAAACAAGCATCCTGGGACCGGTTTCTGGCTAATCCCAGCATCAAGATCAACGGCATCTCGGTACAGGCCCTCATTGACACTGGTGCATCCGTTAACGTAATGGACTCGGACCAGTACGAAAGGCTCTCGCCCAAACCGAAGCTAACGCCCAGTGCTGCCAAGATCTACACGTATGGGGGCACTGAATCAGTACCACTGCGAGGGATAATGGAAGTCGAAGTCTCGAACTCCAAGTACTCCGTGAAAACCAAATTTCATATCACCGAAGGGAAGAAAGGAACGCTGCTGAGCTGCCACACGGCGGAAGACATGGAGCTGGTGTTCTTCGCCAAGCAGGTACATGAACATCACGCCGAAGACATGATGAAGGAATTTCTGCAGCTCTTTCAAGGGCTGGGCAAGCTCCGGGGGTGCCAAGTGAAACTACACATCGACCAGGCCATCCAACCGTGTGCACTCCGACACAGGCGTATACCTTTTCACCTCCGCCCCCTGCTGGAGCAAGAACTACAGAACCTAGAAGACTTGGACGTAATTGAAAAGGTATCGGGGCCCACTCCATGGGTATCCCCGCTAGTGGTGGCACCCAAGCTGAAGCAACCCGGCACAATCCGGCTATGCGTAGATATGAGGCTCCCTAATCAAGCCATCCGCAGGGAGAGACACATGACCCCGACGATGGATGATATTGTGGCGGACTTAAACGGCGCACAATGGTTCTCGAAACTCGACCTGAACTCCGGATACCACCAGCTGGAATTAGGGCCGGAGAGCTGTTACATTACCACCTTCTCCACGCACGTGGGACTCCGAAGATACACCCGACTCAGCTTTGGGGTGTCGTCCGCGGCAGAGGTTTTCCAGAACACCATCAAGGAAGCCCTCTAGGGCCTCGTGGGAGTCATAAACCTAAGCGATGATATCTTAATATACTCGCAGAGCCCGGAGGAACACCATGCCAGACTGAGAGCCACACTACAGAGGTTAGCTGACTGGGGGCTCACTTTCCACAAGAAAAAGTGTGCCTTTTACCAAGGATCGATAGACTTTTTCGGCTACGTCTTCTCGAGAGACGGACTTCGCGTCGATCCTCGCAAGGCAGAAGCCATCCGAAGTGCCCCAGTACCGCAGAACCCCACAGAAATAAGAAGCTTCCTGGGGATGGAGACGTATTGCGGGAGGTTCCTCCCGAATCTCGCAACTGTATCTGAGCCACTACGGCAACTAACCAAGACCAGAAAACCCTGGGAATGGACACCCCGAGAGGAAGCTGCGTTCCAAGGCATCAAGAAAGCGCTCTTGGATCAAACAACGATGGCCTACTTCCACCCCAAAAGGAAGACGGAGCTCGTCGTTGACGCAAGCCCGGTCGGACTAGGGGCGGTACTACTGCAAGAGGATACGAAAGGGACGTGCGTCCCAGTGGCCTATGCCAACATAGGCCACTGACGAAAACAAGGTACGCGCAGATAGAGCGAGAGGCTCTCGCCATAAGATGGGCATGCCAGCATTTTCATCTGTACCTATGCGGCCACCCTTTTAGGGTCATAACGGACCACAAGCCCCTCATATCGCTGTTCAGCGGGTCCACGAGACTGGCACCCCGAGAATCGAAAGGTGGGCTGTCCAACTTCAGGCGTATTCATTCCAGCTGATATACAGACCCGGGGCCGACAACCCTGCTGACTTTCTGTCAAGACACCCCACACCACAGGAGGGCGACCCGATCCTGGATGACACTGCAAACACAGAGGCCTTCATCTGCATGGTTGAAGACAATGCCTGCCCCCTAGCAGTCACCAAGGACGACTTATGCAATGCCACGGAGGCAGCTAACACCATGAGAAGGGTCAAAGAGGCCCTTGAAAAGGGGCAGTGGCATCAGTTCCTGGATGGTCTCTCTCTACTAACGGCGGAGGATCAGAACTCCAGGCGACAAATATGGAGGGTAAGACACGAACTCAGCATCAGTGGGTCCGGCCTTGTCCTAAGAGGGCAGAGAATCATGGTGCCCAAAGATTTACACCAACGGATGGTCACCCTGGCATGTCAAGGCCATCAGGGCACAGCCAAGACAAAGGCCAGACTCCGGGTGAAGGTGTGGTTCCCTGGCATGAACAACCTGGTCAACGATGAAGTCAGGAAGTGCCACCCCTGCACCATCACCAGTGGAGATCCGGCTCCCGCACCTGTGATCACGGAAGAGCCCTGCTATACACCATGGGCCAAAATCAGCGTTGACTTTGGGAGCTTCCCGGATGGGCGGCATACCATGGTCGTCATGGACTCCTTCTCCAAATTCTCGGTGGTGGAACTGGTAACGTCCACGGCGTTCACGCACATTCAACCGGCCCTGGAGAAGATCTTCGCCACTTTTGGTTTGCCGGCGGAGGTAAAGTCTGACAACGGACCCCCTTTCCAGGGTCAGGACTTCCATGACTTCCTAGAACGTCGAGCTATCAGACAGTAGTGCTCTGGCATGGCCAACAGCAAGATTACACTCATTTATGTCAAAGAAAAGAAAAACAATACGCGGGCTATATCCTGCCGTAGGAAGTCCTGGCAGCGTGTGTAATCATCCTTACACACAAAAAGGATTTACTGGAGCTGGGATACAAGCAGCAGTGTTCCGTCCTGACACTGCTGTCCGGAATCAACGTCTCAGTTGAATCAACAAGAAAGGAAGCAGGGACGTAGGTTCCCGCCAAGACAACGGGAGAGGGCGTGGTCACGGTCAGAAATGAGAAGCCAAGCAACAGCCTATTCGTGTAAGGCGTCTTTATGAATTTGGCAAGGGAACGTCCACAAATGCAGCTTCCCACTACTGAACGGGAAAGTAGGTGTTCAGTTAGGGGATAGTTAACAGAAAGGAAAAGAGAACCTTGCTTCACTCAAACGTTAAATGCACTCTGAGGGGCAGAATTCATCCAGGTTACAGTGCAGGAAGCTCGGGGTCTGACAGCCTGGGGCTGAGGCCGGTGCGCTGCTTTGGAGAGATGGGTGACTGGTGTGCCCCAGAATGGCTACTGACACAGTGAGGGTGCCCGAGACGGGCTGCGGAGTTGTGCTTTGGTGGTAACCCGCCCTCCCATGATGGCTGGAGTTGACTGATATAGCTCTCAGACTGCAGCCTGTGATATTGCCCAGCTGATATTGCCAGAGTGAGAGACTGCGTGAAAGGCGTACGGCTGGAAGACAGCATTGGCGGGCTTCGCTGAAGGGGGAACTGTGCCGCAACCCCACATTTTGGTCTACAGGATCAACCGGCATCCCTGACTGAAGCAGAGGACTGGGTGAAGGAGCAGGCAACAGGAAGACACAGTGCTAGCCTCCCTGGCAAGGGGACAATGGGCCGAGATCTCTCCCTTGTGGTGACCCATCTGACAGTGCAAGGCTGAGCAACTTCACAGAATTGGAGAGGTGCAAATCCCCACCGCTGCAAGGGGTGGTGACATTTAAACAGTGTGCAAGCAGTACAAAGGAGGCTCAGGAATACAAAGTGGGCAGGCTGCTTGGGCCCCATTGCAGACTATAATAATTAAATATATCCCTGAGGGCTGAGATGCCACCCTCACTGACCCCCATCCCCTATGTTCGGACTAGCAGCCTGCTTGGGGCAGAGGTGCTTGTGCTTTATGAGAC
This sequence comes from Calotriton arnoldi, assembly GCA_963921515.1. Taxonomy (NCBI): domain Eukaryota; kingdom Metazoa; phylum Chordata; class Amphibia; order Caudata; family Salamandridae; genus Calotriton; species Calotriton arnoldi. The sequence goes on from CAWUFW010001209.1 coordinate 687,370, forward strand.
GGCCCATGCACATTGCTGCATGACCTCTCCTTCCCTTGCACCTCTGCTACATCCATTGCTTCTGTGACATCCTCTGCTGCATGGGGTGGATAAGAAATCTGCCACTTGGTGCTTTTACACTTATACATGGGCCCACCTCGCTACAGAATAGGACTCATTAACTGACCCCCCCCCCATTAAAACAAGGGACGTCCCATAGAGTGCTACATGAAACAGGATAGACATCTTCAGCTCACACTGCAGGCGCAAATTGGCCAATACACTGGCGACACCAGGAGCAGAACAATTAGATAATATTTTAAGGGGATGTGATGTGCCTGGGACATTGTAGCCCAAGGGCACACAAATCCTGTCAGCTATAGAGCAGTCTAGGCACACACTTGAAAGCAAAATTGACAAATTGACGTTAGAAATTACCAAGGTGAAAGTTGACCGGTGTAAAGTTAATGAGCTGTCACTGACACCAGTGACACCACGGACACCAGTGAGGGAGTGAAGTGGCTGACCGGAGGACAATGGCTCTCTCTGCCGTGCACTGCACCCTCCGCCTTGAGGACATGCTCTAAAATATGAAAGGCTGGTCCAGACGGATTAACCTCCAATGCATTGGATTGTCGAAATGTGCGGACGAGACTGCCCTCAAAATGTTCCTAAAAAGGTGCATATGAGATATGCTACATTCAAGAGGGATCTCCTCTGTGTTTGTGATTAAGCGAGCGCACAAGGCATTGGCCCCTATACACCACAGGACCCCTCCACATGCTATGATTGCAAACATTTCAAACTACAGAGACGCACTACTATGAAACGTTTGCACCAGAGGTGATCTCCACTATGAGGGGAGCATCAGACAAATCTTCCCTAACTGTAAGCAAAAAGCATAAAGCATTTGGGGCAGTAATGCAAAAACAGAAATCTATGAACCTGAAGTACATGTTGCTGTTTTGAGGCAAACTCAGGGACATACATTATGGCAAATCTAATTTTTTTACTTCCCTGGTGGAGGTGTGGGAGTGAATGGAACTGGATAGCAGGATGGGGAGGTGCCAATAACAGGATGATACAGTGGAAGTGGCCGGCACAGACCGCCACCTACTGGTAGGAGGCAAGACAGAAGCAAGCTTCTGGAAACTGTTGAACGGTTGGTGGTAAGTTAAGGTGTGACGCTAGACATTATAAACCATGATGGAGAGACTGACACAAAAAAAAAATTCAGTGTGCCTGTTCATGAAATTGAGGGGAGCAGGAGTGTGAGGGTAGTGTTGTTTCGATTGAACTGGGTAACGAAGTGTTGATGTGTATACTGATCTGAGCAATTCACAAATTGTCCCACGGGCCAGCTATCCAGTCGGGATGGTGGACCCAGTGGCGGCTGGTGACATTTGAAAGTGGTGAGGCGTAAAACAATTACTGCACTGCACTCCGGCAAGCGAGCATAGCGAGCGATCCCAAACCACCTAGGGGGTTCTCCCCCTGAGAAAATTTTGAAAAAAGAGGGGGCAAATGGTGCATTTTCAAGCAAATTTGAGAAAGCAGGAAGGTTAATAAAGCAATTGTGAATGTGTTCTAACAAAGACAATGACTGGCAAAACTGTCAGTCTAATCGGATGCATATCAGATGCCGGCCTACCACGTGCTCTGTCCATTTGTGCCACTGTGTGCTAATCTTTCACAAGTCTAATGTGCCCCCGTTACTAATTGCCTGGAGAGGATCCCGGCGCTATCCTCCGACACAAAAGAGTAAACATTATGTCTAATTTGTTTGTTTCTGCTGGGGGTAGCCCCAGATGCATGTCTCATGCCTCCCACCGAAAAGGCTGTCCGTCGGCTGATAGCAATATTGCAGAATGGGGGTTACGAAGGGAAAGGGGACATACGATTAGACATGTAGAGTGAAGCAGAGGAGCAGAAAAAGAGAGCGGGCCGCAGAAGAATGGGAGCACAATGAGAAACGGATGCTAAGAAAGACACGAACGATTGGGGAGAGAATTGGGAACAGAGGGGCAAGAGGAGAGAGAGAGAGAAAGACAGAGAAAGGACAGGGCAAGGAGACAGACAGGGTGAGACACATAGTTACGGCCCGTCACCGATAAAGAGATAGAAGGGCAGAGAGTGAAGGAGAGAGACAGCAGAAAAGAAGAGGGAAGCAGAGAGAGGAAGAGAAAGGACGGGGCGAGCACACAGTCAGGTTGAGACATCTAGTTGAAGACCGGCAGCGAAAGAAAGAGATAGAAAGGGAGGGGAGTAACAGAAGGAGTGAGACAAGAAAGACAGAAAGGAAGAGGGAAGCAGGGAGACGGCGTGAGAAGAAACATACAGCCAGACTTGCCGGAGAGCGCACCCACACCCAACTTGCCTGCCGACTGGGAGATCTCAAGACTCACCTGTACCCCCAAATAACCGGAAACGACTCACAGACTTTTGGTTGCCCAGCAGGGCCTTAACCAATCAGAGCACATAATATAACACAATGTAAACCATGGAACATTCCTTAAATTAAGTGACGTTACGTGACACGTAAATTCTAACATATCACATATCCCATACAATTATTAGAATGTTTACTAATATGGGTGTCTCTTTTGGGCCACATTTGGCATTTATGTGTTTTTTTTTTCTTCATCAAGTTATGGTCGACATATATTGCTTTTTATATTAACAAAATGATTGAAACGAAACAAAATGAAATTCTCTAAACCAAAACATATAACAAAACAGCACAATTAAAAGCTGATATCGTGCTACAAGCCATGAAATACAAAAAAGAAACCTACCACATAAGAACACATATGACGTAACATATAAACTAGAATATATCCCATGACATAACATATAAAAACGTTTTTATACAGCGTTTCCTGATATTGGCTTTGGCTTTATGACCCTCTAATTTGATGTTACTGTCACCCGGTTCTATGGTATGTACTGTAACAACCTTATAAGGATGAAATATTGGGTTTACATGTCTAACCTTCGGGTTACATCCAGACCTCTCCAAAAGACCCGTTAATCCCCATTCCAATTCTATTGAGAACCTGTGACCTACAGGTGACACCCGCATGTCTGCAGTAGGCACAGTAGCCTTCTGAGCTGTGTCACGGGGACTGGAACGTGTGCACTGATTGTTTTATCGCTAATGGAACCTATGGCATGAAGGTTAGACACAAATCCTCGCCCTATGGAAATTATCTTACTAAACTATTTTACTGCAAGCTGTGGCCAGTAAGTCACAAATACCCGTATGCTGGCCGCAGGCACATTAACACACTGAGCTACCTACTGAACCTACGTTTTACATTCACAGTGGCTTTCTGGATAACGTATTAGTGATATACAACAGAACATATATCATAAATATGTTGAACATAATATAACATGCTTAGACACGAAAGAAAGAAGAACAGACTTACATGGACCTGGGAAACTTTCAATTCTTGAGCTTTGATAATGCAACTGGTCCAGATGTCTCTCTGTCTCTCTCTCCATCTCGCCTTCTCTCCATATTCCACCCCCCTCTCTCCACTCTATCATCATTTACCTCACCTTAGCATCAGAGTGATAGCCCTAATAAAATACAGCAAATTATTACATGCTACAGATTCCTGGCAAAAACAGTGCCTATTTCCAGGACTGAAAGGATGCACTGAAATGTTTAGGCCTGCAGGCATCTTTCGATTCCGTGGCCCACTGCCGGAATGACAAGAACAGACAAGGAAAGATGCACCACCATTACGGCGGCCTCTGGAAGAAGTAGGGAACGGCGGCCTCTGGAAGCAGTAGGGAACGGCTGAATGGCAGCATCTTGAAGCTTTAGGGAATGGCTGAACGGCAGCCTCTTGAAGCAGTAGGGAACAGTGCTGTAGGCACTCTCGGATCCAACTGCTCGCACTGTGTCTAACTGACCTGCTGCCTACCCCCGACCAGAGGTCAAAACCACAAAGAGGAAGTGTCACACTGCCTTTCAACTCCAACGGCTGCATTTTACTTATGGCACTAGGGTCAAAGAGGGGACTGTGTGAGTGCTTTCAATCTGAAAAGCTAAAAAGAGAACCAGGTTTGCAATACGATCATGCTCTTGTTATTTTTAGCCTTGTGATAGCATTTCTAAAATATCAAGGTGCTTCTCACAGCTCTTGAATGATGATTTTGGTGTTAAGCTGCAGACGGCATTTTTTCACCTGATCGTGGGTATTTTGCGAATATATTTATTTCCGTGCAAGCCAATGGAGCAGGCAGCTACTGTTCAGTGTCTGGTGTCTACAGACTGTTCACATTTTATTTGGTGTAAAAACCTGTTAATCAAGGATTATGGATTCTTAGGATTTTTTTCGTGCCGCGTGTAGCATTTGATTGCAAAGTGCAGGTGTTAATGGCAGGATCAGTTTATAGATTCTGAAGGTTTTCTGATTTGCCGACTGACGGCTCCCCGGGTCCCTGTTAAATGGAGACCCGTGAAAACCTACCAGTTGCAAATGAAATGGTAATTGCTTCGCCTGACTGAATGAAATCTCCTCTGCAAGGCGACTACCTCTTTAGTAGAAACTGGAAGATGCTCCCGCGCTCTTGTTCGGCTGAATCTCGGTTCTTCACGTACCCTCTCACTGACCAGGCTTCCATGACGCAAGGGCTCAGGCCGGTCATTGCACCCCTCCCTGCACTGGTGCCCCTAGTAACGGTTCTGACCTGCTCCCCGCACCCTCCGTGCTCAGGCTGACGAGCAGTGCCATCTTGGCCCTATTTACTTAATCAAAAGTCTCTTCATGTGCTGAGTGCAGAGCACTATTAGCTGCTGTGACTCCGACCTAAAAAGGCGCCGTTCCCCCCTGCTGGCTCTGCGCCTCCTACATGCCTCGCAGAGAAATAACACCTTGCCGCATAAGCAATGAATATTAATTTAGCCGGATAAGCCATGCTGTGCATGTTAACACTTCATCATTTGGTGAAGCTCGTCATGGAATAGTGGGACTGTCAGGGCATTGGGGTGCCCACTTCCAATGCCACCTGCTTTATATTAGAGTGTACTTCTAAAGGGTCGCACGTTTCTCGGAGGCCGTGTCCCAGCGCAAGGGGAATCACTGTGGCAGGTTGATGGGTGCGACCGAGCCCACACCCCGGGCAAAGTTACCAAAAAGACAGAGACAGAGAGGGGCTGGCCCCGCACATCGATGGAACAACAGCTGACTCTTACCTCAGACCCGCGAGTTGCAGCAGCCGCACTTGGTGAGGACCTTGGGGAAAAGATGCTGGCAGGAGCAGCTGGGCGGCGGGTGTCTGCCCCTCATGGTGCCCCCGCGATGCCCGGCATGGCACCAGCGGCTATCTACATGAGGGATTCCAGCACTCTGCGCTATTGTGTATGGCGGCTGGCCGTAGGATGAGGGCGCCCACCATCAGAATTGTCAAATGGTAGGAGAGGTGAGGGGCCACTGGCTGCCCCAATACTGCAGTGTCAGTCCCAGGGAGTCCCCATCAGTCGTGGACGGCAAGAGGGTCGGGTGGGGGGGGAAGCAGGACAGTTAAAAATACAAAAACTTACCTTCCTTGCATGCCGCATCACGCGTCGCCACCTCAGCACCTACTGCTCCTGGTGCGTTTTAGGCAGCCTCCCTCGCCTTCCCTAAGCCAATCACAATGCTGCAATGGCAGCGTTGTGATTGGTGCAGTGCAGCGGACGGCGCCCGGCCGGGTGCCAGTAGGAGGCCTTTTTCTCTATGTAGCAAAAGACACACAATTGATGGACGGAATGCAGAACAAATCAAAACATTCACCCCCAGTCAAGAGATCTGGGTTAAATCCATCATTCTTTTGCTCACCATGCCACCCCAGTTTCGACCTGGCCATATGCAAATCAGTCTTGACCCTGTGCCTCATGGGAACAGTCCAGCCCGAACTGCCAAGCCAGGTCCTCCCTGGACCGGAAACAAGCATCCTAGGACCGGTTTCGGGGTTTCACCCCTCTTCAGCCAGGATAGCTTGATTCCAGTGGCACAGTGAGCCCGGGACCCACGTCTGGGCATACCCGGCGCACTTAGGGCGAGGAAGCAAAAGACACACAATTGATGGACCGAATGCAGAACACTGGATTCAAGCTATCCTGGCTGATGAGGGGTGAAACCCTGAAACCGGTCCTAGGATGCTTGTTTCCGGTCCAGGGAGGACCTGGCTTGGCAGTTCGGGCTGGACTGTTCCCATGAGGCACAGGGTCGAGACTGATTTGCATATGGTCAGGTCTAAACTGGGGTGGCATGGTGAGCAAAAGAATGATGGATTTAACCCAGATCTCTTGACTGGGGGTGAATGTTTAGATTTGTTCTGCATTTGGTCCATCAACTGTGTGTCTTTTGCTTTTCTCTATGTAGGCTGCACGCAGCCTACATAGAGAAAATGTAGAGTGCGCATGACTGCTTACCAAACAGTCAGTACCCACAACAGTGCGCAAGCCACTCCCCCCCTGCCCTCGAGCAGGACCGCCCACCTGCCCTCCCCCAACCAGGCATTTCTGCTTCCTCGAGCAGGACCGCCCACCTGCCCGCCATCAACCAGGCACTTCTGCTTTCTCGCAGTGTGAGAAGCAGAAACATAAAATGATAGTTTTACCATTTTATGTTTCTGCTTCTAGCACTGCGAGAAAGCAGTGGGGCGATGCCCCCACGCCCCAATGGAGGAGCCGCCACTGGGTGGACCTGCTGTGAGAGAGCGCCTCCACCTAGCGGGTGGTGAGACCATATAGAATGCTCATGCGGTCCCTGGGCCGTGCAAGCGTATAGGGTCTTGCCCAGTGGTGGCTCCTCCATTGGGGCGTGGGGGCGTCACCCCACTGCTTTCTCGCAGTGCAAGAAGCAGAAACATAAAATGGTAAAACTACCATGTTATGTTTCTGCTTCTCGCTCTGCGAGAAAGCAGAAGTGCCATTGCAGCGTTGTGATTGGCTTAGGGGAGGCGAGGGAGGCTGCTTAAAACGCGCCATGAGCAGCAGGAGCTGAGGCGGCGGCGCGTGATGCGGCATGCAAGGAAGGTACGTTTTTGTATTTTTAACCATCCCTCTTCCCCCCCACCCGCCCGTCTTGCCGGCCACGACTGATGGGGACTCCCTGGGACTGACACTGCAGTATTGGGGCAGCTAGTGGCCCCTCACCTTTCCTACCATTTGGCAATTCTGATGATGGGCGCTCTCATCCTATGGACAGCCGCCATACACAGTAGCGCAGAGTGCTGGAAACCCTCATGTAGACAGCCGCTGGTGCCATGCCGGGCATCGCGGGGGCACCATGAGGGGCGGACACCCGCCGCCCGGCTGCTCCTGCCAGCATCTTTTCCCCAAGGTCCTGGCCAAGTGCGGCTGCTGCTACTTGCCGGTCCGAGGTAAGAATTAGCTGTTGTTCCATCGATGTGCGGGGCCAGCCCCTCTCTGTCTCTGTCTTTTTGGTAACTTTGCCTGGGGTGTGGGCTCGGTCGCACCCATCAACCTGCAACAGTGATTCCCCTTGTGCTGGGACACGGCCTCCGAGAAACGTGCGACCCTTTAGAAGTACACTCTAATATAAAGCAGGTGGCATTGGAAGTGGGCACCCCAATACCCTGACAGTTCCACTATTCCATGACGAGCTTCACAAGTGTTGACATGCACAGCATGGCTTATCCGGCTAAATAAATATTCATTGCTTATGCGGCAAGGTGTTATTTCTCTGTGAGGCAGGTAGGAGGCGCAGAGCCAGCAGGGGGGAATGGCGCCTTTTTAGGTCGGAGTCACAGCAGCTAATAGTGCTCTGCACTCAGCACATGAAGAGACTTTTGATTAAGTAAATAGGGCTAAGATGGCACTGCTCGTCAGCCTGAGCACGGAGGGTGCGGGGAGCAGGTCAGAACCGTTACTAGGGGCACCAGTGCAGGGAGGGGTGTAATGACCGGCCTGAGCCCTTGCGTCATGGAAGCCTGGTCAGTTAGAGGGTACGTGAAGAACCGAGATTCAGCCGAACAAGAGCGCGGGAGCATCTTCCAGTTTCTACTAAAGAGGTAGTCGCCTTGAAGAGGAGATTTCATTCAGTCAGGCGAAGCAATTACCATTTCATTTGCGACTGGTAGGTTTTCCCGGGTCTTCATTTAACAGGGACCCGGGGAGCCGTCAGTCGGCAAATCAGAAAACCTTCAGAATCTATAAACTGATCCTGCCATTTCCACCTGCACTTTGCAATCAAATGCTACAAGCGGCATGAAAAAAATCCAAAGAATCCATAATCCTTGATTAACGGGTTTTTACACCAAATAAAATGTGAACAGTCTGTAGACATCAGACACTGAACAGTAGCTTAGCAAAACCAAAGGGGATGATGGACAGAGTGTTGAACATTGCAAGCACTCACCCCCAGTCAACAGATCTGGGTTTAATCCATCATCATTCTTTAGCTCACTCTGCCACCCCTGTTCAGACATGGCCATATGCAAATCAGTCTGACCCTGTGCCTCATGGGAACAGTCCAGCCCGAACTGCCAAGCCATGTCTTCCCTGGACCCGAAACAAGCATCCTGGGACCGGTTTAGGGTTCATAACCCTCATCAGCCAGGCTATCTTGAATCCAGTGGTAAAGTGAGCAAGGGACCCACGTCTGGGCATACCCTGCCAACTTAGGGCGAACTTAGCAAAACCAAAGGGGATGATGGACGGAGTGTTGAACATTGCAAGCACTCACAACCAGACGTGGGTCCCTTGCTCACTTTGCCACTGGATTCAAGATAGCCTGGCTGATGACGGCTGTAAGCAAGAAACCGGTCCCAGGATGCTTGTTTCCGGTCCAGGGAAGACATGGCTTGGCAGTTCGGGCTGGACTGTTCCCATGAGGCACAGGGTCAGACTGATTTGCATATGGCCATGTCTGAACTGGGGTGGCGGAGTGAGCTAAAGAATGATGATGGATTAAACCCAGATCAGTTGACTGGGGGTGAGTGCTTGCAATGTTCAACACTCCGTCCATCATCCCCTTTGGTTTTGCTATGTTCGCCCTAAGTTGGCAGGGTTTGCCCAGACGTGGGTCCCTTGCTCACTTTGCCACTGGATTCAAGATAGCCTGGCTGATGACGTCTGTAAGCCAGAAACCGGTCCCAGGATGCTTGTTTCCGGTCCAGGGAAGACATGGCTTGGCAGTTCGGGCTGGACTGTTCCCATGAGGCACAGGGTCAGACTGATTTGCATATGGCCATGTCTGAACTGGGGTGGCGGAGTGAGCTAAAGAATGATGATGGATTAAACCCAGATCAGTTGACTGGGGGTGAGTGCTTGCAATGTTCAACACTCCGTCCATCATCCCCTTTGGTTTTGCTATGTTCGCCCTAAGTTGGCAGGGTATGCCCAGACGTGGGTCCCTTGCTCACTTTGCCACTGCATTCAAGATAGCCTGGCTGATGACGGCTGTAAGCCAGAAACCGGTCCCAGGATGCTTGTTTCCGGTCCAGGGAAGACATGGCTTGGCAGTTCGGGCTGGACTGTTCCCATGAGGCACAGGGTCAGACTGATTTGCATATGGCCATGTCTGAACTGGGGTGGCGGAGTGAGCTAAAGAATGATGATGGATTAAACCCAGATCAGTTGACTGGGGGTGAGTGCTTGCAATGTTCAACACTCCGTCCATCATCCCCTTTGGTTTTGCTATGTTCGCCCTAAGTTGGCAGGGTATGCCCAGGCGTGGGTCCCTTGCTCACTTTGCCACTGGATTCAAGATAGGCTGGCTGATGACGGCTGTAAGCCAGAAACCGGTCCCAGGATGCTTGTTTCCGGTCCAGGGAAGACATGGCTTGGCAGTGCGGGCTGGACTGTTCCCATGAGGCACAGGGTCAGACTGATTTGCATATGGCCATGTCTGAACTGGGGTGGTGGAGTGACCTAAAGAATGATGATGGATTAAACCCAGATCAGTTGACTGGGGGTGAGTGCTTGCAATGTTCAACACTCCGTCCATCATCCCCTTTGGTTTTACTGAACAGTAGCTGCCTGCTATGTTGGCTTGCACGGAAATAAATATATTTGCAAAATACCCACGATCAGGTGAAAAAACGCCGTCTGCAGCTTAACACCAAAATCATCATTCAAGAGCTGTGAGAAGCACCTTGATATTTTAGAAATGCTATCACAAGGCTAAAAATAACAAGAGCATGATCGTATTGCAAACCTGGTTCTCTTTTTAGCTTTTCAGATTGAAAGCACTCACACAGTCCCCTCTTTGACCCTAGTGCCATAAGTAAAATTCAGCCGTTGGAGTTGAAACGCAGTGTGACATTTCCTCTTTGTGGTCTTGACCTCTGGTCGGGGGTAGGCAGCAGGTCAGTTAGACACAGTGCAAGCAGTTGGATCCGAGAGTGCCTACAGCACTGTTCCCTACTGCTTCAAGAGGCTGCCGTTCAGCCATTCCCTACTGCTTCAAGAGGCTGCCATTCAGCCGTTCCCTACTGCTTCCAGAGGCCGCTGTTCCCTACTTCTTCCAGAGGCCGCCGTAATGGTGGTGCATCTTTCCTTGCCTGCTCTTGTCATTCCGGCAGTGGGCCACGGAACCTAAAGATGCCTGCTGGCCTAAACATTTCAGTGCACCCTTTCAGGCCTGGAAATTGGCACTGTTTTCGCCAGGAATCTGTAGCATGTAATAATTTGCTGTATTTTATTAGGGCTATCACTCTGATGCTAAGGTGAGGTAAATGATGAGAGAGTGGAGAGAGGGGGGTGGAAGATGGAGAGAAGGCGAGAAGGCGAGATGGAGAGAGAGACAGAGAGACATCTGGACCAGTTGCATTATCAAAGCTCAAGAATTGAAAGTTTCCCAGGTCCATGTAAGTCTGTTCTTCTTTCTTTCGTGTCTAAGCATGTTATATTATGTTCAACATATTTATGATATATGTTCTGTTGTATATCACTAATACGTTATCCAGAAAGCCACTGTGAATGTAAAACGTAGGTTCAGTAGGTAGCTCAGTGTGTTAATGTGCCTGCGGCCAGCATACGGGTATTTGTGACTTACTGGCCACAGGTTGCAGTAAAATAGTTTAGTAAGATAATTTCCATAGGGCGAGGATTTGTGTCTAACCTTCACGCCATAGGTTCCATTAGCGATGAAACAATGAGCGCACATGTTCCAGTCCCCGTGACACAGCTCAGAAGGCTACTGTGCCTACTGCAGACATGCGGGTGTCACCTGTAGGTCACAGGTTCTCGATAGAATTGGTATGGGGATTAACGGGTCTTTTGGAGAGGTCTGGATGTAACCCGAAGGTTAGACATGTAAACCCAATATTTCATCCTTATAAGGTCGTTGCAGTACATACCATAGAACCGTGTGACAGTAACATCAAATTAGAGGGTCATAAAGCCAAAGCCAATATCAGGAAACGCTGTATAAAAAACGTTTTTATATGTTATGTCATGGGATATATTTGTGGTGCTAGTTTATATGTTACGTCATATGTGTTCTTATGTGGTAGGTTTCTTTTTTTTGTATTCCATGGCTTGTAGCACGATATCAGCTTTTAATTGTGCTGTTTTGTTATATGTTTTGGTTTAGAGAATTTCATTTTGTTTTGTTTCAATCTTTTTGTTGATATAAAAAGCAATATATGTCGACCATAACTTGATTTAAAAAACAAAACACATAAATGCCAAATGTGGCCCAAAAGAGACACCCATTTTGGTAAACATTCTAATAATTGTATGGGTTATGTGATATGTTAGAATTTACGTGTCACGTAACGTCACTTAATTTAAGGAATGTTCCATGGTTTACATTGTGTTATATTATATGCTCTGATTGGTTAAGGCCTTGCTGGGCGACCAAAAGTCTGTGAGTCGTTTCCGGTTATTTGGGGGTACAGGTGAGTCTTGAGATCTCCCAGTCGGCAGGCAAGTTGGGTGTGGGGTGCGCTCTCCGACAAGTCTGGCTGTATGTTTCTTCTCACGCCGTCTCCCTGCTTCCCTCTTCCTTTCTGTCTTTCTTGTCTCACTCCTTCTGTTACTCCCCCTCCCTTTCTATCTCTTTCTTTCTCGCTGCCGGTCTTCAACTAGATGTCTCAACCTGACTGTGTGCTCGCCCCGTTCTTTCTCTTCCTCTCTCTGCTTCCCTCTTCTTTTCTGCTGTCTCTCTCCTTCACTCTCTGCCCTTCTATCTCTTTATCGGTGGCGGGCCATAACTATGTGTCTCACCCTGTCTGTCTCCTTGCCCTGTCCTTTCTCTGTCTTTCTCTCTCTCTCTCTGCTTGCCCCTCTGTTCCCAATTCTCTCCCCAATCATTCATGTCTTTCTTAGCATCCCTTTCTCATTGTGCTACCTTTCTTCTGCGGCCCCTCTCTCTTTTTCTGCTCCTCTGCTTCACTCTACATGTCTAAACTTATCTCCCCTTTCCCTTCGTAACCCCCCTCTGCAATATTGCTATCAGCCGACGGACAGCCTTGTCGGTGAGAGGCATGAGACATGCATCTGGGGCTACCCCCAGCAGAAACAAACAATTTAGCCATAATGTTTACTCATTTGTGTCGGAGGGAATCTCCGGGATCCTCTCCTGTCAATTAGTAACGGGGGCACATTAGACTTGTGAAAGTTTAGCACACAGTGGCACAGATGGACAGAGCACGTGGTAGGCCGGCGTCTCATATGCAACCGATTAGACTGACAGTTTTGCCAGTCACTGTCTTTGTTAGAACACATTCACAATTGCTTTATTAACCTTCCTGCTTTCTCAAATTTGCTTGAAAATGCACCATTTGCCCACTCTTTTTCAAAATTTTCTCAGGGGAGAACCCACCCAACCCCCCACCCCCAGGTGGTTGGCGCGCTCGCTACGCTCGCTCGCCGCAGTGGAGTACGGTAATTGTTTTATGCCTAACCACTTTCAAATTTCACCAGCCGCCACTGGTCTTGCCCCTGAATTAGGAGCAGGGATTGGTGTTAGTTTTAGCAGTCTAGGGTAATTAAGTCCTTCCATATATTACACCACATTAAGTTTATCTTAAAATGAGCTAATGCCAGTTGGTGCTTTCTAAATTCCGTAAACAAATTCTAATTCTGACGTTTGGAGTGACAGCGGCAATCGCACGTTTGTTCTTTGGCAGGATGTTTACCTAGGGGGGGGGACAGGAAGTTGGTTAGTTTACACGCACACTGATAATCATCAGCTCATTAAATACGCAGCATTCTGGGTACTCTGAACAGTACCGCATATGCTCTGTAATAGCACACAGCATCACCTATGGTTAGCGATTATAGAAAGCCACCTGAAACATGCATGAGCTAAATGCGTTCATGAAACGATACTGGACACGTCACACAAAAATACCTCAGGCGACGTGTAATCGGGATTGCCATGTTACAAGTCAATCATCTGCCAAATGAGGAGGCAGAGAAAACAAAAAAGTAACAGTGTGGAAAATGTCTTCAACATACTCATCATACACCAGGGGAATCAGGCTTCAGATGCCCTGAGAGTACCTTTCAGCACAATCCTTAGCTGATGTAGAGGGCCGATATCTTCTAATCCATGGGCTGCTGGATGGGATTAAGGTCTGTATACTAAATGTGTGTGCCCCAAATACAGACAATAAGGTTTTCTTTGAGACACTATACCAAATCATTCTCCGATACATAGACTTACAATTGATTTGTGCCGGTGATTTAATTGCATTTTGGACGGTGATCTGGATATGTTCTCCCCATACACCAAACTAAACCGGAGATGACTGAAATACTCGAAGACATTATGGCAAAGCTGGGTTGTTTAGACCTCAGGCAAGTAATGCACCCTACGAGCAAATAATACTCATGTCACCAGTCGACTGGATCACATCTCAGTATCCAGGGAGTTTAGCTCCCAGGTGTGAGGAGTTCAGTACAAGTTCCTTTCAGCACAATTCTCATTGGTATTAAGGTATGATGGGGATGAGCACTAACCTGGCAGTTGAACCCAGGGTTCCTCACTGGCATGGTGAGCCAACTTAGAGGAAGATCTGGTGACCAATTGGGAATCTACAGATGCCTATGCAAACGAATGGGAGGCACTAAAGGAGAGAGTGCATGTTGAAAACATATGGGACTGAGCAGCACCTGCAACACATCCCTGGCATGAAAGGAGACTGTGGTGGCCCAGCTCCAGACATGCAAAGCTGCTGATGTCAGCCACGCAGAAGCCAGGATAGACCTCAGCTACGATATAGCAGACATATGGAATGCACTGGATAAACATACCCTTAGAGATTATAAACAAATGTTACACTGGGAGGTGACGTGCCAGGAAATCTCTTAGCCTGGCTCCATGAAAGAGAATCCTCTACCTCACTGATAGTGACATTGAACAGGACGGATGGGACCATGGCCCTAACACAGGCTAGCATTAATGATGCCTTGGCATATCTGGCCCACCTATGTGAAAACCTGTGCCTGCCGCATCTGTAGTGATCAAGGCATTCCTGGAACCTCATGGGCTCCCAAAACAGCTCTGGGAAGAGACTGAAGCACTAGAGCTAGAAATCCCTGGAGAGGTGGTGGTTACTGCTAGTTGCACTCAGTCCATTGGTAAAGCCCTTGGAGGGGACGGATTCCCCTTTGAGATTTATCAAGAGTATACTGACATTGTGGTAGAGCAAGTTACTAGAGGTGTACTTGGAGGCAAAGAAGAGAGATATTTTACCAGATGCAATGAGAGAGGAGGCTGGTATTTCAATGGTACCTACATCTGATAAAAAACAGATGGAGCTTAGGTCATACTAGCCATTTTCTGTGCTAAACATAGATATAAAAGTTCTCTCCAAGATATTAGGAAATAGATTGCTGTCTAGGGTAAGGGCTCTGCTCCATCAGAACCAATGTGATTTTATCCTGGTCAGCAATATGCTCGTGAATATCAGACGCCTCAGCCATTTCATGGCTTCTATAAAGGAGGCCCAGGAGCCTGACATTGAAAAGTCATTTGACTTCCTTGGCTAGGAGTATATGTTTGAGGTCCTTAGTGCGATGGGAGTTGGAAGTAATTTTCAGAGATGGGTAGAGTTCCGATATAAGAACCCATCTGCCAGACTTCACTCGGGTGGCTGGACATCTAGCCGCTGATAAGTGACGAGGTGGACCAGGTAGGGATATCCGCAATACTGATGGCACTATTGCCAATGAGTAATGCAGCCATGTGCAATACTGGTGAGTTAAGTGGTACATGTGGTCTCTATGTATGACAATGACATCCTCTCCCTTGTTTTATTAACAAAAAAGACTATTATACCCCCTAGAAGACCTGAAAGAAATGTTGCCGTTGGAACTACCCTCCGGGCTTAGGATGGGAATGGACAGATTTTCGGTACCTAGGAATAAGGTTCTCCCACTGCTCTATTGCATCATGCACATAACTTGGGAAGGATTTTGAAGGGGCTTAGAGACTTCGTGAACCTTTTGAATTCTATTCCATTCTCTATCAAGGGTAGAGTGGTGCTGGCAAAAATGGTGCTGACACCCTGCTGTTTGTACATATTGCAAAATGCCGCATGCCCTGTCTTGAAGCTCATTTTTGGGTAAATTAATAGTTTGTTAGTCCTACTGGTTTGGGCAGGGAAAAGAAACAGTGGTGATTTAAAAATCAAAAAGTCGAAATTTTAGAATAGTACTGCAGTGTACCTAAAGAAATCTATTCTCTAAGTCAGTTAAGCCATTTATGTGTCACCCCATCAAGGTGGACCAGCTCTGATTCCATAAAAAGGTTTAGGGCTCTGAAATTTTATTTTGGGGGTTTACCAATAATACTTTGCATTTTTGGGGTAAGACATCATGAAGGATGTTTAATCATTTTGAAGATACTAATGTTCTTATCAGTAAGTATATAAAATAACTCTTAGTGATTCCAAATTTGTCTCTGATTTCTTTAAATGATTTAAATGTTCCATGTGAAAACATCTCTGAAGGGCAAATATAATTTGGCACCATTGGGATTTTTTTTACTTCAATTTGTATCAAATAAGATGCTCCAGCACAGAATACTGAAGTAGTTTGCAGAAGTTCAGTTTTTCAGAAACATCTTGCCAAATTAGGCCTAGATCTGGGTAGTTACTTATTATTGCCTCCATAAAAATATTAGAAAGATCTGGATATGTCAACTTTGCCAAGCAGCTACAAAATGACAGTTTGGTAAGAAGCAGTCCTACTCTATACAGGGGACCTTGTAAAAATGTAACTGCCCTTCGTGACTTATGATGGACCCTGACAATCGAAGTAACCAATCCCTGTCTCGTTTTGAAGTAAGCACTTGAGAGGTATATGAGTATAGCCCTGGACAACAATAGTTTGGGGAGAATAATCAGCTTTATAATGTTGGCATGGCCTACAAATGTAATAGGAAGCCTCTCCCAGCTAGCGAGGAGTCCGGTGATTTCCTGATAGAGTGGTTGGTAATTGGCAGTGAACAGTTCTGCATCCGTTTGCATAGGCCACATCTCTGGATAATGGAACTTATTGACTTCATATACCTGCTTGGGGGTATGGGAACCTACTGATATGCACACACAATAGAAGCTAATCTGAAATAATGGTACTTACATAATGTAACCGTATCCCTACAAAGTACTAAGGGGCATATTTACAAGGGCTTTATCTCCGCTTTTTGGCTTAAAAAGCCAAAAAAGCGGAGATAAAACAATCACCCTATTTACAAGAGGGTGCTAACATGCATAATCGCATGGTAGCACCCTCTTTCCCAACGCCTCCCTTTGCATCTCTAATGAGATGCAAAGTGGGCGTACCCCAGATGGACTACCTTGCAAATATCGCTGATGTTCACATCGCGATATTTACAAGGCTGCTCCAACATTTTAGCACACGTTAGTTTTGGAGAAAACCGCTGTTTCTCCAAAAACTAACGTCTGCTAAAATGCAGACTTACCTATCCCTAACATTGGGGTGGATTATGCTGATACGACCCTGTGGGTCGTAGCAGCAAGGTTATCGCCGTTTTGCAGGGAACATCGTTGGAAAACCAGCGATGTTCCCTGCAAAACGGCGATAACCTCGCTATCTCTGGAATTGTTATCGCCCTGGAGAAACGCGTTGTTAATAACGCGCTACCAGGGCGATAAATTCCAGAGATAGCCTGCGATAAAAAAATTATCGCTAAGCACGGCCAGCGATAATTATCGCTGGCCGTTGATAATGTGCCCCTAAATAGGTTGAGTGCTGGGCATCTCAAAAAATGTTAAGGTCTGTCCTTACACACCACCAGGTGTCATGCTTTATCATAGGCAGTCCTGGGTCTCTAAAAACAGGGTTTGATAGAGAGCGGGCTACACTTGAAGAAGTTAGAGAATTAAATGTTCCTTATATAGGACGTACAAACAGGGTGACAATGGGAACCCCTGTCGAGTGCCTCTAGTAGTATGGAATTGTGTAGATCTTTGCCCACTGCTTAACCGCGGCGCGAATTCCGCCGCGGTGCGGCGGTTTGAACGAGTGGGTGGGGCCGCATCGGCCAACGGACGTGAGCAGCACTACCGAGGTAGTGCTCGCGACGCCGTTGGCCGTCGGACGCAGCGAAGGGGTTAATGCAACCCATTTACAGTGCTGATAAATGGTCTGTATCATTGAGGATAGTCCATAGGAATCTACTTTATTATCTCATGCAGAAAAAAAGGACATTTGACCCGGTCTTTTCTGCATCCAGTGCACTTAGTGATAAGGGAGTGTCCGTAGTTTCTGTCTAGTCAATTGGTATGACAGCTCAGTTGGTATGAGCTCTAGTCTCCTGTTCCAGGATAAAGCCTTGATGCCATGGTGAAACTCATCTTAATCTTAAAGTTAAATCTGATTGCAAAAATTCTGTAATTAATGTTAGAATCTGAAAAGATCAGCGAAATCGAGTGATACAAGCCCAGTCGCTGATGTGGTTTACCTTTTTAAAAACACCAATATTTTAGCAGAATTCCCTGACTCAGGAAGTTGGCCGCCCTGCCATAAGCTAGAGATCAGTGCACAACATAGTGGAAGTATTGTAGGGATCAGGTACTGATATATTTCAACTGGTTTGGCATTGGTTGTAGTAACATGGATTATTTCTTGGGTCATAACAGGAGAATTTAAATCTCACAGATCGTCCAACAAGAGAGTAGAAAGATTACATGGGGTCAAAAACTGAATAGCTGAGCTGTTAGGGGAGAGCGATTGGGAATTATAGAACTCCTGTTAAAAATATTCGTAATTAAGGGGCTGATTACGATGGCGGTGAGTCCGCCGGCCCTGCGGACCGCGATTATCCAACCGCCAAATTATGATGGCGGTGGGATCCATACCGCAACCACGGCGGAGGCAAAGCCCGTCCGCCACGGAACCGCCACAGGCAATCATTACAATTGCCTGGCGGAGCGGTCAGCATGCTTACAATGGTGGCGGAGCCAAGCAGGCTCCGCCCGCAGGATTACGATGCATGCGGAAGCCAGCCTTTCCGTGGCAGTTAAACCGCCATTGAAAGGCTGGCGGTGATTGTTTTCGGAGGCCCGTTGCGGGCCCCCACTGTGTTGGGGGGATGTGTGGCGGCACTGGGGGGGTACCCATGGTACCCCCCTGCATTGCACTGCACCATGTGGCAGGCACAGTGCAGTGCCTGCCATGTAGTGCAGTGCAATGCACAACATGCTCTGTTAGACATCGCGGCTGTGCTGCTGTTGGCAGCCACCGCCGCAATGTTAACGGTGCAGATGGAGTCCGCAGCGTGGCAGTCCCATCCTAATCGCATAGGCGGGACCGCTGCACGCATGTCGGCCGGTCCCAAACACCGCTACGGTGGCGGGCGGACCAAGTCCGCCCGCCATCGTAATGAGCCCCTGAGTCTCAGGGTGGGAGACTGGACAGAACACCATCAAAATGTGCTGTGATGCAGGGGAAGTGGGGTGCTGACAAGGGACACATATTTTCCCCATGGAGAATAGAAAGATGAAACAAAAAGTTCCATTACGCACTTGCAAAGTCATTTTTACATGCACACTTGTACCCTTGCACCAACACAAGCAGGAATTCACACATTTGTCAAGCAGTACTAATGGTAGCCTTTGTGAATTTCTAAAATGTGGAAATCAGAAGCAATGCTATGTCGAAAATCTACTTATTTAATGTTTAAATGAATGAATGAATGTTTTAATTGAAGACATGTCTAACTGTGGATTATTTCCCATAACTCACAGTGCTGAATTCATTTGCAGGCTATTTAGGTACACTAAGCAAATAAAAAAGTTAAATGAATTTTTAACACAGCAGTTCGTCTTTCTTTCAGCTCCAGTTAAACTTTTACAATGACAGTGCTGCTCTCAGAGCACGAATTTGCACATCTGAAAAGCTCACTCTTTCCAATGAATCCTCCCCAGTGTGTAAAAATAGTCTACACAGAACCCTGTCAGCACACACGTTACACTGTTCTACATTGTACTGTATTTTCTTTCTTCATATATGTACTGTTAAACTTACATTGTTAAGCCTGGGCGTAGTTCGCGAAGTAGCGCTACGCGAAGCTACGCAAAGTGCAGTTCACACTACGCGAGCTACGCGTAGCACTACGCGAACTGCGTAGTGCACTGTTCGCAATGATTGCACAGTGCTGGATGCTTGTCCGCACTGTGCAATCATTGAAAACGGCATCTTGCACAGTGCGAGCTGTCTTTTACTGCCGCTCGAGTAGATTTTTACTCGGCGGCAGCTTTCTCAACGCGGACTGGTAGTTTCTCATCGCGAGCGGTCGCGAGCATACACTGACCACTGCAATGAGAAACCCTGACCTCCCCGCGTTGAGAATCTCGCCGGGAGGTTTATTTTCTACGCTCGCGATCAGCAACTTGATGTTGCTGATCGCGAGCGAGGAAAAAGTCTCGCCGGGATGTCATTTTGCTTGCTCGCGGTCGCCAACTTGACGTTGAGGACCGCGAGCAAGCAAAAATGACCGCTGCACTACGCTACGCTACGCTACGCTACGCGTGTTTGCACTGTGCTACGTGCTATTCGCGTTGTGCGAAGTAGCGCAAACTTCGCAAACTACGCGAGCGTAGCGTAGTGCTTTGCCCAGGGTTAGTGTCAATGTACTACAAAGGAAATGCACATTTTAAAATACATTTTATTTTTCATATACTGCGCTTTGCATTTAAAATTGACATGTAGTCAATCAAAAACACCTATTTCTCAAAACATTAGCAGAGAAATCTCCAATCTCAGACAAACAAAGAATACTAAACAGATATCACTTAAGTGGTCAGATATTTCTAAAGAATACTAAAATCAATTAATAAATGATCTAATGTAAAAAATACATAATGAGTAACATGTAGAATATGGTCCTGCATTATGTGATTTCTTGATTTTAGTACTCTTTCAGACTGGTGTCACTTGAAACTCGCATCTGCAGACTATTGGGGAGAACCAGTCCTGTTTTAAGTTGTGCCCTCCTGGAGTTTGTTTAGCATAAAATGGTTCTCTGGACTAATGTCTCGTACTTGAGCTGGTGGCCCTTACAGTATCAATCTGTTTGTTATTTTGCTAACAGGTTTTGTGCTTCATCCCTGCTGGGCTCCACCAAAGAGTTCATAAAGGGCGAAACACATGTTTGGGCTAAGAAAAATTACATTTTGGAAAATAAATTTCAGTTACCAAGCTTTGCTCAATTGGAAGAACTTCAACTTTGCAAAGATGGACCACATTGACCAGAATACATTGGAAGGGCTCCTGAGTTCAGCTTCTCTTGACGCTCATAGCTATATATTATTGGAGAGTGCCAGTCCTGTTTCGGGAGTGGCCGCACAGAGGTTGTTATATATATATATGTATGCCATTTTTAGGTCTCGCAGACCTAGCGCTGGAGCGCGCAAGCGCTCCTCGCTCTGCGAGGCTTATTGTCATCGGTACGATTTCAGAAGGGGACTTGAAGCCCCGCCCATCATTCCTATTGGCTTGCATCATTGTTGATGCTAAACGGTGGCTTTTCATTGTAAAGGAGGCTTCTTAGTCCCTCCTTGTTACCGCCCTGTCTCCTTTTGGCCCCGCCCACCCGGACTGGATCATTTACTTGCGGCGGTAGACAGTGTCTTTTAATTAGTGGGTAAGCACTTTTTTATTCCATTCCGCAGCTGCAGACGGGAGGCAGTGTGTTTGTGTACACTAGTATAGTGGCTTGTGCGATAGTGAAAGCGTGAAGCACTTTCTGCCTCACCATTGGCGAAGTCGCCAGATTCTTAAAGCGCCAAGTACTCAGATATTTAGTGCTGCGCCACACTTCGGACAGAAGTGAAAAGGGCATGCTTTTTCACCCTTTTACATATGTACCTTCTCTGATGGCTCCCTAGCCAGAACACCTGCCTCCTCTTCTCCTCCCCACGCCCAGGTACCTTCCTGCAAAATCACTTTCTAACGACGCCCCCATAGACACTGCCCAACAGTTCCACCGCATTGAGTCCAAAGAGGGACCCGCAGTCGCTATTTTGTGTCTTAGTTGCGAAGGGGCTCGCCTCTTTGCCATTCGCCAGACCAAGCACTGCAAGCAGAGCCAGACGCCTCCGCCCCTGAATCTCCCCCACAACAAAGTTTGCGCACTGGCCCTAACTTCGCAAAATTTAAGAGCAAAGATATCTGTGATTGGAAAAATGTTCTTTTGGCCGACGCGCCTGCCCTGGCAGCGACTGCGGCCTGGCCCGCCTAACTCACTTGGCATCAACCCTTTCTGCGTATTTTACCTACATACTTAGTGAGTGGGTACCTATAATGCCAACATGGTGCTTTACGGCAACCTTAAGGCGCTTCTTTGACTCTATAAAATAATAATGAATAAAAAGCGCAGGTATAAAGAGGGCTTCTGTAGCGCACTGCCAATATTTCGGTTGCCTCTGGGCGCCTCCGGGCTGAAGAGACTGGGCCAATGTTGTGCAGAGCTGAACACTTGTGTTCAACTGGCTTCCGAGCACTTCTAATTGTAAACTAGAGGCTAGAGGGCGGGTAACAAATAATGCCATGTGCCCAGGATCACATGGCTTTCTTCAAGCGTCAATTAATAATATTGTGTCTGAAATGGGGGCAAAAACCGCTAAGCCTTCCTTTACATCTGAAAACACGTAGGGAAATGTGGCGACGTGTATCTTATGCCGCCTCAATGCATGCCTCAAATGTGCAAACTACAGATTTCTGGCACCTGGCCCCCCCCTCACCTGGCCCCCAGCCCACAACCCCTTCCTGAAGCATGTTTAAATAAAAAGAAATTGCGTTCTACCTGATCTGCATAATCCAATCCCAAATAAAAGTAACCTCCAAACTCATCCCATCTCCAAATATTGCAAATGAGCCAGGAAACATATAATAAAAAAAATATATATATATATTACTATATATATATATATATATATAAATTATCTACTGGCGGTCGCCAGTAGATAGTTATAGTTAGGACCTATTTTCCATAGGAAATCCGCGACATTCTATTTGAAATAACTCTTGCGTCGGTTGACGAATCTTCGCAAATTTTCAAACTTTATGGCCCGCTCCGGTCCGCTCCTACCCTGAAAGTCTCAGGGTGATTCGTCAAGCGGGGGCCGAGAAAAATGGGGGTCCCAAAACGTGTTTTCCCCATTCATTTTCCCATAGGAAACTTTAGACACGGCTACAGCCCGAACTGCTGAGCGGAATTACACCAAATTTGGCAAAGAGGTAGTTCTTGGTTCAGAAAGAACCCTTTTGTTAAATGGTGTAAATCCGTTCAGTAGTTCCTGAGAAAATCAAAAGTTAAGTCACATATATATCTATGGCCGAGTAGGGTCCGCGTACCCTCCCGACCACGAGCTGCTTGCTAATTGGCTGTCAAGTGGCTGTCAACACTCCAAATCAAGAAGTGTTGGCAGCCATTTTGTCCCTCGGTAGAACCGAGGGACAGAAACAAGTGCGCAAAGCGCAAAAGGGGGCAGGGTAGAAACACCTGACCCCTAGGTCTGCTCAGGGGGTCCCACAAGGACCCCCTGGGCAGAAAAAGCATTTATTTATTTTTTAAATCGGCAGGACGCACTCAGGGTGCGTGGATCCTGCTGATTAGAAAAAAAACAGAAGAAAAAGTGCGCAAAACGCACAAGGGGGCAGGAGTAGAAACACCCTGACCCCCTAGGTCTGCTCAGGGGTCCCACAAGGACCCCTGGGCAGAAAAAGCATTAAAAAAAAAAAATCGGCGGGATGCGCTCAGGGTGCGCGAATCCTGCCGAGCAGAACATGTCGAGCGCGGTCTCCGCGCTTCGGTGCAAATTTGTCCCGGGTGGCCCAAGTCCCGGGGGCATGCGGGGTGGGTTTATTGTTTATATGGGGGCCTCTAAGGCTCCAAGCCCGAGGACCGCCACCCCGGGGCTTAATAAAATAAAAATGGTGTGGGAGGGCTCTCCTGCCCTCCCGCAGCCCCGAGACCGCCACCCCCGGGGCTTCTTTTTAAATTTTAAATAATGTGTGGGGGGCTCCAGCCCCCACACGCCTGAGACCACCACCTCCCGGGGCACATAGAAAATAAATGTGGGGGTCCGTTACGGACCCCAGAGCCCGGGGACCACCACCTCCCGGGGCTGTGCAATTCAAGGGAGGGGGCAGCACGGCCCCCTCCTGGAGCCCTTGATGGCCCTGGGGACCGCCACCCCCAGGGCCGGCTCCTCGCAGTGTCCCGAGTGCCTACCCCGGGACACTGTACTTTGCATTTGAAAGAGAGCAGGAAACCTGCTCTCTCTTTCAAAATGCAAACTAATTGCTTTTCCACATGGGAGCAGCATGTTAGCTGCTCCCCAACTTAAAGCAGCCACAGGGCGCGTTTGCACAGTGGTGAAGGGAGGGGCGGGGCTTCAGGTGACATGTGTGCAAACAGGCCCCGTGGCGTGTTTTAAGATGGGGAATTAAATCCCCTTCAATCCTGAGGGTCCCTGAGGGCCAACTAGCCCAACAGGTACGTCCAGAAAGCGCCACAGAGCTGCGTTGCAGAGAGGTGTAAAAGGGGTGTGGCCTCTGTACACGTCTCTGCAACGCAGCCCCTGGCGCATACTGGAGGTTCCTGGTGGGCTAGTTGGCCCCAGGGACCCTCATGATTCAAGGGGACTTAATCCCCCAACTTAAAACGCGCCACGGGGCGCGTTTGCACAGATGTCACCTCAGGCCCCGCCCCCTCCCTTCACCATTGTGCAAATATTCCTCTAAAATCAGCCGAACTACGAATTCCGATTTACTCACCTGTTATCAGGAGAGAACCCAGTGCTGCATCTTTTAGCCCAGCACTGATCCTGAAAAGTAATTTTAACCGTACTTACCAGTAACTTGAATTTCCTTCCATAGGATATCATTGCCTGCTTTTTGCTGAAAAAGTTTCTAAGTGTCGATTTTTGAAACGTACAAATATTCCT
Source organism: Calotriton arnoldi (assembly GCA_963921515.1). Lineage (NCBI taxonomy): Eukaryota > Metazoa > Chordata > Amphibia > Caudata > Salamandridae > Calotriton > Calotriton arnoldi. The sequence goes on from CAWUFW010001209.1 coordinate 711,745, forward strand.
CTAAAATCAACCGAACTACGAATTCCGATTTACTCACCTGTTATCAGGAGAGACCTCAGTGCTGCATCTTTCAGCCCAGTACTGATCCTGAAAAGTAATTTCTAACCGTACTTACCAGTAACTTGAATTTCCTTCCATAGGATATCATTGACTGGTTTCACTTGGAAATTCTTCTAAGTGTGGAGTTTTGGAACTTTATAATATTCCTCTAAAATCAGCCGAAATACTGAATTCCGATTTACTCACCTGTTATCAGGAGAGACCTCAGTGCTGCATCTTTCAGCCCAGTACTGATCCTGAAAAGTAATTTTAACCGTACTTACCAGGAACTTGAATTTCCTTCCGTAGGCTAACATTGACTGGTTTCACTTGGAAATTCTTCTAAGTGTGGAGTTTTGGAACTTTATAATATTCCTCTAAAATCAGCCGAACTACGAATTCCGATTTACTCACCTGTTATCAGGAGAGAACCCAGTGCTGCATCTTTCAGCCCAGTACTGATCCTGAAAAGTAATTTTAACCGTACTTACCAGTAACTTGAATTTCCTTCCATAGGATATCATTGCCTGCTTTTTGCTGAAAAAGTTTCTAAGAGTCGATTTTGAAACATACAAATATTCCTCTAAAATCAGCTAAAATACGAATTCGATTTAATCACCTGTTATCAGGAGAGACCTCAGTGCTGCATCTTTCAGCCCAGTACTGATCCTGAAAAGTAATTTTAACCGTACTTACCAGGAACTTGAATTTCCTTCCATAGGCTAACATTGACTGGTTTCACTTGGAAATTCTTCTAAGTGTGGAGTTTTGGAACTTTATAATATTCCTCTAAAATCAGCCGAACTACGAATTCCGATTTACTCACCTGTTATCAGGAGAGAACCCAGTGCTGCATCTTTTAGCCCAGCACTGACCCTGAAAAGTAATTCTAACCGTACTTACCAGTAACTTGTATTTCCTTCCATAGGAATCCATTGTCTGGTTTTCAGCAGAAAAAGTTTCAAAGTGTCAATTTTCACAAACTACAAATATTCCTTAAAAATCGCCTGTATAACGTAAACGCATTCTTTCAACTGTTTACAGGAGATGCACCAGTGCTGGATCCAGGATCCACCACTGACTAAGAAAAAGTAACGATAACACTACTTACCTGCTAAGTGAATTTCCTGCCATAGGATAACATTGGTGATTCTATGCACTGTAAAAACCATAGGTTTCAGGCACGTTATAGTTAGAAATTAGCATTTAAAAAACCTTTGAAATTCACTGAAAAAACCATAGGTTTCAGGCACGTTATAGTTAGAAATTAGCATTTAAAAAACCTTTGAAATTCACTAAAAAAACATAGGTTTCAGACACGTTATAGTTAGAAATTTGCATTTAAAAAACCTTTGAAATTCACTGAAAAAACCATAGTTTTTAGGGACAGTTATAGTTAGTTGGACATTGCACTCGTACAAAACCCGTGAAATTCCCCGTTATAGTTAGTTCAGCTAACTATAACTCGCGCCCCGCAATGCACTGCTGATGACGTCACATATTACATCACTCATGACATGGTCAGTGACATCACTGATGACATCACTGATGACATCTCAAATGACATCACTGATGACATCATCCAGTGACTGTGTGTTTCTGTAAAGTTTAAATATGTTTAATATATATAGGGAAAGGCGTATTGAAGAATGAGTGGGTGTATAAGCGTCTGAATGGATGATTTAGTAGGTGCGTGACTGAGTCTATAAGTGAGTGATTAAACGTATCTTACTGGATGCATGGGTGAGTGACTAAACTGTGTGAATGTCTGTATCCGTCTGTCTGTTGTTGTGTAAGCAGCTGCATGAGTTTCTGACTAGCTAAATGAGTGTCTATATGGGTTATGGATTGGTTATCTGAGTATCTATATGGGTGCCTCTGTGTTTGTGTGGGTGGGGTGTGTGTGACTCTGTGCATAGATGTGTGAGTGGGTGATTCACTGGGTGCATGGTTTCAAGAGTGCGTCTGTGATGGACTGTATGGGTGGGTGAGTGTGTGTATGGTTGTGTTAGTGATTGAATGTATATCTCAGTGGTACATGTGTGAGTAACTACATATGTGAAAGGCAGTATATATGTGTGTTGGAGTATATAAATGGCTATAAGTGAGAGTGTGTGTTTGTGAGAGTGGCTATATGGATGAGTGTGTGCTTGCATCAGTGATTGCATAGGAGCGTAAGAATGTGCTAGTATTTTTATGAATAAGTGAGCTGGTGTGTATAGGTTAGTAAATTGGAGTGTGATTAATTATTTGCATGACTGACTAGGTGTGTGAGTACCTCTATGGATGAGTTGCGTTGTGTGAGTGTTTATATAGGTGTATGAGTGCATATGATAGTCCTGTACTGAGTGACTGTAAGTATGAGTGACTGTACGGGTGAGTGAGTAGATGTGTGTGTGTAGACCTAAGAATCAGTGAGTGGGTATGTACTTATTGGTATTGGAGTGTGTATGGTTTTGAGAATGGCAGTCTGTAATTTAGAGTGGGTGTATCAAAAGTTATATTAGGGTGTGAGAAGATGAATGAAATTATCACATGGATGATGTCATCAGTGATGTCATTTGAGATGTCATCAGTGATGTCATCAGTGATGTCACTGACCATGTCATGAGTGATGTAATATGTGACGTCATCAGCAGTGCATTGCGGGGCGCGAGTTATAGTTAGCTGAACTAACTATAACGGGGAATTTCACGGGTTTTGTACGAGTGCAATGTCCAACTAACTATAACTGTCCCTAAAAACTATGGTTTTTTCAGTGAATTTCAAAGGTTTTTAAATGCAAATTTCTAACTATAACGTGTCTGAAACCTATGGTTTTTCAGTGAATTTCAAAGGTTTTTAAATGCTAATTTCTAACTATAACGTGCCTGAAACCTATGGTTTTTCAGTGAATTTCAAAGGTTTTTAAATGCTAATTTCTAACTATAACGTGTCTGAAACCTATGGTTTTTTCAGTGAATATATATATATATATATATATATATATATATATATATATATATATATATATATATATATATATATATATATATATATATATTATCTACTGGCGGTCGCCAGTAGATAGTTATAGTTAGGACCTATTTTCCATAGGAAATTCGCAACATTATATTTCCAATAACTTGGTGCCGGTTGATGAATCTTCGCAAAATTTTCAAAACTCGTGGGGCGCTCCGGTCTGCTCCTATCTTGAAAGTTTCGGGGTGATTCGGCAAGCGGGGGCCAAGAAAAAGGGGGGGTCCCAAAACGTGTTTTCTCCATGTTAATTCCCATAGGAAATTTTAGACACGGCTACAGCCCAAAAGGAATTACACCAAATTTGGTAAAAAGGTAGCGCTTGGTTCAGAAAGCGACCTTTTTTTTAAATGGTGTAAATCCGTTCAGTAGTTGCGGAGAAATTAAAAAAATAAGAGTCAAAAAATCAATTTCCCATAGGAAACTTTATGCAAGGCTACAGCCCGAACTGCTGAACAGAATTACACCAAATTTGGCAAAGAGGTAGTTCTTGGTTCAGAAAGAACCCTTTTTGTTAAATGGTGTAAATCCGTTCAGAAGTTCCTGAGAAAATCAAAAGTAAAAACACATATATATCTGGGCGGAGCCTAACCACACATGTCATCGTGAGATCTGATTGGCTGTCAGCACTTCATCCTGGAATTGCTGGCAGCCATCTTGGGACCAATATAAATGATAGTACCCCATTGAAATGCATTGTAGTGAATCGAAGATTTTGAGGGTTACCAAAAGGAGAACTATAAAGGGTGATAACAGACTTTAGTTACATTAGAATTCATTTGTTGATGGTACCATACTAATTTCAGGAATTGTGGTGTGTTCTAAGGTGATTTTACCCTGTGAAAAACCTTCTGCTGGGATATCATGAATCATGTTTGAGAGAAAACTATTTTCACATGCTTGTCCCATACAGTTTTGGAAGGTGCTCCAGAAGCTAAAATGAGAGCATATTTTCTGTAAATTCCCATTATCTTTCTCAGTCATGTGAGAATGAAGTCTGACATTCTCAGTAAAACATTTACATCCAACAAGGGCAGAGACTGTCAGTTGATTCCTTTGTGTTCTACTGCAGCTTCCCAGAGTGTTCTAAAGAACAACTAGAGTGCTAACAGCCTTACTTATGACAAATGTATGGCACACCTGAAGCCATCTTGATTGGAATAAACTGGTAACACTTAAAACATTTAATTTAAAAAGGAACAAAATGATGGGGTTCATTTTGTCATAGAAATTATGGTTAGTGCTGTAGAAAGAAAAATTAGGACATGTTTCAAGTGTGATCTCAAATATCTTCCTGTTATATTTCAACAGGAGCAGCCTGTCAGTTGATGCCTTTGTGTTCTACTGCAGCTTCCCAGAGTGTTCTAAAGAACAACTAGAGCGCTAACAGTCTTACTTATGACAAAATTATGGCACACCTGAAGCCATCTTGATTGGAATAAACTGGTAACTCTTAAAACATTTAGTTTAAAAAGGAACAAAATGAGGGGGTTCATTTTGTCATAGAAATTATGGTTAGTGCTGTAGAAAGAAAAATTAGGACATGTTTTAAGTGAGATCTCAAATATCTTCCTGTTATATTTCAACAGGAGCAGCCTGTCAGTTGATGCCTTTGTGTTCTACTGCAGCTTCCCAGAGTGTTCTAAAGAACAACTAGAGCGCTAACAGTCTTACTTATGACAAAAGTATGGCACACCTGAAGCCATCTTGATTGGAATAAACTGGTAACACTTAAAACATTTAATTTAAAAAGGAACAAAATGAGGGGGTTCATTTTGCCATAGAAATTATGGTTAGTGCTGTAGAAAGAAAAATTAGGACATGTTTTAAGTGAGATCTCAAATATCTTCCTGTTATATTTCAACAGGAGCAGCCTGTCAGTTGATGCCTTTGTGTTCTACTGCAGCTTCCCAGAGTGTTCTAAAGAACAACTAGAGTGCTAACAGCCTTACTAATGACAAAGGTATGGCATACCTGAAGCCATCTTGATTGGAATAAACTGGTAACACTTAAAACATTTAATTTAAAAAGGAACAAAATGAGGGGGTTCATTTTGCCATAGAAATTATGGTTAGTGCTGCAGAAAGAAAATGTAGGCCATGTTTTAAGTGAGATCTCAAATCCTCTTCTATTTCATTAGAAAATGTTGACATGCAGACTGAAACAATCACTTTCAATACCAGCAGTAGACTTCCAGTTAACTCCCTGGTGAGCAGTAGCTTTACTACAGTGATCTAATGAACAACTAGAGTGCTAACATTCTGAATTTATGGCAAATGTGTGACACATCTGAATGCCTTCTTGATGGAATCAAAGTAAAAAACTGAAAGCATTTCCTACTGAGGAGACTGCAGTAAATGACGAAATTAGGAAACTTCATAACAAATAAGTCTCCCAAGATGGCCACCAGAGAAAAAAGAGCCCAAATGTAGCACAAATATCACCCAGATGTAGCCCACATATAGCCCAATGACAGAAGTGTGCAAAACACTTTTTATTTTTATTTTTTCTGCAGTTTTATATAGTGCAAACTGGTTAGGTATTGGAGCGTTACATCTTACTTGGACCCCTTATTGCGTATTGTGCACGAAGTACATGAGATTGATCTTGCGAAACATTGACCTTTCCGATTCTGTTAACCTGAAGTTGCTCTGAACCGGGCTTTGTAACACCCGATTTTACCTACTGGTTTTAATTAATTCTCACTGTATTGTATTAGGAAAGAGGATTTACTGTTTTTATGTACACTTTTATGATCTATGTTTCTAAATCAGATCAAATAAAGTTTAATGAATTCTATGGCAGGACGGAGGCGAGGATTATGCATATCTTTCCTCACTTTATTTGCATAGCAGTTCAAAGAAAACGTAACACAACAATCATTAAACAAAAGACTACACAACCCATGAACCATTAGGGGGTAGTCTCCAAGGCAACTATAGTCCAATCATATCACAGTCCATCGTATATAATATTGTGACGTCCCTTCCGCTTCCTCTTTCTTCACTGCTCGTCAGTTAAGTGCATTCCTTACATTCTTGGCTTAATCTGACGTTGTTGCTGTTTGTATAGCGGTTTCTTGTGCACGTTATTAGCATTATTGCCTTGGTATTGTTTCATATTCCCTGCGCAGCAGGCTCTTGCCCGAGCGCGTTCTCCCCTCGCAGTTTCTCCCGCTGTGTGCTCTACGCGCGGTGAGATCCTGTCAGGTGCGTCTGGTCCGAGCGAGGCAACTCCGTCGAGCGCTCCCGCTGGTCTTTACGCGCGTTTGGGAATCCGGTCACTAATTTAGTGTCCGCTTGATTCCCGACCAACCCTCGCCTAATTTTGACACCGCTACGCGGTGATTTCCCCACACGGCCACGTTAGTGACCAGCGCCACCTGGTGGTGGTAATTGGTATTGCGCCTCAGTCTATTCTTATAACAGCTTCGGGAAAGCACAGCTGATGGAGCACCGGCGAGGGGGCTGCCTTAAGGATTTTAAGGGCATTTGTTCTGTGCTCACACCCTCTGCTATCATGTCTTCTCCAGAAGACCATTTTTACTCCTCCTACCAGGAAGTGGAGGAGGAATGGCCCCCAACTTCTCCCTCCAGCAGTGGACCAAGCCCTCTCTCTGGCTATTTCTAGGGCGCTGGCTCCTCTTAGGGATCAGGTTGATAAGCTGGCGAAAAGCATCCCTGGGGTGTTCAGTGACCCAGATCTGGTGGTGGCGGGTCCCAGTAGCTCCCAGATGGGGAATAAAAGGGCCGTTAAGCATAACGCGGGGCACTTGGAATGATTTGATAAACTTACGGAGACCTTCCTCAAGAGTGTGCGTACGCTAAAACATGCACCCTGCCGGGAGGAGGAGGGGCCCGGAGAAAATTGCGACACTGTCACCACTATTGTAGACCCCGACGGCGGGTTTCCCTTAGAGGGAGAGGGTGTATCGGAGGACGATTTCTCCTCCGATGAGGATAAGGACTCGGGGCGTCCCTGGCGTCCAGAGTCCCACTCCTCTCAGTCCCCGGTTGGGGACGGGGTCCACTCGGACATGTTCGAGCCTACCCAAATTTACCATCCTAGGTCAGCGGAGTGCACACCTGATGCCAAAGTGGCAGAGTATGTGGTGGGGAAATCCATCAACCCCTTGAAAGGGAGGTCAGGAATAGAATGAGGGGAGAATTCCCCAGGTCCTCACTGAAGGGGAAGGTGGCACACACGCCTGAAATTGATGAGAAACTATGTACCTTTTTCTCCAAGTATATGAGGGATCCCAAGAAAGGAATTGATAGGTCTTGGACGTGGTAGGGCCCTTGACCCAAATTATTCAATTGACGGAGCGTTCAAAAGAGTCAGGATCCCCTTTGTCCACGGATATTGTGGCTGGTTGGGCGCACTACCCTAAACCCTAAAACACTACCCCCTCCACTACCCAAACACCACTGCACTACCCTAAACCCTAAAACACTACCCCCTGCACGACACCCTACACTACCCAAACATAACTGCACTACCCTAAAACACTACCACCAGCACGACTCCCTACACTACCCAAACACCACTGCACTACCCTAAACCCTAAATCTACCCACAGCACAACCCCCTACCCTACACAAACACCACTGCACTACCCTAAACCCTAAAACACTACCCCCAGCACGACCCCTTCACTACACAAACACCACTGCACTGCCTTAAACCCTAAAACACTACCCCCAGCACGACCCCCTACACTACACAAACACCACTGCCCTACCCTAAACCCTAAATCTACCCCCAGCATGACCCCCTACACTACACAAACACCACTGCACTACCCTAAACCCTAAAACACTACCCCCAGCACGACCCCCTTCACTACCTAAACACAACTGCACTACCCTAAACCCTAAAACACTACCCCCAGCACGACCCCCTTCACTACCCAAACACAACTGCACTACCCTAAACTCAAAAACACTACCCCCAGCACAACCCCCTACACTACCCAAACACCACTGCATGACCCTAAACCCTAAAACACGACCCCCTACACTACACAAACACCACTGCACTACCCTAAACCCTAAACCACTATAACCCAGCATGACCCCCTACAGTACACAAACACCACTGCACTACCCTAAACCCTAAAACACTACCCCCTACACTACACAAACACCACTGCACTACCCTAAACCCTAAAACACTTCACCCAGCACGACCCCCTACACTACACAAACACCACTGCACTACCGTAAACCCGAAACACTACCCCAGCACTACCCCCAACACTACCCAAACACCATTGCACTACCCTAAACCCTAAAACACTACCCCCAGCATGACCCCCTACACTACACAAACACCACTGCACTACCCTAAACCCTAAAACACTACCCCCAGCATGACCCCCTACACTACCCAAACACCACTGCACTACCCTAAACCCTAAAACACTACCCCCAGCACGACTCCCTATACTACGCAAACACCACTGGACTACCCTAAACCCTAAAACACTACCCCCAGCACGACTCCTACACTACCCAAACACCACTGCACTACACTAAACCCTAAATCTACCCCCAGCATGACCTCCCACACTACACAAACACCACTGCACTACCCTAAAACCTAAAACACTACCCCCAACACAACCCCCTACACTACCCAAACACCACTGCACTACCCTAATCCCTAAAACACTAACCCCAGCATGACCCCTACACTACCCAAACACCACTGCACTACCCTATACCTAAAACACGACCCCTACACTACACAAACACAACTGCACTACCCTAAACCCTAAAACACTACCCACAGCTTGACCCCTACACTACACAAACACCACTGCACTACCCTAAACCCTAAAACACTACCCCCTACACTACACAAACACCACTGCACTACCCTAAACCCTAAAACACTACCCTCAGCATGACCCCCTACACTACACAAACACCACTGCACTACCCTAAACCCCCTACACTATACAAACACCACTGCATTACTCTAAACCCTAAAACACTACCCCAAGCACGACTCCCTCACAACACAAACACCACTGCACTACCCTAAACCCTAAATCGACCCCCAGCACGACCCCCTACACTACCCAAACACCACTGCCATACCCTAAACCCTAAAATACTACCCCCAGCATGAACCCCTACACTACCCAAACACCACTGCACTACCCTAAACCCTAAAACACTACCCCCAGCACTACCCCTTACACTACACAAACCCCACTGCACTACCCTAAACCCTAAAACACTACCCCAGCACTACCCCTACACTACCCAAACACCACAGCACTAACATAAACCCTAAAACACTACCCCCAGCACAACCCCCTACACTACACAAACACCACTGCACTACCCTAAACCCTAAAACACTACCCCCAGCACGACTCCCTATACTACCCAAACACCACTGCACTACCCTAAACCCATAATCTACCCCAGAACGACCCCCTACACTAGCCAAACACCACTGCACTACCCTAAACCATAAAACACTACCCCCAGCATGACCCCTACACTACACAAACACCACTGCACTACCCTAAACCCTAAAACACTATCACCAGCATGACCCCCTACACTACTCAAACACCACTGCACTACCCTAAACCCTAAAACACTACCCCAGCATGACCCCCTACACTATCCATACACCACTGCACTACCCTAAACCCTAAAACACTACCCCCAGCACGACCCCCTACACTACTGCACTACCCTAAACCCTAAAACACTACCCCCAGTACGACCCCCTACACTACCCAAACACCACTGCACTACCCTAAACCCTAAAACACAACCCCCAGCACGACCCCCTACACCACCCAAACACCACTGCACTACCTTAAACCCTAGAAAAGAAACTCCCACCCCATGCCCAATCCCCTTACCTCTCACTCCTCGTGGTTCCTCTCTCCTCGTGGTTCCTACTTCACGTCGTCTCTGAGGGACGGTGCACGTCGTTGTGAGGAAATGGAACAGCCTCTGTTTCCTTACAACGACATGGATCGTCTACATGTTTTTAGAACGCATGGTCATTTACCATACATACCTTTGCAACAAAATTCGTTGTAAAGGCATGCGTGGTAAATGACCATGCATTCTAAAAAATGCGTAGTAATGACTTCGTGATGTACAACGCATGCGTGGTAATGCATGCGTTGTAATGGTATCGCAAAGTAAAAAGTCGTTGTAACGGCTGTTTACTGATCGAAACTGGCCCCTGTTCTTCAGTGAGACGTTTATTTGATTAATTAGGAGGAAGGAATGTGGTTTTTTACCGAAAAGTGCATTTCCGGCTGTTGTATTGTGAATGTGTCCGCGTGGCCTGGTTTCACTTCCGGTGAGAGAGTGGAAGAGTCTGTTTGGATCTAAAGGAGTTCTGTTGTTGGACGGGGCCGGCGCGACATGTCATCAGAAAACATAGCTAATGGAAAGCATCCTCCCTGAAGTGTGGAGCAGTGCCATGAGAGGTCAACGAGTGTGCGTCCCACCGCAGTATGACCGTACCGCGTGACCCATGTGCCACCTCCAGGGTACGGGAGGCAGAAGCGGCATCGCAGGTCCTCTTGAAGACCGTTGTAGCACTAATTCTACATTTTGGTACTAGGGCATTTTAACTTCGTTGTTCCTGCCAGATACAAAGAGAAGATCCTGTGTTATTCAATGCCCTCATTACCTTTTTTGTGGGTTGTGGTGCTTGTCACTTCGCTGCCCCGCCGGTGCACACGACTGGGCACCCCACCTCGTGTGCCATCTGCAGGGCCTCTGCCCTTGGATCACTGGTTTCGGTTTCTGGAGTGGCAACATAAACAGTTGCTCCCAAAGGACTAGCCTGAACACTTAGGTGAATATCCCCTGCACCAGCATTCCACGGAAATTCTTTCCTAGCTCTCCCACGTCAACGAGGACGTCATAATAGCACGGCTCCGCTCGCGACACCGTATGACGTCATCGGAGCCATAAGAGGACCTCGTCGGCGTGCTGACGTCAGTTCCACCCATTTCTTCCATGCCACCGAGGCAAACAGGGGACCGAGACATTTTCACATGTATACATAGTATAATAAATATATATATATTCACTGAAAAAAACATAGGTTTCAGGCACGTTATAGTTAGAAATTAGCATTTAAAAAACCTTAGAAATTCACTGAAAAAATCATAGGTTTCAGGGGCGTTATAGTTAGTTGGACATTTCACTCATACAAAACCATAGAAATTCCCCCATTATAGTTAGTTCAGCTAACTATAACTTGCGTGCCCGCAATGCACTGCTGATGACGTCACATATTACATCACTCATGACATGGTCAGTGACATCACTCATGACATCACTGATGACATCTCAAATGACATCACGATGACATCACTGATGACATCATCCAGTGACTGTGTGTTTCTGTAAAGTTTAAATATGTTTAATATATATAGGGAAAGGCGTATTGAAGAATGAGTGGGTGTATAAGTGTCTGAATGGATGATTTAGTACGTGAGTGACTGACTCTACAAGTGAGTGATTAAACGTATCTTACTGAATGCATGGGTTAGTGACTAAACTGTGTGAATGTCTGTATCCATCTGTTTGTTGGTGTGTAAGTGGATGCATGGATTTGCGAATAGCTACATGAGTGTCTATATGGGTTATTGATTGGTTCTCTGAGTATCTGTATGGCTGCCTGAGTGTTTGTGTGGGTGGGGTGTGTGTGACTCTATACATAGATGTGTGAGTGGGTGATTCACTGGGTGCATGATTTCAAGAGTGCATCTGTGATGGACTGCTTGGGTGGGTGAGTGTGTGTATGGGTGTGTTAGTGAGTGAATGTATATCTCAGTGGTACATGTGCGAGTAACTACATATGTAAAAGGCAGTATATATGTGTGTTAGAGTATTTAAATGGCTATAAGTGAGAGTGTGTTATTGTGAGAGTGGCTGTATGGATGCGTGTGTGCTTGTATCAGTTATTGTATAAGAGCATAAGAATGTGCTAGTATTTGTATGAGTAAGTGAGCTGGTGTGTGTATAACTGTATAGGTGAGTAAATGGGTGTGTGATTAATTTTTTGCATGACTGACTAGGTGTGTGAGTACCTCTATGGATGAGTGGCGGTGTGTGAGTGTTTATATAGGTGTATGAGTGCATATGATAGTCCTGTACTGAGTGACTATAAGTATGAGTGACTGTACAGGTGAGTGAGTGGATGTGTGTGTAGACCTAAGAATCAGTGAGTGGGTATGTAGTTTTTGGTGTTGGAGTGTCTATGGTTTTGAGAATGGCAGTCTGTAATTTAGAGTGGGTGTATCAAAAGTTATATTAGGGTGTGAGAAGATGCATGAAATTATCACATGGATGATGTCATCAGTGATGTCATTTGAGATGTCATCAGTGATGTCATCAGTGATGTCACTGACCATGTCATGAGTGATGTAATATGTGACGTCATCAGCAGTGCATTGCGGGGCGCGAGTTATAGTTAGCTGAACTAACTATAACAGGGGAATTTCACGGGTTTTGTACGAGTGCAATGTCCAACTAACTATAACTGTCCCTAAAACCTCTGTTTTTTTCAGTGAATTTCAAAGGTTTTTAAATGCTAATTTCTAACTATAACGTGTCTGAAACCTATGGTTTTTTCAGTGAATTTCAAAGGTTTTTTAAATGCTAATTTCTAACTATAACGTGCCTGAAACCTATGGTTTTTTCAGTGAATTTCAAAGGTTTTTAAATGCTAATTTCTAACTATAACGTGCCTGAAACCTATGGTTTTTCAGTGAATTTCAAAGGTTTTTAAATGCTAATTTCTAACTATAACGTGCCTGAAAACTATGATTTTTAAGTGAATTTCAAAGGTTTTTTAAATGCTAGTTTCTAACTATGCCAACAGAGGTAGGACATGTGAAGAAAGAAGAAAAAACGCACAGAAAGAAGCAAAAGATGTGCAGAAAGAACCAACAGAGGAGCAGAAAGAGGCCTTGTTGCAAAATCATCCTGTGCCCACAACTTTTTCAGACGGGTACTGGTGGTAACTGACTCTGACTAACCAGAGCCAGTGCGCGTTTGCACAGTGGTGAAGGGAGGGGGGCCTGAGGTGACATGTGTGCAAACGCGCCCCGTGGCACGTTTTAAGTTGCGGGATTAAGTCCCCTTGAATCCTGAGGGTCCCTGGGGCCCAACTAGCCCCCAGGTACCTACAGTTAGGACCACAGAGCTGAGTTGCAGAGAGGCGTTCCGAGGCCACGCACCTTTTTCACCTCTCTGCAACGCACCTCTGTTGTGCTTACTGAAGGTACCTGGTGGGCTAGTTGGCCCCAGGATTCAAAGGGAATTAACTCCCCAACTTAAAATGCACCACAGGGCGTGTTTGCGCACATGTCACCTGAGGCCCCGCCCCTCCCTTCACCACTGTGCAAACGCGCCACGTGGCGCGTTTTAAGTTGGGGGATTAGGTCACCTTGAATCCTGAGAGTCCCTGGGGCCCAACCAGCCCACCAGGTACTTCCAGTAAGCACCACAGGCCTGCGTTGCAATGCCTGTAACAAATTGTGCAGTTGTTTTTAGGTAGTGAAGAGGGTCGTGCTGGGGGTAGTGTTTTAGGGTTTAGGGTAGTGCAGTGGTGTTTGTGTAGTGTAGGGGGTCATGCTGGGGGTAGATTTAGGGTTTAGGGTAGTGCAGTGGTGTTTGGGTAGTGTAGGGAGTCGTGCTGGGGGAGTGTTTTAGGGTTTAGGGTAGTACAGTGGTGTTTGGGTAGTGTAGGGGGTCGTGCTGGGGTTAGTGTTTTAGGGTTTAGGGTAGTGCAGTGGTGTTTGGGTAGTGTAGGGGATACTGCTGGGGGAAGTGTTTTAGGGTTTAGGGTAGTGCAATGGTGTTTGGGTAGTGTAGGGGGTAGTGTTTTAGGGTTTAGGGTAGTGCAGTGGTGTTTGGGTAGCGTAGGGGTACTGCTGGGGGTAGTGTTTTATGGTTTAGGGTAGTGCAGTGGTGTTTGGGTAGTGTAGGGGTTCGTGCTGGGGGTAGTTTTTAGGGTTTAGGGTAGTGCAGTGGTGTTTGTGTAGTGTAGGAGGTCGTGTTTTAGGGTTTAGGGTAGTGCAGTGGTCTTTGGGTAGTGTAGGGAGTCGTGCGGGGGTATTGTTTTAGAGTTTAGGGTAGTGCAGTGGTCTTTGGGTAGTGTAGGGGGTTGTGCTGGGGTAGTGTTTTAGGGATTAGGGTAGTGCATTGGTATTTGGGTAGTGTAGGGGGTCATGCGGGGGTAGTGTTTTAGGGTTTAGGGCAGTGCAGTGGTGTTTAGGTAGTGTAGGGAGTCGTGCTGGGGGAGTGTTTTAGGGTTTAGGGCAGTGCAGTGGTGTTCGGGTAGTGTAGGGGGTCGTGCTGGGGGAGTGTTTTAGGGTTTAGGGCAGTGCAGTCGTGTTCGGGTAGTGTAGGGGGTCGTGCTGGGGGAGTATTTTAGGGTTTAGGGTAGTGCAGTGGTGTTCGGGTAGTGTAGGGGGTCATGCTGGGGGTAGTGTTCTAGGGTTTAGGGCAGTGCAGTGGTGTTCGGGCAGTGTAGGGGGTCGTGCTGGGGGTGGTGTTTCAGGGTTTAGGGCGTGCAGGGGTGGTGTTTCAGGGTTTAGGGCAGTGCAGTGGTGTTCAGGCAGTGTAGGGGGTCGTGCAGGGGTGGTGTTTCAGGGTTTAGGGCAGTGGTGTTCGGGCAGTGTAGGGGTCATGCTGGGGGTGGTGTTTCAGGGTTTGGGGCAGTGCAGTGGTGTTCGAGCAGTAAAGGGGTCATGCTGGGGGTGGTGTTTCAGGGTTTAGGCAGTGCAGTGGTGTTCGGGCAGTGTAGGGGGCGGTGCAGGGTGTGGTGTTTCAGGGTTTAGGGCACTGCAGTGGTGTTCGGGCAGTGTAGGGGGCGGTGCAGGGGTGGTGTTTCAGGGTTTAGGGCAGTGCAGTGGTGTTCGGGCAGTGTAGGGGGTCGTGCAGGGGGTGGTGTTTCAGGGTTTAGGGCAGTGCAGTGGTGTTCGGGCAGTGTAGGGGGCGGTGCAGGGGTGGTGTTTCAGGGTTTAGGGCAGTACAGTGGTGTTCGGGCATTGTAGGGGGTGGTGCTGGGGCTGGTGTTTCAGGGTTTAGGGCAGTGCAGTGGTGTTCGGGCAGTGTAGGGGGTCGTGCTGGGGCTGGTGTTTCAGGGTTTAGGGCAGTGCAGTGGTGTTCGGGCAGTGTAGGGGTCGTGCTGGGGCTGGTGTTTCAGGGTTTAGGGCAGTGCAGTGGTGTTCGGGCAGTGTAGGGGTCATGCTGGGGCTGGTGTTTCAGGGTTTAGGGCAGAACAATGGTGCTCAGGCAGTGTAGGGGGTTGTGCTGGGGGTGATGTTTCAGGGTTTAGGGCAGTGCAGTGGTGTTAGGGCAGTGTAGGGGGTCGTGCTGGGGGTGGTGTTTCAGGGTTTAGGGCAGTGCAGTGGTGTTCCGGCAGTGTAGGGGGTCGTGCAGGGGTGGTGTTTCAGGGTTTAGTGCAGTGGTGTTCGGGCAGTGTAGGGGGTCGTGCTGGGGTGGTGTTTCAGGGTTTAGGGCAGTGCAGTGGTGTTCAGGCAGTGTAGGGTGTCGTGCTGAGGGTTGTGTTTCAGGGTTTAGGGCAGTGCAGTAGTGTTTGGGCAGTGTAGGGGGTCGTGCAGGGGGTGGTGTTTCAGTGTTTAGGGCAGTGCAGTGGTGTTCGGCCAGTGTAGGTAGTCTTGCTGGGGGTGGTGTTTCAGGGTTTAGGGCAGTGCAGTAGTTTTCGGGCAGTGTAGGCGGTCGTGCTGGGGCTGGTGTTTCAGGGTTTAGGGCAGTGCAGTGGTGTTCGGGCAGTGTACGGGGGTCGTGCTGGGGCTGGTGTTTCAGGGTTTAGGGCAGTGCAGTGGTGTGCGGGCAGTGTACGGGGTCGTGCTGGGGCTGGTGTTTCAGGGTTTAGGGCAGTGCAGTGGTGTTCGGGCAGTGTAGGGGGTCATGCTGAGGGTGGTGTTTCAGGGTTTAAGGCAGTGCAGTGGTGTTCGGGCAGTGTAGGGGGTCGTGCTGGGGCTGGTGATTCAGGGTTTAGGGCAGTGCAGTGGTGTTCGGGCAGTGTAGGGGGTCGTGCTGGGGCTGGTGTTTCAGGGTTTTGGGCAGAGCAGTGGTGTTCGGGCAGTGTAGGGGGTCATGCTGGGGGTGGTGTTTCAGGGTTTAGGGCAGTGCAGTGGTGTTCGGGCAGTGTAGGGGGTCTTGCTGGGGGTGGTGTTTCAGGGTTTAGGGCAGTGCAGTGGTGTTCGGGCAGTGTAGGGGGTCTTGCTGGGGGTGGTGTTTCAGGGTTTAGGGCAGTGGTGTTCGGGCAGTGTAGGGGGTCTTGCTGGGGGTGATGTTTCAGGGTTTAGGGCAGTGTAGTGGTGTACGGGCAGTGTAGGGGGTCTTGCTGGGGGTAGTGTTTCAGGGTTTAGGGCAGTGCAGTCGTGTTCGTGCAGTGTAGGGGTCGTGCTGGGGGTGGTGTTTCAGGGTTTAGGGCAGTGCAGTAGTGTTTGGGCAGTGTAGGGGGTCATGCAGGGGTGGTGTTTCAGGGTTTAGGGCAGTGCAGTGGTGTTCTGGCAGTGTAGGGGGTCATGCTGGGGGTGGGGTTTCTGGGTTTAGGGCAGTGCAGTAGTGTTCGAGCAGTGTAGGGGTTGTGCAGGGGTGGTGTTTCAGGGTTAGGTAGTGCAGAGGTGTTCGGGCAGTGTAGGGAGTCGCGCTGGGGGTGGTGTTTCAGGGTTTAGGGCAGTGCAGTGGTGTTCGGGCAGTGTAGGGGGTCATGCACGGGGTGGTGTTTCAGGGTTTAGGGCAGTGCAGTGGTGTTCGGGCAGTGTAGGGTGTTGTGCTGGTGTTTCAGGGTTCAGGGCAGTGCAGTGGTGTTCAGGCAGTGTAGGGGTCGTGCTGAGGCTGGTGTTTCACGGTTTAGGGCAGTGCAGTGGTGTTCGGGCAGTGTAGGGGTCGTGCTGGGGCTGGTGTTTCAGGGTTTAGGGCAGTGCAGTGGTGTTCGGGCAGTGTAGGCGGTCGTGCTGGGGCTGGTGTTTCAGGGTTTAGGGCAGTGCAGTGGTGTTCGGGCAGTGTAGGGGGTCATGCTGGGGCTGGTGTTTCAGGGTTTAGGGCAGTGCAGTGGTGCTCGGGCAGTGTAGGGGGTCGTGCTGGGGGTGATGTTTCAGGGTTTAGGGTAGTGCAGTGGTGTTCGGGCAGTGTAGGGGGTCGTGCAGGGGCTGGTGTTTCAAGGTTTAGGGCAGTGCAGTGGTGTTCGGGCAGTGTAGGGGGTCGTGCTGGGGCTGGTGTTTCAGGGTTTTGGGCAGAGCAGTGGTGTTCGGGCAGTGTAGGGGGTCATGCTGGGGTAGTGTTTCAGGGTTTAGGGCAGTGCAGTGGTGTTCGGGCAGTGTAGGGGGTCGTTCTGGGGGTGGTGTTTCAGGGTTTAGGTCAGTGGTGTTCGGGCAGTGTAGGGGGTCTTGCTGGGGGTGATGTTTCAGGGTTTAGGGCAGTGCAGTGGTGTTCGGGCAGTGTAGGGGGTCTTGCTGGGGGTAGTGTTTCAGGGTTTAGGGCAGTGCAGTGGTGTTCAGGCAGTGTAGGGGGTCATGCTGGGGGTGGTGTTTCAGGGTTTAGGGCAGTGCAGTGGTGTTCGGGCAGTGTAGGGGTCGTGAAGGGGTGGTGTTTCAGGGTTTAGGGCAGTGCAGTGGTGTTCGGGCAGTGTAGGGGGTCGTGCTAGGGGTGGTGTTTCAGGGTTTAGGGCAGTGCAGTGGTGTTCGGGCAGTGTAGGGGGTCATGCAGGGGCTGGTGGTTTAGGGCAGTGCAGTGGTGTTCGGGCAGTGTAGGGGGTCGTGCTGGGGGTAGTGTTTTAGGGTTTAGGGTAGTGCAGTGGTGCTTGTGTAGTGTAGGGGGTCGTGCTGGGGGTAGTGTTTTAGGGTTTAGGGTAGTGCAGTGGTGTTTGTGTAGTGTAGGGGTCATGTTTTAGGGTAGTGCAGTGGTGTTTGGGTAGTGTAGGGGGTCGTGCTGGGGGTAGTGTTTTAGGATTTAGGTTAGTGCAGTGGTGTTTGGGTAGTGTAGGGGGTAGTGTTTTAGGGTTTAGGGTAGTGCAGTGGTGTTTGTGTAGTGTAGGGGTCGTGCTGGGGGTAGTGTTTTAGGGTTTAGGGTAGTGCAGTGGTGCTTGTGTAGTCTAGGAGGTCGTGCTGGGGGTAGTGTTTTAGGGTTTAGGGTAGTGCAGTGGTGTTTGTGTAGGGGGTCATGTTTTAGGGTAGTGCAGTGGTGTTTGGGTAGTGTAGGGGGTCGTGCTGGTGGTAGTGTTTTAGGATTTAGGTTAGTGCAGTGGTGTTTGGGTAGTGTAGGGGGTCGTGCTGGGGGTAGTATTTTAGGGTTTAGGATAGTGCAGTGGTGCTTGTGTAGTGTAGGGGTCGTGCTGGGGTAGTGTTTTAGGGTTTAAGGTAGTGCAGTGGTGTTTTTGTAGTGTAGGGGGTCATGTTTTAAGATGCAATGCTCCAATACCTGACCAGTCTGCACTACATAAAACTGCAAAAAACTAAAAATAAAAAGTGTTTTGCACACTTTTGTCATTGGGCTATATGTGGGCTACATCTGGGTAATATTTGTGCTACATATGGGCTCTTTTTCACTGGTGGCCATCTTGGAAGACTTCTTTGTTATGAAGTTTCCTAATTTCTTCATTTACTGCAGTCTCCTCAGTAGGAAATGCTTTCAGTTTTTACTTTGATTCCATCAAGAAGGCATTCAGATGTCTCACATCTGCCATAAATTCAGAATGTTAGCACTCTAGTTGCTCATTAGATCACTGGAGTAAAGCTACTGCTCACCAGGGAGTTAACTGGTAGTCTGCTGCTGGTATTGAAAGTGATTGTTTCAGTCTGCATGTCAGAATTTTCTAATGAAATAGAAGAGGATTTGAGATCTCACTTAAAACATGCCCTAATTTTTCTTTCTGCAGCACTAACCATAATTTCTATTTCAAAAAGAACCCCTCATTTTGTTCCTTTTTAAATTAAATGTTTTAAGTGTTACTGGTTTATTCCAATCAAGATGGCTTCAGGTGTGCCATACTTTTGTCATAAGTAAGGCTGTTAGCGCTCTAGTTGTTCTTTAGAACACTCTGGGAAGCTGCAGTAGAACACAAAGGCATCAACTGGCAGGCTGCTCCTGTTGAAATATAACAGGAAGATATTTGAGATCACACTTGAAATATGTCCTAATTTTTCTTTCTACAGCACTAACCATAATTTCTATGACAAAATGAACCCCATCATGTTGTTCCTTTTTAAATTAAATGTTTTAAGTGTTACCAGTTTATTCCAATCAAGATGGCTTCAGGTGTGCCATACTTTTGTCATAAGTAAGGCTGTTAGCGCTCTAGTTGTTCTTTAGAACACTCTGGGAAGCTGCAGTAGAACACAAAGGAATCAACTGACAGTCTCTGCCCTTGTTGGATGTACATGTTTTACTGAGAATGTCAGACTTCATTCTCACATGAGTGAGAAAGATAATGTGAATTTACAGAAAATATGCTCTCATTTTAGCTTCTGGAGCACCTTCCAAACCTCCATGGGACAAGCATGAGAAAATAGTGTTCTCTCAAACAGGATTCATGATATCCCAGCAGAAGGTTTTTCACATGGTAAAATCACCTTAGAATACACCACAATTCCTAAAATTAGTATGGTACCATCAACAAATAAATTCTAATGTAACTAAAGCCTGTTATCACCCTTTATAGTTCTCCTTTTGGTGACCCTCAAAATCTTCTATTCACTACAATGCATTTCAATGAGGTACTATCATTTATATTGGTCCCAAGATGGCTGCCAGCAATTCCAGGATGAAGTGCTGACAGCCAATCAGATCTCACGATGACATGTGTGGTTAGGCTCCGCCCAGATATATATGTGACTTTACTTTTGATTTTCTCAGGAACTACTGAACGGATTTACACCATTTAAGCAAAAGGCACGACACTGAACCAAGGGCTACCTCTTTGCCAAATTTGGTGTAATTCCGTTCAGCAGTTCGGGCTGTAGCTGCGACTAAAGGTTCCTATGGAAAAATGAATGGGGAAAACGCGTTTTGGGACCCCCCTTTTTCTCGGCCCCCGCTTGACGTATCACCCCGAGACTTTCAGGATAGGAGCGGACCGGAGCGCCCCAACAAGTTGGAAACTTTCGCGAAGATTCGTCAACCGACGCTAACGTTATTTCAAATAGAATGTCGCGGATTTCCTATGGATAATAGGTTTTAACTATAACTATCTACTGGCGACCGCCAGTAGATAATATATATATATATATATATATATATATATATACTTGAGCAAGCCCCTACTCCTATCCCAGCCGACGCCCCAGAAGGGAGGGGGGCGGGGCCGGCACACCATGCCACATAATTCCACTACACAAATCCACTCCACTCCACACAATTCCACGCCACACAATTCCACAACCAACAATTCCAATCCAACCCACATAATTCCACTACACGCCACATACATACACTCCATAACACATGGGTTACAGACACTGTCATTTACAACGCCAATAGCTCTAACTCAAGCAAATGTGAGACCTATTGCATTTCCAATGCTTGTTATACCATGTCAGTGAAACTAAATGTTGCACCGTAACATATTTATTAGAGCTGCTGAGGTAATACACACACATTTAAAAATGTATTTCTACTGTTCAACGTTCTAATTCAAGATTATGACCACAGTATACCAAAGTGATAAGAGAAAAACCTCTTATTGCCTCACATATTGCATGTAACAATTGCTTTAAAAACAGAAACTACTCTCCAAATATTCACCATATATCTTCAGTATGATCTTGTCACCATGCACAAATTCGCGCCCTTGCATTCTTATTTTGGTGAAATACATTTGTTAAAACAAATATACATGGAAAGATGCCATGAAATAAACCGTGTATGTAGATGGGCACGGTACACTATGCTACTTAATAGCAGTGGGTGGCAGGCACGGATCAGGGTAGCGGGGCTTGAGCGGGGGTGGGGTTGGAGGTAATGGAGTGTAAATAAAGTTTTAAAAAACGTACCCCCTTGCCGCACCTCTCCTCCATCGTCCCGCAGTCGTCTCTACTGGCCGGAAAGGAACAAGAAGCACCCAGGCTGATGCTATCCTGAGCCAATCATAACGCTGCAATGCAGCGTTGTGGTTGGTCTGAGCGCCATGGTTTGGCACTCAGCCAGGGATTGGGAGCCTGGGC
The DNA here is from genome assembly GCA_963921515.1 of Calotriton arnoldi. Lineage (NCBI taxonomy): Eukaryota > Metazoa > Chordata > Amphibia > Caudata > Salamandridae > Calotriton > Calotriton arnoldi. Next base: position 733,001 of record CAWUFW010001209.1, read on the forward strand.
ATGTTCTCCACCCAGGTTGTAATGCAACCTGGGTGGAGAACATGCAAAGTGCACATGACTGTTTGGCCAGCCCAGACGGCCGGCCAAACACTCATGCACACTTACAGTGTGCCACCACTCCCCCCCTGCTCCTCTGTCACCAGAGCAGCCCCACCCCGCTCGCAAAGCTGCAGCAGCAGAAAACAATAAAATGATAATAACTTTGAGTTATTATCATTTTATTTTTCCTTTATTTCACTGCTACAAAGCAGTGAGACGACGCTCCTTCACCTTAGTGGAGTAGCTGCCACTGCTTAATACTATTGGTGAGATGCTTCCCCATACTCACCAATACTAATAAATGCATATTACACACTGTACATCTGCCTATAATTTGTATACGTATATTTTTACAATATGGTTGTAAATATTTGCAGTTTAAAAGTACTTGATCTCATGAATATATTAAGAAAATTGGCAGTGTATGAATTGCATAACTATGTGTCTGCTGTCATGCAGGACTTCATCATGTCCATTCTGAAGGATAGCTCTGGTGGCCGAGGTGAACTGACGTATCAGTTGTGCAACCAGAGGAACAGCTGAGCTAAGCAGAGCCTGTTTGATGTACTTCATCTGAGAAACATGTCTGCTTTCTATGGTGCATAAACGCTACATCTGAGTTATGCATGTGTGAACCCTGCTATCTAAGGTGCTGGCCTGTAACATTTCTGCAATGCTATGAATGCACCTTTCACCAATGTGCTGGACAGTCCAGAAAATGTGTTTCCTGAGATATGACTCTGCTCTCAGGCATGAATTTATTTGTAATCTCTGCAATCTGTAGACTGCTACTGATGCCCGATGTGCTTTTCTGTAACCACAAGTGACAGTTATGTGACTATGGTGGACACTCCAGTAACATGGTTTTAAATGTAGGGAAAACTCTGCAGCCTGAGATGGATGCCTGTAACACATGTGCAATCCAGCGGGCACCCTGATTTTGAAATTCTGTTGACAGTTCTGCGAGCTGGGCGCGACCTCTGCTACCGGATGAATGCATCTTAAGCATTTGTCACTTAAGAGAGAACGCTTGTGCTTCATAGAAATGTGCAGAATCTCTCCTTTGCTTCTAAAGCACATCTGCCCAACTCCATGGTAATGTCTATGAATGCCGATGGTCAAGCCTCCTGACCAAGAAGGAATAACCAATCATGTGCTCTGCATTACTATGTTGTTTGACGCTTCTGACAATGTCTGGATTTAAGTGCTGTGATTCACTCCTCCTTTGTTTTGTCAACAACTACTTGCAATGCAACCAGTGCTTAACCTTGTACTCCGGCTGTTGAAAACCGGGGCAAAGAAGGGTGAAGGGATAAGCATCCCTCTAGAACAGTGGTTCCCAAACTTTTTCGACCTGTGGCTCACTTGACCTAATTGGCAGTTGGCCATGGCTCCCCATCATGTCACTTTTTTTTACCGGTGGGGGGATGTATGCCTGACCTCGGAAGTACTTCCAGTTTTCTCCCTGAAATTAATTGGGATGAAGGCGATGAGTATTCCTAATAAGTGAAGTACAAAGAACAAGGTGATGGTTGGAATGCTTGAATTAATCTCAACCACTGGCAATCACTCAGGCCGCATCCCAATCCATCGTTTTTTTTACCACCATGCCACCTCAGTAATAACTGAAGTAAGCACTGTCATGCAAAGTGCTGCTGCCAGTGAAGAAGCAAACCCTGGGCATGTGCAGCTAGGCCAGCAATTGCCAAAGCCAAGTTTTGCAGCCCAATTTTAAAGCTCTGAAACTCAGAGCTATCAGAGCCAAACAGCCGCCTAATAATCACTGCCGCTTCCTCTATAATAAAAAAACATGAAAAATATTTGGACGAACATTCCCAACTAAAACTTCTCAAAAAGAACTACCTTCGCAACTAAAGTAGTTACGGTGTATCTAATCCACCTTATCTTTATTCATTAATTTTTCAAAGCACACAATACCGACATTTAAGTTCATGTCACCAGGAAGAACAATAAGTGCTGAAATTCAAAAAACTAAAATACACACATCATTTATGAAAATTGACAGAAACAACAGAAAAACAAATCTGACAATTCACGAAACATCACAAAACACTGTTGACCAGTCCTTAAATTAGAAATAACGAAATGGCGGTACAATCATTTGTGTTATTCAGAAATAACCTGCCATATTCTGCTCAGCAGCACTAAATATACATCAGGCTAATTGTCCTGTCTGTACATCTTCTTATTTGAAACGTTAGTGAAAATTCCTGCTGGCTGTGGGGGCTTCCTCTATAATGGCACATGAATTAAAATGCGGGCTGCAACACTTGACTTTTTGGCACTTTCTGGCCTCCCTGCACAGGCACGGCCCGCTGCCCGCCCTAATCCTCTCAGACTCAGAGTCACCTATTAACTATCGCTTGCCATGAGTTGTGAGATAATACTCAATGTAAAAAAGACAAACTACAAGCCCTAGAATGCACTACTAAACACTAAAATAGAGCCAAAGAGCAGCTATAGGCGTGCCTGTTCTTTGCATTAAAGGAAGCTTGCATTGTTGCAACCCCTGCTGTATCTTTTTATGGTCAGTTAATGACGCTTTGTGAAACTTTCAATTATGAAAAAGCTAAACGCGTCTTCTATTCGCTCATCCTTTTCGTTTCTCCACCTCTTGTTGCTGCCTTTCCTCTTCATACATTCTATTTCTCCCCTCTCTCTGCCTTTATGTCCTGCTTTCCTTCTCTTCCCCTTTGATTCTTTCACGCATTGTTTTACTCCCGTGTATTCCTTCTTCCACCTGCTGCTTGCCCTTGTTTTCTCAGATTGAAAGTCTTGGTGTCACTTTTAGTTTCCTGTATTTCTCTCATCCCTCTGCCGCACTCCTCTTTCCAGATATAGAACATAGGTGGCCCAGTCTGGGGTGATTTAACAGCGTGCAATCCTTGAATTCCAGGTACTTCTCTGTTTATATTTCCTACTTGCTTTCAGCAAGTGAAAATGTGAGCAGAAACACACTTTGACTGTTTTTAACTCGACAATCAGTAAAGATGGTAATTGTGCAGCAGTAATTAACCCAAATTAAAGCAGAAATAACCACGTCAGACCACTCAGAATGAGCTCCAAAATCTTTATCCCGAGTTCAAGGGAAGCTTTTCTGAATCTGACAAAAGTGGAGAAAATGTAAGTGCGTCCAGTGGTTTCATAACACTAAATTTTCTCTAGGTGAAATACATCTTCAGCTGTAAGAAATAGCTTCAGAGGGTAGTACCAGTACCAGATAAGGTATACTACTCATTTAATTTGGGAGGCCTTACTCTTGTCACTAACATGGAGAAATATACTGAGGGAAGAAGGAGGAACTGCTTTAACTGAGGCTGAGAAAGAAACGGGTTATTTATTACATTCTTCCTGCCTGGCCTTGGCTGAGGGTCAGACTGGGGCCGGGAAACTAATCCAGGCTGCAATGTAGCCTATTTCCACAGTGAACTTGCCCACTGGAATTTCTACCTAGTAAATTCCGGCGCAGTCTTTCTTCACAGAACAATGTGCAGGAACAGCAGCCAGCATAAACACACCGGCTTGGGGGTCACGAGTTTTATCATGTCCCCCTTCTGTGCAGTTAACCTTACAGCAAGGAGTATTCTAGTGTGCAAATAACCTACTTGTAAGTTATGAAGAGTGTCCTCAGAGGCACAGCTGAACACGAGCAACAATAACGCTCGACAGTCTGCTGCATATGCGGAGGCTACGTGAAAGCACGTCCTACGCGCGTATAGCGGCCGTGCCCTCTTGGGCCAAACCATGATTCCGGGATACACAGGTAGCATTTGAAACTCCCCCGTGTGTTGCGCTGCGGCTGGGTGTAATTTAAATAAGCTTCACTTGCTGTCTTCAGGCTGAGATGTAGTTAACTGTTCACATTCTCACAACTAAATGATTAGAAGCTTCCTCAGCACACGCTATCTTTCCCACATCGTGCATGGCGCCCCTGGCTACTCCTAACGGCGCACCGGGGTGCTGCGGCGCACAGTTTGGGAACCACGGCTCTAGAAAGACTATCATTGACTGCACCTCCCTATTCCTGCCACGTGGGGCAGTCAGACCAGGGCCGTACTAGCCATAGTGGGCATCGGGCGTTTTTCTGGGAGACAGGAAGGGTAGGGGCCGGTTTTGTTACTGCGGGCTTGTTTTGCACTTCGCACTAGCCCCCTCACCCACTGACTAGGGCTGGTCCGATAAAATTGCTGTGACTGCTTTGGGTTCCTAGACCCGCCCTGAGTCAGACCTTATCCCTACACCTCACTTTCTGAATGCTTTTAGCCCTTCTAAACAGGGATAGACAGCTAGCCTACACACCTCTGTAACTATATCAGCTGGAGTCACACAGCCCCTGTCTCGGAGTCTTAAATGTACTTCAACCCCTTAAGGCTGTTAGTAGTTAGCGCTCATATTGCCTGAAACCTGCTAACCCTTTCTTTGGAATCACCCCTGCTTTTAATCTGAAACCGACCCAGCCTGCATCTCAGGAAACCAATGATCTGCTAGTACATTCTCCCAAAGCATGCAGTCATGTCAGGCGTTGATGAAAAGAGAAAATTAGCAGGAAAAGTTAATTTGGATTGATTTTCAACAAAATAAAAATGAAAACGAATAGGATGAGTACAATCAATTAACACAGGGCTGAGGAAAAGCCATTCAATCGGTTTTAGATAAGCAAACTATCCCGAAGGCAGAAAAATGAATATATGACGTTACAACGCAAACAATCACAACACATGCCTTTACAACACTGTTTTTACATCGCAACTACCATTACAACGCATGCTTTTACAACGCATGCCTTTACAACGCATTTTTAGAAGCTATCATTACAACGCATACCGTTACAACGCATACCACTACAACGCATACCATTACAATGCATAATACGTTTGGGGTAACAGTGGGGTAAGTGTTGGATTATGTAGGGGTAAAAATTACTATTCCCACTCCAGTAAGTGCAAAAGTAGGGTAAGTGTTGGATAGTGTAGGGGTAAAAATTACTATTCCCACTCCAGTGAGTGCAACAGTAGGGTAAGTGTTGGATAGTGTAGGGGTAAAAATACTATCCCCATGTACCCCAAAACCCATACCCACCCTAAAACTAAAAAATACCCATCACTTACCTTATAATGCGTTGTAATGGCATGCGCTGTAATGGTATGCGTTGTAACGGCATGCGGTGTAGTGACATGCGTTGTAATGGCATGCGTTGTAATGGCATGCAATGTAAAGGCAGTTGCGTTGTAATGACTGCATTGTAATGGTTGTTTCCCCAGAAAAATATGTTGGGAAGAATATGATATGGCATTTAGTACACAAAGAGATAAAAAGCATGCTTACTTAGCTTTTCTGGGAGTCAAGCCTTAAGAGGTTAGATATATGCAAAAATGTTAACCAGCTTACATCAGAAGACTCGAGGATCCATCATCACAGGTAACTTACTTTCTCAAACTTTGTTCTGCTGATGTGGTGTTAGATTGTAGGGTTGCGACCTGACATATCTTAGAAAGTATACCCTCCATTTATTTCCTGAAACAGCTAAGAAGTGGCAGGTAAAAAAAAATGGGGGATATTTACGACAAAATGTTGGAGCGCGGTGTTACGCCAAAATTGGTAACGCCGCGCTCTGACATTTTTAAAACGAAGGGATGCTCCATATTTACAAAAATGCGGCTCACCCTGTGCCTTCCCCTAGCTCTGGTGCTAATGAAGTTGCCTAGCGCCAGCACAGGCACCCTTGCGCCAAGTTGCAAGGGTGACTGGGCTGCAGGGGCAATTGTTTATGTGCAGGAAGGGACACATTCCTGCACATAAACAATTTTGAAAGGTGATTTGCTCTTTCTATGTGTGCTGCAGAATGCAGCATACATGGAAAGAGCAAAAAACGAGTAGAAATTAATAATTTCTCCTTGTATCACCAGTCTAAGACCAGGTATTCCTTGGTTTTAGTTTTGTGCGCTGCCACAGCCTTGTAAGTATGGGGCAGAGTCAAAAAGCAATGGGTGTTGCTGGGAAAGGCACACTGCAACACCCATTGCACGCCCCTTTCACGCTAAGTGAAGCGTGAAAATGGACAGTATTTACAAGGCTGCGTTAAGCTACGTTAAGTGGCTTAACGCTGCTTTGTAAATAAGGAGAAGGGGATACCGCCACCGGAACGTCACTAAAAGTGACTTTCTGTTGGCGATATGCCCTTGTAAATATGCCCCAATGTGTGTAAAATTGACAGGATTATTTTCTAAGGTAGTAATTATTCCTCTTATTTCTCTACTTATAATTCTGAAATGATTTAGACAGCTCTTATATATTTTCTAAATTATTTAGGGTCTGATTAGGATGGCGGGCGAACTTACGTCCGCCCACCACCCTATCGGGAATCAGGACTGCCTGACAGGCTGTTGGCAGTCCCGACATAGGCATTACAATGCGACCGCCACCACGACGGTCACAATGCCTATATTTTGTATTGCGGCGGGTGATGCTGGCTGCAGCACCCACCACAATGCAAAATAGGGACACTGCACATCTCCCTGCACTACGTGACACGCACCATGCGGTGCCTGCCACATGGTGCACGGATATGTAGGGGGCACCATAGGTGCCCCCCAGTGCCCACTTCGGAGGGCCAGGGGGCAAGGGGGGTCCGCTACAGACCCCCAAAGTCCCTTTCCACCAGCCTTTTCATAGCAGGTTGACCGCCATGAAAATGCGGGCGGAAAGAGACATTGTAATCCCTACAGCAGTGCCTGGCAGGCACCGCCACCATGGTAAGGACTACAACCCCCTCTGCTAACCGGCGGGCTCAAGAAGCCCGTTGGATGCGTGGCAGTCGGTATTTCTGACCGCCAACACACCGCCCGCCATCTTAATGTGGCGGGCGGGAAACTTGCTTAAGATGTCGGTGAGACCTCCACCGACGGGCTGTGGGTGGCGGTCTCACTGCCATCCTAATCAGCCCCTTAGTTAACGTGTTTTCTGTTTTAGATTTTTGTTTCAGAAGGGGGAAAAATACCGGATTTCATTACTTTTCTCAAAATGTTTACCGGTCTGGACTTAAAAATACAAGCCAGGCCAGTAAACAACCAGCCGTGTGGCCATCCTAAATGAGAATAGCATTCAGTTAATGGTTGAAACTATCAATATTATACTTCATTGTTCTCACAGCGTATTTTGTGTCTTTTATGTTTTATAGGACCGCCACCTGTAACGTTTGTTCCAAGGCCAACTACGGTAACAAAATATTTATGTTTTTGACTCACTTGTGCAAATCGAATACATGTTTTTTTGCTTAAAATGTTTGTAGTTCGGTTGGATTTTTAGCCTAACAGAAGGTCGCTGGCAATAGCTTTTAAAAACACACAGATCTATTCCTCTAGTAGATAGGATACAAGTGAAACAATTGAGAAAAGAAAAAAATCTATTTCTATTTTACAATTTGTGAGGAAATTTGGTTTTAGTAAACACAGTGAAGAAAACATTTCTTAGTGTTTACTTCAGCTGCCATTGAGAGCAATCTCTAAAGGAAGCTGCTTTTGAACTGATGATTGCTGATTGTGTGAAAACTTGCATTGTAACTGACACATCCCTTTCAGAAAGAGATACACAATGAGACCTTGTACAATATTCTTCAGCAACTAAGAATGGCTCGTACCATCCCAGTGAACAGTATGTTGTGTTGCAAAACAACACTATGTACATTTCTCTTGGCCCCAAAGCAGTGCAAGTATATCAGCTTATCATTTGGAGCAGGGACAATTGACAGCTGACCAGTCACCTCTGCCCAAAACTTGCCTAGAAAGAATCCAGGCGAGGAATAGACAAGCCTGTCAGTTACAACAGGTATTTTTTGCTGGTTTCCCTTTCCCCTGAACCAGAACATAAATGAAAATGAAAAATACATTTGAAATGAAATTAAATGAAATGAAAAGTACATTTATTAAGCGCATGGCTACCCTAGGGCATCCCTAGGGCACAAACATGAAGCACATCTGTTCTAGTGCCACTAGAGGCGTTTATTAGACGCCAAGCTAGTACAAACCTTTTGTAAAACAGCAGTGGCAAAGATCATTTATTGTAGCAATAGACAGCATAAACAACACAAACATTCCTATTTTCAATGTTTTCCATTCCTACTGAGTCTCTGCCACTGATAATTAGCCTCCAATTGGACTGCCATTGTGAGAATGGAGTAAAGCAATCACATATCTGCCCCCAAGGGTGTGCTGCCCTTGGCTCAAAGAGTCCAGTCTTTGGTAGGCTGGTTCTATGGGCCAGAATGTTCTTGGAGCTGTTCCTTCTTGACATAAGAGAATCCCAATTTGCCTTAGATAGATCAGAGCATTGTATTTGTAGAACTTCTGCATGAAGATCATGAGAAGGTATCCTTGGTATACTGATGTACCATCTGAAGAATCCCATGGGAGGTTACAGTCTTGAAAAACCTATACAGATACAGAGCAACACTAAACCTCACCAACACACTTTACTGCAATAGATATATGCATATATGAACGATTGTCGGGGTGGGATTTTGAACTACTGAGATGAACTTTGTGGGACTTCAGACTACTGTAGTGTGTATTGAAATACTGTCCATTAGGGTGTCCCTCATTTGGCAGCTTGACAAGGGGCTAAGGGTGTTAGTTATTGATTGCTAGTTGGATGCTGGAATGATCTAAAGGGATGTTGCAATATATTTGATACCACAATTGTATTTATTGTATGTACTTGCTTTTAACTATTTATTAATGCATATGCCTGTGTGTCAATTTAAATCTACATTATTATTTATAACCCATTTATTATATGCATTGACCGATCAATCCTTTTTTTCTGTACATCTGCGGCTTCTGTTTTATATTCTATATTGAAAATAATTTAAAAAAAAATAAAATAAATGCTATCATAATATATAAGACACACAACTGAGGACCTGGACTGCTCCGACTGGGCGCAGTGTCAACACTGATTTGCAAATGGCTGGGTTCAAACTGGAATGGTATGGGGAGCAAAAAAAAAGGATGGATTTAGGCCCAGATCTCTGTACTGGGGTGAATGTATGACATTGTTTTACATTCTGTCCATCAATTGTTTTTTTTACATTTGTCACCCTGAGTGGGACGGGTATGCCCAGACGTGGGTCCCGTGCTCTCCATGCCACTGGAGTCAAGCTATCCTGGCTGATGAGGGGTGAAACCCCAAAACCGGTCCTAGGATGCTTGTTTCCAGTCCAGGGAGGACCTAACCTGGCAGTTCGGGCTGGACTGCTCGCACTGGGCGCAGGGTCAAGACTGATTTGCATATGGCTGGGTTCAAACTGGAATGGCATGGGGAGCAAAAAAACAATGGATTTAGGCCCAGATCTCTGTACTGGGGTGAATGTATAACATTGTTCTGCATTCTGTCCATCAATTGTTTTTTTGGCAATCATAATATATAAAACATAAAAAGTTTTCGGCTCAGTTACCTCCCAGCTTAGTTCCCACTTGGGCCACCAGCGAGTCATACCATGCAGACAGTGCATTTTCTGTCTCAGTGATCACCAGTAGTATATGCCCCGAGGAGTGCTAAGCATCCATCCAGGAGCAACTGCATCTGTGTCCCCACCCAGGACCTGCTTCAGTGGCTGCTCGCAGTAAATGCATCACTGGCCCTTCCAATGCACACATGCCTGGTCTCTGGCAGTACATTCTTTGGTTGCCCTTGTCAGCACATACATCGTTGGTCCACCAGTAAAAAAATTAATGACCACTATTGTTACACTCCTGTGCGATTAAGACAGAACCTCAGCTTAAATAGAGCATCTAACCTCAAGTGGGACACAACTTTTAGGGACATTAAGTGACCCGTAAGCCATCATTAGAAAACAGTTTGAAACAATTGCTGGATTGGCTTTGTAGCGCACTTATTGGAACTCTGTAAATAACGGAATAGCACTTAACCAGCTTTTGCGCAGTGAAACTATGGCAAATGCAAAGCTGTTTTCCGAGAATGTTTTTAAGATCTGGCACAATATCTGTGTTGAAAGTGTTGGTATATGTTTTGAAGTATTAGTATGCATTTTACCATGAATTGACTAAGAATCACGCTATGGGGCCGATTACGATGCCGTAGTTAAAGGCTTTGACCCTTGGTCGGAGCCGTTCCTATGGCATTGTAATCGGCTGTTTGGATTCATTTCTGACCGACCCATTTGGATAGAGCCAGTCGGAAAGGAATCCGAACTGGATTCCCGAATGGCTTCCGACAGGCTCAGAGAGCCCGTCTGCCATTCGGAAAGCCTCCGGTAATCCCAAGGGCGGCACTTTCCGCCTGAGGGTTTACAATGTCGAAGTCTGACAGCCTTTCTGTGCCGGCCTTTCTGACACAGAAAGGCTGTTGGAATTCGACTTTGGGGGCCCCCAGCAGGGCCCCCATGGGTGCACGGCATCCGGTTGGAGGCCTATGGTGCCCCGCTGTTGATCCCTGTACCCCGTGGCGCCTTTCACGGGGTGCAAGGATGAACTGCACCTCTTCGCTTTACAATGAGAGCATGCATTCAGGTCAGAATGCATGCTCCCATTGTAAAGAATAGGAGTGCGCCCAAACAGTGTTTGGCCGCATCCTAATTGCTGGGCTGGGACCACCGACTGGAGGTCGGTCTGTCCCAGTACCGAATCGATGTCGGACGGACTCAGGTCTGTCTGACATAGAAATTGGGACCTATGTCTCTCAGCTCTTGTGTCAGTATGAAGCGCCAGGGGTCACACTGGATGACTGCTGCAGTGCATGGGTGCCTGTACATGGGTTTAGGGTGAACTCTAAACGAATCTGCAATTGCCAGCCTCACTGATATTCACTTTCCTCCACCAATCATGCCTACTTCACTCTCTTCTTTTTCCACTCTTCCCCTCACCTTATCCCCCTTCAACATTTCTCTGCCCTTTCCTGGGGGACTCACTCCCTCTTTAACTTTTATTTAGTCTTCCCCTTCTCTTTTCCTTAACCCCTCTTCTTTCTCCCTGCATTCTTCCCCCACATTGTATCTCTCCTCCTCTATGTCTCGGACTCACTCTCAAGCCGCATCTTGCCCTTATCTTCTCTGTCTCTACTCCACTCACTCACAGTACCAAGCTCTCTGCCAAAGTGCTCAAAAATGAAATGTAATGAAAACTAATTTTATGGGAATGTATATTCTGCTTCATGTGCAGAGTGCAGTTCGCTTCAATTCAGCTATCAGTTCACTTTGGAAGCCTGTTGATTGCACTCAGAAGCCCAATCCAGGTGTACATAAAGACAGCCTCATGACAAGAGCCAGGAGATGTAAGGACTGGCTCTCCTCCTTCTGCACTTGCTTTATCCTCTCTAGGTCTCTCCTGTTCTATGGCATGCATGGTTCCAAAGTTTAATTTGTAAATAAAATGAGTGCCGGGGCTCTCATCAGGTGGCAGCTTGCACCAGCCCATTACTCCTGTTAGCACCACCTAAAACGAACCAACTACTAACCATGAAAGTGAGGAGAAGATGTGGTGTAATGGCCAGAACTGCTGACTTCAGAGCTGGGGAACCAGGTTCGAGTCTCGGCCTCGGCTCAGCATCCTGCGATTCTGGGCAAATCACTTAATCTCCCCATGCCCTTCCATAAATGAGTGTGTCCTAAACTAGTGCTCATGTAAAGCGCTGGTGTGGAGCACCGGAAACCACCGGCTCAAATTAAGCACTGTATGGTTCTTGCCTTACTGTGCATTCTTCTCTTCTCCCATTTCCATCTGCTCTTCCTCGCTTCCCACCAGCACATGTAACTGTGTTTTCCTTTATGCTGTAATGCTCTGACGAACCATGGCACACAGTGGTTCTTTTTAAGACATTCCAGAGACAATGAAAGTAGCTGCACAATACCACACGCATGTGAATTTGAATGGACCATGCTGACTGGCAGGTGATGTCAACAGTTCACTACCAACAGGTTAGAATGCAGTCCGATTCTCGAATGCTGCCATTGAAGCAGGGGTGTAGGAGACACTAAATTTCTGGGGAGGACAAGGACAGCTGTGGTGATTTTTCATTGACCCTATTGAACATGCCCGTTGTTTGAGAGCAGCAGGCTTCAATAAATGTATCCAGTTGCATAGTTCTGAAGTAAAATAGCAAGATAGGAGGGCACGTGGTCACAGTCTATAATTATGCTTTATTGTTAATTACATTCTGCAAAGTAATCAGAAAATATGTGAAAAAATGAACATTGCATCTTCATGCACCAAACAAGTAAGGGTGGGAGAGAAAAAAGGAAGAATAAAAAAAATCTTCTTAGCGACATTCATAAATCTCAAAATGCAACTGGACTAATCAGAAACCATTCTTTTTGTTGCTGGTAGTTATAATAAAATCTTGAACTTTTCTTTGAAAACCCAAATATTTTCAGCTGTTGCTGTTCAGTGTGGAAGACAAATTCTTTTGCTATTGTCTGTATGTCAAATGATTCCATCATCTCTTTATATATGTTGCGAATGACATGATTCAGTCTTTTCTGGGATATAATTGACTTTAACCAAGTTTTCAGTTGGTGGAGACCAATAAAGTTTCCTTCAACCTCAAAGAAGATACTGGAATAACTAAGGGCCTGATTACAATGGCGGGGAGACCGCCACCCACAGCTTGTAGGTGGCGGTCTCTCCGGCATTTTCAACAACTTCACTGCCCGCCACACATGGATCGTGGGCGGCTGTGTGGCGGTTGGAAAGACCAACTGCCATGGATCCGAGGGGCTCAAGGAGCCCGTCGGTCCATCGGAGGCAGAGTAATGCCTACAATGGTGGCAGTGCCTACCAGGTACCGCCGTAGTCCTTAAAAATGTTCCTTTCCACTGGCCCTTTCATGCCGGTGAACCCGCCATGAAAAGGCTGGGTGAAAGGGACATTGGGTGCCCCTAGCAGGCCCCCATAACCCCCTGGCCCACAGACACGGGACCTGGGGGGCACCTATGGTGCCCCCCCTACATATACCTGCACCATGTGGCAGGCACCGCATGGTGCCTAAACCACGGTTATGGTTTAAATTCCACCTGCACACCGTCTGTCCCAAAAAGTCCTGATTGTGCTCACTCTTCTGGGCCAACCAAAAAAAAAACAAATCTAAACATACAAATGCACAAGTTGAGGAGCACAGAAAGTTCAAAACCTCCAAGGGAATCTCTTTTCTTTCATTTCGCAAAGCATATACATTACTAGAAAGTGACAGCAAAACAATTCTAGCAGTCATATAATAAGCAGATTTCTTTCACATCCAGATTGTTTTTCCATTACCTTTTATTCATAAAGTGCTCAAGTATTCCGATAAAACAAGATGTTCAAGTTGGAAACAGCCTACGCGTTTCGTCCCCAATCACATGGGACTTCTTCAGGGAGACACTCAGTATTACGAAAGGTTCTATCTTCTAACTCCAAGCACCTATTCAACACTCTATGCCAACTGTTGCAACCTCATGCAACTCCTCCGTTAATTCAATGTCTATTAAGCCTGCCAGCAACGCAACCAATTTCATTCGCGGTTTCCTGTTCCCTCCCGCGCTCTCTTTCTATTCCCCTGCTCAGGCAATTTCAAATAAGGTGTCCTTCATAAGGAAGTCCTCTTCCATCAGGCCTCTATCCTATTGGCCTTTTTTGCGCATTTCTGCACTCTAAGAAGCGTGTGGTGCCTCCTCTTCCTCGTACGAGCCAGCTGTCAAAGATGTCATGGTTCCGTGACATCTTTGTCACTTTCTAGTAATGTATATGCTTTGTGAATTGAAAGAAAAGAGATTCCCTTGGAGGTTTTGAACTTTCTGTGCTCCTCAACTTGTGCATTTGTACCGCATGATGCCTGCCACGTAGTGCAGGGATATGTGTGGGTTGTCTGTTTTGTATTGCGGCAGATGCTGAAGAGCGCAGCACCCACCACAATACAAAACATGGGTAATGCAACCACCACGGTAGTGGTCGCATCATGATTAGCCCTGTGGGACCTCCTCCTTGTAGGCGGGCGGTCCCAAATGCGAAACGATGGCGGACGGACTGAAGTCCATCCGCCATTGTAATCGGGCCCTAAGATAACTGGTTGTAGCTTCTCAACCTATGTAAAAATGGCTCTCTTTGTTGGAAACATTTTTTCAAAGTATGCCTGTAAGTTCTGGCCCTGATGAGTACTTACACATACTTGATACAGTGAACTGAGGTGAGGGTAACAAATGGCTAATTTCTTGATATTAAGCAATGGTGTATTGTGTATGTCTCTGTGCCCATTTTTGAGGTTTCAGTCCATACCGTCATTCTCTACAATAAGCTCTCACTCTTTTTGAAGGACAAAGCTGTAATCACTCTTTGAATATTAACGTGTATGAATAATGTATCCTGCTGTAAGGAAGTTCCGAACTCACTGTTACATTGACTAAATCTTGACTGCCCACTGTTGCTACTCTTTAAGCATTAGTTGTTTAAAGGCTTTTATAACTAGAATTTAGGAGTGTCTTAGGCCATGAGACACCTATAATAAAACAGTATCCGTTGGACTTGACATTCTGTGCAGGGTAGTTTCAAACTTTTTGCCTTCGCCCCTCCTGTTATCCAGACCTGTTTTTGTTGACTTTTAGGACTCTGTACACTTTACCGCTGCTAACCAGTGGTAAAGTGCTTGTGCTCTCTCCTTTACATATAGTAAAATTGGCGTACATCTAATTGACACATTTAATTACTTATAAGTCCCTAGTAAAGTGGTACTACATGTCCCCAGGACCTCTAAGTTAAATGCTACTAGTGGGCCTACAGCACTTATTGTACCACCCACTTAAGTGCCTGCCACTGCAGCCTGTAGTGCAGTTTTAAACTGCCATTTCAACCTGGCGAAACAAGACTTTTGCCAGGCCTAAACCTTACTTTTTAACTCATTGGTCATCCCTAGTGTAAGCCATAGCCAGCCCATAGAGCAGGGTGCAGTAAATTTAAAATGTTGACCATGTGCTTTTCAATTTTGCATGTCCTGGTAGTAAAAACAAACTCTTAAATTCATTTTTCACTACTGCAAGTCCTGCCACTCCCATAGAATAACATTGGATTACCTTATTGCATTTAATAAGTGAGAACTTTAAATTGGGAACAGGTGGGAAGGTTGAGTTTGGTGTCTGAAGAATTGTAATGTAAAACCCTCTTTAGTGTTAAAGTTGGATTTTAAGTCACAATTCTGAAAATGCCACTTTTAGAAAGTTGGCATTTTCTTGTTTTAAGCATTTTATGCCTGCAGCCTGTAGCCTGGGACACATGACTGGATGTGGTTGGCAGTTGGCCTTTGTGTTTTCCTCCCAGACAATGAGACAAAAGGGGATTAGGTTTTGGCAGGATGGGAGCAGTGGGGCTGTTTCCTGGCCCAACTGCATTTCAAAAGGGCTGTTTCAGCGCACTCACAAAGCACATGACACCAGTCTATTATCACCCCAGACCTCTTGGAGCCTGCAGGGGAAGGAAAGAAATTCCAGAACTAGAAGTTTCCCTCACTTCAAAGACTGGCACCCCGTATAAATATTGAACCCTCAGACCAACTCTTCAGTACACTCCTGGACGACTACAGAAGGACTGCATTGTACACCAGGGTACTGCTCTGCTCCTTGTGCCTGCCTTGTTTCTCAGAGGAATGCCTTTCTGCTTGAGGCTTGCCTTGTTTCTAAGAGGACTGCCCTAATGCTATCAGATGACTGCCTTGCTTGTGAAGTACTAGAGTCCAGCACGCAGATAAAATACGAATCCTCTGTGTTATGGAAGCTGCAGCATCCGGGCAACAGGTGTTGCAAGCTTGGATTCGGAAAAGGAGTCAGTAGCCTGTTTAAACTTCATTCTTTTTTCAGTCCCCATGATTTTTAGTTCACTAAAAAACGAATGAAGTTTAAACAGGGACTGCATCACTGTCTCTTTTAAAACTTCAGGGTCGTTTGTCTCCCTTGTCCCTCTCGTCCCCCCCACCCATGTGTGACAATCCAGTTTCTCCCCACCTCAAAAAATCTGGGGGGATAAATTGCATCATTCCCACAGTTCCTACGCCCATGCGTGACTGAAGGAATGAGGCTGTGACCCTTCACAGCCACTCAGGTTGCAGTTTGCAGGCCACTTCGTTCGTAAAATGAAACTGAAGGAAAGAACATAAAGTATAAAATAAGTTAAAGGTGGAGTAACTATATACAATGAGACTGCTTGGATTTAATCCAACCCAATCGCGAATTAGGAGAAGCATGAAAAATAGAGATTTACTACTTTGATGTGGCTTGTAGTGCTAAGGCCAAGGAAGGAGTTAAATCTCTTCCCAATGTTACTGCTTCTTTTGAAGTAGTAGCGATCATCTTTAAGAAATGACATCAAAAAGAGTTGTCTGTAGTTTAGAGCGTTGTTACGGAAAGCCCAAAAAGTGATCAGTCAAAATGATGGCTGCTTGAGTCAATGAAGGCTTTGTTCAGTGATATTATTGAGGATCTTCCAAAGCAACTATGGAATCTAAAAGGATTGTTTGACACCATGGTGTACATAATATTCCTATTAAAGACTGTTCTCAAATAGCAAAAAACAAAGAAGGGAGTGAAGACATATATCAGTCATGGACTCAATCTCCTCTGTAAGTTATGAAAAAACAAAAAGAGTCCACTCAGAATTTACAAAATAAAGTGCTTAACCTTCCAAAAAGTGACTAAACCTGAGTGAACCATTTGGTTACTAGCATGGGAAAGCAATAAAGTTTTTTAAAATAACCCTCACCCACCAAAAGGTCCCTTGGTGGCATGCTTCATCATCGGGTTCTTCCCGCCATGCTGAGGGACAGGGTGTGCTACAACCGACGAATACGTGGGAGCACTTTGGAGTGAAGTGAACTATGTGTATTGGTGTGAGAGTGGAAGGGTCAGAAATGAGTGAGTTTAAAAAATACCTGGCTTTATGGAAAAACTAAACTTTAATGCTCCCTATAGCTGGTATTGATAAAAAACGGGGGAAAAAAGGAGGGAAAAAAGCTTTAACGAGCAGCTCCCTCGCTGGTCGACATGTTTCGAAGCCTACCCCTAAGCTTCTTCTTCAGGACCAAATACAATGATCCCTGTTATCACTCTGACTAATGCCTAGTGCTGTTAGCCTATTTGGTGTTTCAGTTTAATATATTTCTGTGCAAGACATTTGTTCGATACCTACTTGGTAAAATTCTTTAATAGAGCAAATATACAATTTCTTAATTTTGACAATATTATAGGTTTCCCAATTGGACCCCATGAGCGAATGGTTCGACGGAGCCACGGGCAGGCAGTGTTCTATGGGTGAGAGAGATGCTTTGACGAATGTTTGACTACAAGCGCTCATCCCCTCCCGTGTTGATGCTCATGGGGTCCATGCTGCTCGTTAAAGCTTTTTTCCCTCCTTTTTTTCCCCGTTTTTTATCAATACCAGCTATAGGGAGCATTAAAGTTTAGTTTTTCCATAAAGCCAGGTATTTTTTAAACTCACTCATTCCTGACCCTTCCACCTTCACTCCAAAGTGCTCCCACATATTCGTCGGTCGTAGCACGCCCCGTCCCGCAGCGGGCGGAAAGAACCCGATGATGAAGCATGCCACCAAGGGACCTTTTGGTGGGTGAGGGTTATTTTAAAAACTTTATTGCTTTCCCATGCTAGTAAACAAACTGTTCACTTGGGTTTTGTCACTTTTTGGAAGGTTATGCACTTTATTTTGTAAATTCTGAGTGGACTCTTTTCATGTTCTCAAATAGCGACATTCTATGACAGTGACTGAATGTACCCCTTTCACTGGTCAAGCTCCCTAACAGTTGGACTTTCCAAAATCCCAAAATTGACCATTATTGAAATTGATTTATGGATAGTTAAATTATGAATAGGTCATAAGCACATCAAGCACACACTGGAGTTCCCTAGCGGTGTGATTCCAAACCAAAGTATTACCTAGATAGTAAGGTGCTCATATCCGCTTAAAGTCCAGAGCTGTTGGATATAGATGTGTTTAATTGGGAACAGTCTTAAAATTGCTGCTAAGATCGTTGAAAATGTATGGTGCTAAAATGTAACCTGGGCGTACTCTTGAAGGACTGAATATGTTTTCAATGTTATCACTGCTACTAATAAGTCTCCTAGAAGTATCAGTATCAGTATCAAGAAAATGAATTACATAAACAAGACTTTGCAACACTCTCTTGTTAAGCATCTTAGTTCATAATAGTGAGTAATTTACTCATTCAAACACTTTGATAAAGTCTACAAAAGTGCTCTCTAAAGGAGACTTGCTGTGAGTAAAAGCTCCGTTTAACAACAGAAGTAGGGCCGTAGCATTATTTAGGGCTAAAGACCACCTTCTGGAACCAATATAAAAAGGAGGAATTATATTATCATTCTCTACCCAAGAGGACAGATCATATAAAGGTGGTATTTATTAGGGACTGGTTTATCCCCATTTTAAATACAGGGACAGGTACCAACCCACCCCATATTTCAGCGATGACACTTCCTGGATGAAATCATACATTTATGCAAATAGTGATGCTCGTTATTTGATGTTATTCTTAAGACGCTTTGCTGACCAGCCATCTGGGCCCATTGCAGCAGAGGATTTATATCCTCCAGTTAACCCCTCTAGAAATGAACCATGATCTAAATATGGCAGAACCATTCGTGCAGTCAATAAACAAACAAAGATGCCTGCAGCCCAACTATGACTTGTGATTAATGCGATAGGATCTGTGCCATTTCTTGAAGTGGAGCTATCAATGGCAGCCCAATGCCAATTATCATCATTGATGTTGCTGATATCTAACATGATATCCCATTTTTTTCATAATGGCCAGGTTCTTCTTACATTAAATTACATTTTTATGTGCACATTTGTGGAACGTAATTGAAGAAGTAAAGTGAACTGAATTTCTCATTCCCAAATAAGCAATTCCTTCTCAGGAAAGCATTTAGGGCTTGGCACTTCATAATGATGTTTTCATGGACACATGTTGGACTCATCCATACATTTGGATCATCAGCTTGGAGTAAGCCACTTTGAGACATTCCAGCTGGAAATGTCTCTCCGGTGCTCAGACTTACCACAAGAGCACAATCCTCGTTAAGTAATAAAGAGCTATCTCAACTCTGTTTGATCCTCTCCTGTCCTCTTTCCCAGCACCAGCTATGATTTTGTCTCTATATTTAAGTAGTTTGCTGGTATTTCAATAGTTGTTTTGTGTAATGTGCTCAAGGATCAACTGTGTCCAAAAAGCAAACAAGGGCCACAAAGAATGCTCTGGTAATCCTGAAAGTCTCCCAATCCGGCTACAAGGTGGGCGCCGAACAGAGCTGCCTAAGAGTCAGATGCTGCAGCAATGGCAAACTAACAAATCAACAAATAAACGATGGCTACCAGCCTCTGGTGCCTGGCATCCATCCCAACTGCCAGCAGTCAGTAGCCTGCCAGGTGCACTGCTGAGCCAGAGGCCGTTAGACCCTCCTGCCGCCACCACCAGCTACCAAGAAGGTCACCCTCCTACAGGATGATTACTCAGGTAGATGGCAGGGGCGAATTCAGTGGTGAGTTGGTGACGTTGGGCAGAATACTAGAATGAGACATGGCAGATTACAGGAATACCAAAGCAGTGCACCTTACACATTGGAGCAGTTGAAGCATTAAAGCAGGAAAAGCTAGGAGATGTGGTAAGACGATGCAAAGCACACATCACTGAGAACAGGAAATGCAAACTGTGACACGTAAGGTGTGAAGTGACACTCGTGAATGTGCCGCTACTCATGAGTCAGGGCTCATGGTGGCAACGCAGGAAAACATGTTAAAAACACAGTGTGACTGATGTGCTTGTGCCGCTCTCATGGGGAGGAAACATGAGGTAAAGCGCGGGAAAACATGGTACATTGTGTGGTGTGACAGGTAAATAGTGCGAGCAGAGGTGTGTGGATGGTGTCTGAGGATAACCACTGAATGTGTGGTGAGCCATGAGGGACTGGTACTGGGGCCTGGGATGCTGGGGCTGGGGCTGAGTCTCGTTTTCAGTGTTCTACCTCTCCTGTACGTGATTTGTGGTTTGGGAGGTACGATCTCTCTCAGTGTGTTGTCAGAAAGTAATATGTTCCAATGTTTGTTGAGGCTTTTCCTCATAGCTAACCCCATGTCGCTATAGTCAGTGATCAGTCAGACAGGTTGGTCTTGCTCAGTGGTTGTCCTCCTGGTGTGTAATGTGTCTTCTCTCCTTATGTTCCTGATTCTCTTTTCTGCAGAACTGATAGTACGGGCGCTATAGCCCCTTTCTTTGAATCTTTGTTTCATGTTGGTTAGGCACTCCTGAAATTCCGGTTCCTCACTACAATTTCTCATGGCTCTCATGAATTCCCCATAGGGAATCGCCTGTATTTGATGTGAAGGGTGTGAACTATCTGCGTGTAAGATGGCATTGCACAAAGTTTCTTTCCTATAAAGACGGCTCTGAATAGTGTTAGATTTGATGTAGATTTCCACATCTAGAAATGTGATTTTGGAGGTGCTGGAGTTCCCTGTGAATTTCATGTTCATGTCATTGCGATTAAGGTGTGCGCAGAATTCGTCAAGTTCAAGTTGTGATCCTGACCAGAGAAGTAAGCAATCATCTATGTAGCGTCCCCAGTATATTATGGAATCAATCCATTGCGCTCCTTCGGGGCCCCAGATCCATTTGGACTCTAGAACACCCATGTACAGGTTCGCAAACGAGGGTGAGAATTTCGAGCCCATGGCTACTCCTTTGTTCTGTTTATACCACATACCGTCATAGAGGAAGAAGTTGTTGTTTAGTATGATGTCCATCATTGCAACAAGCATCTGGGTATGCTGCCACAAGTTGGCTGGTCTGTTATTAAGTATGCTGGTTACCGCCTTCAGCCCTAATGTAGGTTCAATGGTAGTGTAAAGAGAGACTACATCTAGCGTTGCCAGGATCATGTCCGGTTGCCATTGGACATCAGATAGAATGCTGAGAATGTGTTTGGTGTCTTGTATGTATGATGGCAAGTTTTTGACCAGAGTGCCAAGGAAGAGGTCAACATATTGTGCTATTTTTTCAGTAGGTCCGCCAATGCCCGATACTATAGGTCTCCCTGGAGGAAAGGGTGCCGACTTATGTATTTTGGGCACGGTGTACAAACAGGGAAATGCTGGTCTGTGGACTTTCAGATATAGCAGTTCTTGGTCATCAATGAGACCTTGTGTGTGCCATTCTGATAGGCGTTCTGTTTCTCTCCCCCACCAGGGTCCAGCACTCCTCCAGTTACTTTCGCATTTTAGGTAATTTAGTTTAGTCTCGGCCTCCGCTCCCCGTTTTCCTCCTCAGTCCAGGTCGTCCTTATCCTTTGTAGGACCTTCTTTCTATCACTTCATGCCCAGTATTCAGTTCACACCGTGTATCGGTCTTTACCTTCATCCTTTTCATACAGTGGTTATCCTCAGACACCATCCACACACCTCTGCTCGCACTAATTACCTGTCACACCACACAATGTACCATGTTTTCCCGCGTTTTACCTCATGTTTCCTCCCCATGAGAGCGGCACAAGCACATCAGTCACACTGTGTTTTTAACATGTTTTCCCGCGTTGCCACCATGAGCCCTGACTCATGAGTAGCGGCACATTCACGAGTGTCACTTCACACCTTACGTGTCACAGTTTGCATTTCCTGTTCTTCTCTCCCCAGTAGTCACCTAGGGTGATCCCTCTTACCTATTAATTGTGTTTTCCATAGACTAGGTACTCTTTGTCTAACCCACATTGTTCCCCTCACCCATTATCTTTTGCATCCTCCCCAGCCCTGATGAGTCACGGGACCTCTCCCAGTGATGAAACACGTGTCGGCTGGTTCATTGTATTAAACATAGTCGTTGTTGAGATATAAAAAAACTTTTTTGAACCAATACTGATGTCGACCACTGCATTTATATAACGTATCGATACTGATTGTTATATTGCGAATACCCTCACCGCGTGTGCCCAGGACTGTGCTTACTTTACATTGTGGATCCTGCGATTCACACATTCCCCAGGGGTTATCGGGTTTCTCCCCTGACCTGGCAGCACCGCACTTATACAGGTCTATAGTTAGTACACGCAATAGCCTGAGCGCCACTTTCCTGTCTTAACTAAAAAAACCCTACCTAACCTCCCACACATCACTGAGGCAGAGGAACAGGAGGGCTAACATTACATTGGGAGTATTTTTACACTCAGTGTGAGAAGCTGGCCTGGTATATGATGTCCACTTATGTAAGTTGGCAACTTGCACCAGTCCAGACAACCCTTATGGTGATTTAAGAGGTCTCAGACAACCTTAGAAAGCTATCCAAGTGGTAGCTGTGGAGAGCAGCCTTCAGGCTTAGGGGTCGATTCCGATTCGGGCCGGAAAACATACTGACCGACTCGGTACGGTAATGTTGTCCGACCGACACGTACCGGCGCTGCCCGACCCGCGTAGTACGATGAAATGCATGTGAATCACGACCGACTCGTACAGAACACAAGCCGAACGACCGAACCGCACGGAAACCAGCTATCCGGCCGGGAAACTACGCGAATCGAACCGACCGACACGCACCAGGAATGAACCCGACAGAAACGTACCCGTGAACTCCGACCCGTGCAGTACGATGCAATGCGTGTAAAACCAGACCGAGTCGCACGGAGCCCAAGCCGTACGACCGACATGCATACAAAACCGAGCCGAAGCAACCCAATACTCCGCGACCGACGCGTACGCCGCACATGAAACCCATCAGGAACACAGCTTGAAAGACTCGGAGAAGCCCGCACGAGCCAACTGCAGCGTCCTACTCGGTCAGAAGAACGTCTCCTACATGCCTAAAAAACGCAAAGGAAAAAATACAAAAAAAGGGCCAAACAAGCAATGACAAAGTCAATAAATACAGGGGGAAAAAACATGGAACAAGGACACACCCACAACTCCACCCATATAAAGGCCACAAATCCCTACCATGATCCTTTGCAAATTCAACTGACCTGCCAGCACAGAACACCATCAGACAGCAACCACAGACATACTCACAACTCATCCATCACACAAGCCACACACCATTAGCACCTCCCAAATAGCACCCTCACATACACCCAGCAAAACCTACACTCACCCACCCTCACTTGCACACTCACACACACATCAATCCCCACCACCACCCATCACCATGCCCCCAAAGAAGAATCCAAAGTTCCTAGACAGTGAATTGGAAGTCCTGGTAGATGAGATCCTCAGGGTAGAGCCACAGTTGTTTGGTACATTGGTCCAACAGACCCCCATGTCGCAGAAAACCAAGATGTGAGACAGGGTGAACGCACAATCACCATGTTTGCGCACAAAGGAAGACATCCAGAACAGGTGGTATGATGTGCGCAGGAGGGTCAAGGACCTACTCAAGAAGGATTACGCCTTGAGTAATCGCACCGGCAGTGGCCCTCCTGCCAAACCAGTATACCTCAGGCCCTGGGAGGAGAAGGTGCGGGCCATCCTACCACCAGTGAGCGTATATGGACTATCAAACATCCCAGAGCCTGGTGAGTACACAACCAATATACACAATATTGTGTGACAATACACACACATCACTGCCAAGGGGATAGTCAAACCATGCACCCTTAGCAAATCCACAGCAACCAAAAGATAATCATCCCAAGATGTGTATGTTAGTCAGATAAACACAATACATGCCATCTCATAGTGATGTGTAACTGTGTCATGACATGTACAAACCTAACAACAAATAGAGCAAGGGAGTGGAACAAATCTAACCAACAAACACAGTCAGATATTTTGCCACCACTAGAACACCACCTCACAGGGAAGCTTACTGAAAGGAAGGAATTCTGTGTATGCTGGTGAAGTGAGTGTAGGCAATAGCATGATGGGAGTTGTAGTCACAGATATTGGTCACCCTCACAATTGGCCCATCAACACCACTCTGAACCATGCTCACATCACAGGGAGTGGAAAAGAACTGACAAGATGGCTGACACTGGGTACTGCTGTGGGGAGCACAATGCCCTGCTGGGAACGGTGCAACAACCAACAGCAGGACACCACTGACTGACATCCTGAAAGCCAACTTGCACTCCCTGCAATGGAAGCACGTTCCATGGTGGGATATCTGGCTGGGTGGGAAGGAGGACTGACAGCTCTGACCATAGTTACCAGCAGCTTTTCTCACACACCCCCTTAACACAAACTCCACACAACTCACCTGGGAGAATGCATTGCCTCACACTCTAATTAAATATCCCACAAAGAACTACCACACTGGGTAATGCTGTGTGAAGCACAGGGACACTTTTGGGACTTGTAGCCAAACAAACGCCAGGACAACACTGTCAGCCATCCTGTCAGCACAGGCACACTACCCCACAGGGAAGCAGAGTCAAAAGGAAGGAAGTATGGGCATGCTCGGAAGGGGGGCATAGGCAATAGCATGATGGGAGTGGTAGTCACAGATATTGGTCACCCTCACAATTGGCCCATCAACACCACTCTGAACCATGCTCACATCACAGGGAGTGGAAAAGAACTGACAAGATGGCTGACACTGGGTACTGCTGTGGGGAGCACAAGGCCCTGCTGGGAACTGTGCACCAACAAACAACAGGACCACACTGTCAGCCATCTTGCCATTGCTGTCACACACACACACAGTGAAGTCGACTCAAAAGGAAGGAAGTATGGGCATGCTGGGAAGGGGGTGTAGGCAATAGCATGATGGGAGTGGTAGTCACAGATATTGGTCACCCTCACAATTGGCCCATCAACACCACTCTGAACCATGCTCACATCACAGGGAGTGTAAAAGAAATGACAAGATGGCTGACACTGGGTACTGCTGTGGGGAGCACAAGGCCCTGCTGGGAACTGTGCATCAACAAACAACAGGACCACACTGTCAGCCATCTTGCCATTGCTGTCACACTCACACACAGTGAAGTCGACTCAAAAGGAAGGAAGTATGGGCATGCTGGGAAGGGGGTGTAGGCAATAGCATGATGGGAGTGGTAGTCACAGATATTGGTCACCCTCACAATTGGCCCATCAACACCACTCTGAACCATGCTCACATCACAGGGAGTGTAAAAGAAATGACAAGATGGCTGACACTGGGTACTGCTGTGGGGAGCACAAGGCCCTGCTGGGAACTGTGCATCAACAAACAACAGGACCACACTGTCAGCCATCTTGCCATTGCTGTCACACTCACACACAGTGAAGTCGACTCAAAAGGAAGGAAGTATGGGCATGCTGGGAAGGGGGGTGTAGGCAATAGCATGATGGGAGTGGTAGTCACAGATATTGGTCACCCTCACAATTGGCCCATCAACACCACTCTGAACCATGCTCACATCACAGGGAGTGGAAAAGAACTGACAAGATGGCTGACACTGGGTACTGCTGTGGGGAGCACAAGGCCCTGCTGGGAACTGTGCACCAACAAACAACAGGACCACACTGTCAGCCATCTTGCCATTACTGTCACACTCACACACAGTGAAGTCGACTCAAAAGGAAGGAAGTATGGGCATGCTGGGAAGGGGGTGTAGGCAATAGCATGATGGGAGTGGTAGTCACAGCTCAACATCCCCCACCCACATGGCCCAGCAAGCTCACACTGAAGCATGCACACCTCACAGGGAGTGAAAAGCCACTTCTAAGATGTCTGACAATGGTGCTCTGTTGTGGGGAGTACCAGGCCCTGCTGGGAACTGGGCACCAACCAACAGCAGGACACCACTGACTGACATCCTGAGAGTTAACCTGCACCCACTGCAAGGGTGGCATGCTTCATGGTGGGATAAGTGGGCTGGGGGGAGAAGGAGGTCTGGATGTCAACAAAATACCACCAATGCTGGTCATGCACACACCTCAACATCCACATTGAAATGCATCAGGTTGGCAGGACAATGAGCCACACCAATATCAACCTCTGACTGTGACAACTTAGGACAATGCAATGTACAGGGCCGCATCCAGAGGTACAGTCACAACTATCATGTGTTTGAACCATTGATGCCTGCAGAAACATAACATACATTGTGTGTCTCTTCCAAAAACAGGTGATGATGGGGACACAGCAGCAGATGAGGAGGAGTCCCTGTCCCAGGCTCCGGGGGACCCTGAGCTCTCTGGTGTGGTACAGCCTCTGCCCTCATCGGATGGCGAAGACCAACCTGGCACCTCCGGTGTGAGTCATCATGCAGCACCAGCAGAACCACCATCTGCACCCCCTGCACCCATTCCTCCAACATCTGCCAACACACAGACCACCCCCGCCGACACGGACAGACCAAGGACACTGAATGACAACAGCACAGGGACCCCAGCCCACCGTGAAGCAACGGACAACAACCCCAGTACCAACCCCCAAGGGGGCCTAGGGTCACCTGTGCGTGCCACCGCAGGTCCCGCATGTGTGGCCAGGGGTGGTGGGAGGGGTGGTAGGCAGAGGTCGCTGTTTGCAGAGGGGTCTGGACTGCATGATGACCCACAACTGGCACGCATTGCTGATGCGTACCAGAATAGCACCGGAGAGGTCAGCCAGGTAGTGGGGATCCTCAAGGACATTCAACAGCAGCAGGCTGCCCATCATGCCCACTTGGACTCCCACATGTCCCGTGTGGAGACACACATGTCCCGTGTGGAGACACACATGTGTGGCATGGAGTCCAAGTGGGACACATTGGAATAACTGACAGCGGTGCAGAGGGACATATTGACATGCCTCCGCCAGATTAGCACCAACATGTCCACACCTTCCTGTGTGCCCACAACATCTGGTGCCGCAACAACTGCAACTGCCACAGGGAGGGAGGATGACTCTGGTGGAGAGTCCTCTGTACCGCAGCGGTCTGCATGTGAGGGTCCCCCAGAAAGAAGAGGGGTTGTCCGAGGAAGGACAACTGAGAGGCCGATGGCCATGTACATCCCCCAGGAACCCAACACCTGTTCTGGAAATTCTCCTTTGTGTGCAAACTGTTCACCCTGTCGAATGCAACCCAAGTCTCCCACATGACATGGGGAGTTTAATTTGGACTAATGTATCAGATGACTGTGGACTTTACTCAGGACATTTCTGCTACCAACACTTCCAACTCATCTGGGAATTTTGGATTCCAATCCCAATGTACAGCACCCACCATCCTCTGCACTATCCTCACACATGTATGTAAATAAACTCACTAATACACCATACTTGCCTCTGTTGTGATTCCAACGTTGTTTTTGTCATGGAGATGTTGATCTGCTAAATGACACTGTGCATGCTAACTGCTACAGCAAGTTCAACACCGTCATGTGAGTCATGGCGACGTGACACATATGAGGGCGACACACCACTAGGACTACACAACACATAGACACCAGGGCCATCTGACTCATCGCCTACACTGATGTTGCCAGGAAATACAGTGGAATGCACAGACACCACACCTATTCAGAGTCTGTGTTAACTAGCCCACAGGTGCAGTAAGCAAATGTCAGTCAGATGTGTGACCACAGACAACGCACATCCCAAAGTGAAGCACAGGTTTATTACACATTTGCAACATGTTGTTTCCACTACAAATGCAAGGTAATCCCACGTGGCAGTGGCCACACAGTCAACAAGTGTAGAAGAAATAAAGTCCAGGGGTGTGTGGCACATCACCTGTAGGGAAACGACTGCTTCCACCCTGAAAGCTGAATCATGGTGTCGGGGGATCCGAGTTGACCAAACAACTCTGAAAGTACCCTGTGAAGGACAGACATGACACACAGTCAAAAGCACTGAAGAACAGGACAGAACTGCAATACTCATGCCCAATACATGTCACAATATACCTACACAAAACCAAGTTAGCATGTCAACACTGTTGGGGAGTTCAGACTACCTGTAAGGACACATCGCTGCACGCATCCAGTCAAGTAGCACATGGCCACACTCAAACAGCACCAGAGCACCACCAACACATATCATGCAAACTCACATCATTGACATGACATCTCTGGATACTCACATTCAGCTGAAGAAGTTGGTGATGAGCAGTGTGCGGACATCACCCTCATCATCATCATCATCACTGGCATCGTGGCCCAGGCCAGGATCCTCCACAGGTGGCGGATGTTGGTCATCGTCATCCAGGATGAGAGGCAACTCCTTCCGCACTGCCAGGTTGTGTAGCATGCAGCAGACGATGACAATCTTGCAAACCTTTGCTGGGGCATATGGGAGGGCCCCTCCTGTCTTGTCCAGGAAGCGAAAGCGGCTCTTCAGGAGACCAAATGTCCGCTCGATCACTCTCCTGGTCCGACCATGTGCCTCATTGTAGCGCATCTGGGCTGGTGTCACAGGTTCCTGAGGGGTATCAGCAACCATGGCATGTTGAGGTATCCGGAGTCACCTACATACAAACAATTGCACATTAGCTGAGTTGGAAAAGAGGGTGGAATACAACATTGCAGAACACACACAATGATACAAAGTCAGTACACACTGACAAGCCAGGCACGCTGGTTCTGCATCTGTGACATCATCCTCGGGATGCGACTACTCCTCATCACGTAGGCATCATGTGCAGAACCGGGGAAACGGGCACACACATGTGAGATGCTCATATCTGCGAGACATACCACCAGAGCATTTATAGAATGGTAATGTTTCCTGTTCCTGTATGCCTGCTCATGTGCCTGTGGTGGTACCAAAGCCACATGTGTCCCATCAATGGAGCCAATGACATGTGGCATCCTCCCCAGGGCATAGAAGTCACTCTTGACGTCAGTGAGTTGTTGACGTTTAGGGAAATAGATGTACTGGTTCAGGTATCTCAACATTGCCTCCAAAACATCGCGTAGCACATGGCTGAACATGGTCTGTGACATCCCACCAGCAGACGCCACAGTGTGTTGAAAGGTACCGGTGGCAAAGAAGTGTAGGGCTGCCATCACCTTCACCTTGGGGGTCAGCGCTGTAGGGTATGGCCGGCCAGGTTGCAAATGTGGGGCCAACCGCACCGCCAATTCCTCAATCAGCGCCCTGTTGAAGCGGTACCGTCGGATGCAGTCACGTTCAACCATGGTTGCAAGGTCAGGGAATGGTCTATGGACAGCTGGTGCCCTGCAGTGCATAGGTGAAGAAAGAAAGATTGTCAGTCACCCCACATATGTGGCATTGACCATACTCAATATCACATGATACATCATTACGAGACACAAGTACCTGATGTGTGTGCTGTTCTGTATGGACATATATGGCACCTACATGGCCAACATCTAACATCACAGTTCAACATGTGTTGACAACAAGTTCCAGGTTGTGCTATGGGAAATCATTAGGCTGTGTCACAGTACCCATGTACTGCTGTCACATTCCAAACACACACCACAGTGACATGTGAGGACAGATGTGCCACAGGCATCACAGCTCATTGCCAGGTAGATTCCCAGGGACCCTGTATTGCCACATGGACACTGGCATGACATGGCGTATCATGTACACGTCAGCAAAACAACCATGACTCCCACAGGTAGTGGCCCCTGTTGCCTCTGCAGGACAGACATGGACATCTGTGACACACACACGCACAACATCAAAGTCCATGCACAAACAACGTGGATGTGGAGACTGTCTCCCATTGCGCGCATGGAATCAGAGACATCGGAAACACAACATGCACACAGACTGTGGATGGCCATCACTATTGTGGCAATGGGTCACCCTGTGATGTACATACCCACCCACATGGGACTCAGGGTGTATGTGACATGACATACACATACACAACTTGGAAATGTGACCATGCCACATGCTCTGAACTGAACAGTTGCACATCACAGTGGTCATGTGCACAACACACAAAGGATTCTGTCCCCATGAACGCGTGCACAGCCTGGGAGTGGCTGCCCCCAAGTGCCACCAAAAAAACCACAAGTTGACCCCCATACACACACAGGTAATGCAGCCTTACATGCCTTAGGATACAGTGTGGACAGGCTGTGGTGTTGTAGGTGTGCCCCTGAGTCCCTGGCAAGTAAATGTGGCTGGCATACGTTCACCAGTGACAACCATGGTGACATATGCGAGTGACTTGTACAGGGGTGCGTCGTAGAGCAATGGACCGATCCGTGTGCACGCATTGGCCATTGCATATGATGTGGACGGATGCGTGTTGTCATCCGAAATACACGTCGTACAGCAATGGACCGATCGGTGCGCACGCATTGGCCATTGCATATGATGTGGACGGATGCGTGTTGTCATCCGAAATACGCGTCATACAGCAATGGACCGATCGGTGCGCACGCATTGGCCATTGCATATGATGTGAACAGATGCATGTTGTTTTTCAAAATACGCGTCGTACAGCAATGGACCTATCGGTGCGCATGCATTGGCCATTGCATATGAAGTGAACGGATGCGTGTTGTTTTTCGAAATATGCGTCGTACAGCAATGGTCCGATCGGTGCGCACGCATTGGCTATGGCCTGACATGGTAACGGACGCGTTTTCGAAGCTTTATCGAGTCGGATGCAGTGAATTCAGTTGGCCACCCACAACAATGTTGCAAATTCATGGGTGTCATGAAGTTGAACTTTTGAAGGATGCTGTGGGCGTGTATAAGTGGTGCAATTCCATGGATTGGCCAGATTCAGAAGATGCAAACAACTTGGACCTATCACTTTGGACACATGGGACAGTATCTGCCTCTGCAGCACACATATAATGCTGGCTGTTCCCCTGAGAGCTCACTTGCCTGCACTACATGCTCCAGGACGACATCTGCCACCACCACTGCTGCTGTCTCTGCATCCTCTGGCTACTGCAATGGCACGTACTGTGGATAGAGCCCCAGCCTTCAGCACTGAGGAGAACCAGGCCCTGCTGGACAGCCTCCTTCCACAGTACAGCAAGCTGTATGGGAAACCAGGGGAGCAGGTGAGTGTGCTGTCCACTGCCTTACTAATTGTGCATGTTGTCTGACTAGCAAGACGTACAGTGTGTACACCAGTGGCTAGCATGCTCACTGAGTAGTTGTCACCCCACAAAGTGTATAGTCACATGCACTGAACAGGTATAGTGCAGTAACAGTGCATTCCAACAAGGTTTGACTTCCCAGGCAATGATACCATTTAGTAACTGCTGGCAAACTGTTCATAGCCATAGTTGCACTACCTGTGTAGATCATATGCCCCTGTGATTGAGACATGTATATCCAACTGTGTGATGCACGGAAATGTTGCATGTGTAGTAATGGCCTTTTCACTTTGTCATCCTCACAGGTTGATGCCCACCAGAAGCAGGAGATCTGGCTGACCATCGTCCGGGCAGTACGATCTGTGGGGGTCTACAGGCGCAGGATCCGCAACTGCCAGAAGAGGTGGCAGGACCTTCGGGGCTGGACCCGGAGGATCGCAAGGGTCCAGCTGAAGCTGTCGCCTCCTCGCAGGAGGGGCAGACACCGGACCCTGACCCCCCACATGCTCCGGATCCTGGCGGTGGTCTTCCCTGACCCGGATGGGCAGCTGAAGGCCAGACAGCAGCAAGGAGGGGGTACGTGCTAGCCTCAACTGTGTATTATGACTGACATGCTCTATGCACTCCTTTAGCCTGGTTCCACTTCCACAGTACAACTGTCATGTCGTTCTGGACTCATGTCCCTCACTTGTGTCATGCCCCTTCTCATCTGATACACAGGTGTGGCCCTTACAGTCTGTGACTTAGGTCACTTGGGTACTGTGTACTTGCAGTCACCTGTGGTTCAAGTTGGGGACAGCATCAGTTACAGGAACTTTGTGGTGGGCTGCATGGGTGGTACAATTGCTCACAATGCCTGTGATCTGACATGTACTCTGGGTATGGCTTTAATATGTGTTCCAATTGCTGCTCTGACTCACCACATGTCTGGGGTATGTGCCACACACCCACGCTGCTACAGAGACCTAGGTAGGAGCCTCAGAAGTATGTACATCATGTGTGTGACACATGCATAGCCACCTGCCTAGTGTTCAGGGTAATACCATGTTGCACATGGACCAGGACTGTAATGCCTACTCCGTACATCGAAGGCACTCTGTTCTCCCACTCCCGTGTGTCAGCATACATATTGGGTATTGTGAAGAGTGTACTCAGGTGTATGCCTCTGTGTCACCGTGGTGTGGCCTTGCTATTTGGACTCCTGGAGTGTTTAACAATTTGGGGTGGCCAGCCATCTGAGTTATGACTATGGGATATGCACATAGGTTAATGCATAGGTCTCTGATCCCTTGACTGTGCACGATGTTGTATGAAACATTGAGGTGCAGGCAGCTTTGGTTCATTCTCATCAGACGGTGAAGTGCTCATGTGTATGGATTTGTGTTTGCAGTCACTCAAATGTCTCATTTGATTGACATGGGATCATCTCAGTCCTCATGATGTGGGTGGCCAGGGGTGCACATGTGCACCTGTCAGCTACAGGGTTTACATTTCAAAAACTTCCATGATTGTGACACAGTGCAGACTGGTGTTGTGTGTATGCACTGCCCCTGTGACAGGAGACAGTTATGACTGACTTGCCAGACAGGCCTGTGCCATGACATTCCAATCGCAAAGGGTGATCCAGCAGTGGTGTGATATGTCCTGCATGCACACCATTGTCGCATTGTCTATCAGGACATGAGGACATCATTGTGTCTGGTGATGGAACCAAAACACGCATATCAACAGAGACTTTGCCCATCACTTTTCCTGACACATGTACTGAGTCAGTGGCAGGAGATGGCATGTGTTTGGAGTGACACATTTCCATATGTTCTCTTGGATGTCCAACAACTGTGTATGTGGTGCATGTGTGCACATATGATTAGTCGCATACAACAGGCAGCAGACAGATGGGTGCATGGACAGGTAGGATATGTGTGGCATGACTAACTGTCAGGCAGACAATGGGCTTCTTCAAATCAGTGTCAGCACTAATTGCAATGTCTAGCAAATGATGGCAGGGCTTGCTCTGTGATGTGCTGTACTTACTGTGGTGTGTGTGGTCAGTACAGGTGACTAATGTTGCTCTGTTTATCCTGATTGTTTGCAGATACATCCACGGCCACAGGAGGAGACAGCTCCACGGACCAGGAGGAGCGGCAGAGCCAGGCTGGGTCCACTACAGGGGAGACCGAGGGACCCAGTGGCATGGAGGGTGAGGGGAGCCACACTGAGGAGACCTCAGCTACGACCACCTCGGCTGGGGAAAACAGCACTTCCAGTGAGGACTCCCTTGTGGAGGCGGGTGTCAGCAGACCAGAGGCAACGTCAAGCAAGTCTGTCCCCGCCACCACCACCATCTCCACCCTCCCATCTGCTCCCATCCCAGATGTCCGTGGAGGCTCCCGTGTAGGGGAGCGTGTCTCCTTCATGCCAGGCACCGCACCCCCTGCCTCTGTCCTCCCTGCTGCCCTGAGTGTGGAGTCTGTGGACTTGCTGAAACAGATCCATGTAGGGCAGACATCAATGCTGAGTTTCCTCCATGCACACACGGGTCTTTTGACACAACTGGTGTCATTCATGGAGGGCATGTCATCTGGCATGTCTGCCCTACATCAGACCAATCAGTCCATGGCCTCCTCACTGACGGCAGCAGTGTCCCTCCTGCAACAGTCCCTCACCCCTCCTACCTCTGCCCCATCCACAATCCCCAGCACCCTACCTGTCCCAAGCACACACACATCGGCACCGGCATGCACCAGCACAGACACAAGCAGCACACAGACACACAAGCCAAAATCCAGACGCACACGCACGCACAGTCAGGGGACTGATACCTCACTCACAGGGGATGGGGCCCAGACACAAACACACGCATCCACGAGCACTCCACAGTCCTCGGATACCTCTCCCTCCAAAACCCCTTCCCTTGCCTCACCTGCAACCCCCCCTCCCAGAAGCTCTTCCTCTGTGACCTTGGCCTCTTCCCCACAGATACATCTGACACGAAGTCCAGGCGGAAGAGGCGACCACCACACACAGAGGGGAGTGCCCCTCACACCCGGACACCCTCCCCCAGGCACAGGCAGACTGAGGACCCCATTCGAAAGTCCCCCCGGACCAGGAAGGGCAAGATCCCACCGCCACCACGCAGCAGCTCCACCACACAGTCTCTCTCCTCCATCCCCCAGGCCACCACTTCACAGGTTCCACCGCCACACCCTGCCCCAGGTTCCCCCACACACCGATACCGCATCCCCAGACTGCTTAGGCCCTCCCCCTCTACCACTTGCTCTTCCACCCCCAAACCAGACGTTCTGCCTGTTTGTGCCTTTGGTGTGGAGACCGGGTCCCCCCTCTGTCCTGCCCACCTCATCTGCCCCTCCTTCCACTCCCTTGGAGCCATGCACTGCAGTGGAGTCCACAACCACCCCGTCTGACTCGGGCACTGCAGTGGGGACCTAGTCCATTCCATCTGACCGGCCCACTGCAGTGGTTGCAGCACCCACACCATCTGACTTGTGCCCTACAGTGGTGCTGGCCCCCACTGAGTCAGACACCTCCACTGCAGTTGCTGGTGACACTCCTGCACCCACCACCCCTTCACTGCCTCCTTCTGGCAACCCCTGATCCTGTCCCTGCGGTGCCTGGCCTGGCCTGCCCCTTGTATGCCCCTCCGAGGGGGATGTCCCCTGTCCGTACCAGTGCAGGCAAGAAATGGGTGACAAGTTGTCACATATCACCCTGTTGGGACTGTGTATTTGGACTGGCCATTGGCCTTAGTTTCTTTTGGTCTTAAAATTTTAGTTTAACATATGCTGAATAAAGCCTCTTTTTGTTTATTTGTGGTTTTTCTTTGGATGTACATGATGTAGATGAGTATCATCATGCATTTGCAGTTGTAATAGTGTTCAGATCAGGAAAATGAAGTGTTGCTGTGATGGACTCCATGTGGTCCATGTGATATGTGTCCTAATGTAGTCTGGATCTATAGCATCCTTTGCTGCAGTCTGAGGGTGTAATGTTCAGCATTTGACACAGGGATGTACGTTTTGCATTTGTGAATTAACATCTTTGGCTTACACTGATGCACATCTGGTGGGCTTACCACTGTTCAATGTTTCTATTTCCCTGACTGTGTGCCCATCTCCACTGGACATGCAGTTTAGCACATCAATATTGAAGGACTCATCTGTGTATACAGTGCAACTTGCTTGACACGTGTTTTGGGTGTACGCAGATGACTGACGTGACACTCCCGTACCCAGGCTGATGTGAGCAGAGCCTTCAGTGTGTTGTAGTTGTTGACTCTCTGACCGAGTGTTCTGCTGACATGTTTGAGTCGTGCACAGACAAGGTTTGGCACAGCGGACCTTCCACAGGAGTGCAGTGCCCTCATGGCAGTGTGTAATCCCGTGACATTGCCTGGGCCCATGTTGTGTGTTGTGGGAGCATGTCTGTGTGTGTTCCCTTCCCTTTTCCTACACAGGCTGTGTCCCTAGGGATGTTCCTGTTTGTGATGCTTGCTGAGTTGTCCTGTGTTCATCCAGCATCTTGGACCTGGTTTCTCCGGGATGTGGGTGCATGGCAAACTAATGTTCATCAGGTTGTCATCCCTAGTTGTCTTTGTTGTCAGGGCTGGGGATGTGGGCAAACGCAGATGGGACACAGTCAGGATTCCCCTTGGCACTTGTTGGTTACACAAGTCATGTAATTTACAGTTTGTGGTAGCTTTCAGTGATTGTGACACGTTGTGTGTGTGACTGCTGCCACTCCTCAGGGTCAGAGCTGCAATGTTGGAAGTTGTCTATGTGTGTTCTTTGTGGGTCACCTTGGCTTCTTCATTGGTGTGTGACTGTGGCCGGGATCCCATTGATTGGGGTGGATTTCACGTCATGCCCATGTACGGCGTACTGTGCAGTGTGTCAGACATTCACGAGTCTTGTTGACTGGCCATGTGTGATGGGTTTCACACCTTAGTTCCCACCACTACCCCTGGGATTGTCATGGGTGCATGTGCAATGTCACCAGTCCATGTGAGCTTCACTGCTGCACATTGGTGGAGATCAAGGTGTGTGGTGTTGAGTGTGTGCAAATGTGAGTTGTTGCACGGCTAGACCCCTACCTCCATATTGGCCTTGGCTGACAGGCCGTGCTGATTGATTTGTGCTTGTGTAGGTGTGATGGTAGTTAGTTGCTCAGGACACATGGCTGTGGTTCACAGTGTGAACGACATCTACCTTTGTCATCACAGTGGGATTATCATGCAGGCTAGTGTCACCACAATGTGGGGTCCCTGGGGGTAATGCTGTGGTGGGTCTGTCTCTTGCTGTGTTAGTTGCTGTTCCTACAAGCTTGTGTGACATGTGTAATTTGGGCTCCCTCTCATCCCACATAGGGGAATCCGATCCATGAGTTACTTTTGTATGGCACTGTATACACATCTGTGTAATTGGAATTCAGGCCTCCTCATGTGTTGTGTGGTTGCCTGGGGACACTGGCACACCCCCCATCACCTCTTGTGTTTGATATGCAGTGTGAGGCTGCCTGTTTGTGTTTGTGCATCTGCACCACTGCATTGGCATATCTTTAGTGTGCCATTGGCTGTATGTTGTTTGGAGGATTTCCCCTGCTGTCCCTGGGACTCCTAGGTCATCAGTCAGCTCAATAATCATGGTTTGTATGTCCCATTGCTGCATGGTATGGTATTTGTTCACCTCACATCTACAGTCTCCACAGGATATCTACATTTGTGTGTCCATTGGTGCAGATATGTGGGTCTGCATTATAATGGTCACTTCTGTCATTGTGTAATTGATAAATGTTGACAATGTCAGCCCCCATGGGTGATGTTTGTCTGCACATGGCCAAAGGTATGTTTTATTTGCACTGCACTGTTTGCCTCACCCAATCTATGTTGCTATGGGACACAACCACTACTTTGCCACTGATGTGTTTGTTGTTGTGTGACCAGGAATGATCCATGCTGTTTGGCAGTTGCAGCTTTTTCCATGTCAACACTTACCTTTTGGTCACTGTGATGATGGGGGTTTAGACCCCATTGCCACAATGTTCAAAATGTGCTTCAGCTATGGACCCCACACTTACATTTTGGTCACTGTGATGATGGGGGTTTAGACCACATTGCCACAATGTTCAAAATGTGCTTCAGCTATGGACCCCACACTTACATTTTGGTCACTGTGATGATGGGGGTTTAGACCCCATTGCCACAATGTTCAAAATGTGCTTCAGCTATGGACACCACACTTACATTTTGGTCACTGTGATGATGGGGGTTTTGACCCCATTGCCACAATGTTCAAAATGTGCTTCAGCTATGGACCCCACACTTACCTTTTGGTCACTGTGATGGTGGGGGTTTAGACCCCATTGCCACAATGTTCAATTGGGCTTCAGCTATGGACCCCACACTTACATTTTGTTCACTGTGATGATGGGGGTTTAGACCCCATTGCCACAATGTTCAATTGGGCTTCAGCTATGGACCCCACACTTATATTGTGGTCACTGTGTTGATGGGGGTTTAGACCCCATTGCCACAGTGGTCATGGTCTGCTTGCATTGTGGAGGCCACACACATTTATGTGTGACACATGTGATAGGGGGTCACATTGTATGTTCAATGTCATGTTCAGTGTTGTAGGCATTTGACACAGACTACAAACGCTTGTCATGATGTTGGGGTGATGTCTTTTTCTGACATTCCTTATGTTGGAGTATGCTGGTTGTGTCATGCATTACCCGTCCTATGAGTGGGGATGGTAGTAGTGGTAGGCATCCAGGCTCACATGAGTAGGGGTGGTGGTAGTGGTAGGCATCCAGGCCCCCCTGAGTAGGGGTGGTGGTAGTGGTAGGCATCCAGGCCCCCCTGAGTAGGGGTGGTGGTAGTGGTAGGCATCCATCCCCCTATTAGTGGGGATGGTAGTAGTGACAGGCATCCAGGCCCACATGAGTAGGGGTGGTGTTAGTGATAGGCATCCAGGCCCCCCTGAGTAGGGGTGGTGGTAGTGGTAGGCATCCAGGCCCCCATGAGTAGGGGTGGTGTTAGTGGTAGGCATCCATCCCCCTATGAGTGGGGATGGTAGTAGTGACAGGCATCCAGGCCCACATGAGTAGGGGTGGTGGTAGTGGTAGGCATCCAGGCCCCCCTGAGTAGGGGTGGTGTTAGTAGTAGGCATCCATCCCCCTATGAGTGGGGATGGTAGTAGTGACAGGCATCCAGGCCCACATGAGTAGGGGTGGTATTAGTGGTAGGCATCCAGGCCCCCCTGAGTAGGGGTGGTGTTAGTGGTAGGCATCCATCCCCCTATGAGTGGGGATGGTAGTAGTGACAGGCATCCAGGCCCACATGAGTAGGGGTGGTGTTAGTGGTAGGCATCCAGGCCCCCCTGAGTAGGGGTGGTGGTAGTGGTAGGTATCCAGGCCCCCATGAGTAGGGATGGTATTAGTGGTAGGCATCCATCCCTCTATGAGTGGGGATGGTAGTAGTGACAGGCATCCAGGCCCACATGAGATGGGGTGGTGGTAGTGGTAGGCATCCAGGCCCCCTGAGTAGGGGTGGTGTTAGTGGTAGGCATCCATCCCCCTATGAGTGGGGATGGTAGTAGTGACAGGCATCCAGGCCCACATGAGTAGGGGTGGTGGTAGTGGTAGGCATCCAGGCCCCCTGAGTAGGGGTGGTGGTAGTGGTAGGCATCCATCCCCCTATGAGTGGGGATGGTAGTAGTGACAGGCATCCAGGCCCCCTGAGTAGGGGTGGTGCTAGTGGTAGGCATCCACCCCCCTATGAGTGGGGATGGTAGTAGTGATGGGCATCCAGGCCCCCATGAGTAGGGGTGGTGGTAGTGGTAGGCATCCAGGCCCCCTGAGTAGGGGTGGTGGTAGTGGTAGGCATCCATCCCCCTATGAGTGGGGATGGTAGTAGTGACAGGCATCCAGGCCCCCTGAGTAGGGGTGGTGTTAGTGGTAGGCATCCAGTCCCCCTATGAGTGGGGATGGTAGTAGTGATGGGCATCCAGGCCCCCATGAGTAGGGGTGGTGTTAGTGGTAGGCATCCATCCCCCTATGAGTGGGGATGGTAGTAGTGACAGGCATCCAGGCCCACATGAGTAGGGGTGGTGGTAGTGGTAGGCATCCAGGCCCCCCTGAATAGGGGTGGTGTTAGTGGTAGGCATCCATCCCCCTATGAGTGGGGATGGTAGTAGTGACAGGCATCCAGGCCCACATGAGTAGGGGTGGTGGTAGTGGTAGGCATCCAGGACCCCATGAGTAGGGGTGGTGGTAGTGGTAGGCATCCAGGCCCCCCTGAGTAGGGGTGGTGGTAGTGGTAGCCATCAGGCCCCTATGGGTGTGTATGGCATTGGTGATAGCCATCCCGCCCCTATGGTTCTGCTGTTGCTAGTGTACGTCATTTCTGCATCCATATATGTGTGTGACATATGTTGGGTACGTGTCGTTTGTTTGTGTTGTGGGTGTTTGACTTACCGTCTGCGCCGTACACGTCCGTACCGGTTCCGGTAATAGATGTAGAGTATTGGTAGGACCTGCACGATGGGATTCATGGTTGGGTCGTCTCGTTCGGGTTTCTCGTGGCTTCGACTCGTACTCGTCGCTGGCTTGTTCGTCTTGTAGCCGTGGATCGTCTTGTGGCGCGAATCGGAGCTTATGTGCAGCTCTCCCGGATGCTCTGACGTGCCGGACGTAGCGACGGGTTCGGCGCGTACGGAAGTCGCATCGTACTAGTCCGGCCGGAAGGTGCTGTATATTTGGTTCCGTGCGACTCTATTCGGCGTTACGGATCCGGCTCGGGCGGGGAACAGGAGCTGGAATGGGTAAGTACGGCTCGCTCGGAATCTGTGCTGTTATGCGCATCGTACTTGCTCGTTCGGACGACTGTTCGAATCGGTCGGGAAACACGCGTTCGGCTTGGTTTTTTCCGGATGAATAGTGTTAGGTGCGCTTCCGGCCGAGATCGGAATCGACCCCTTAGTCTTGAAGGAGTGTGAAGCAGCTTGTTTTACCAGAATGCAATCTTATTGTATAGATTAAATGAAAAGAGAACCACACAGTAGTTATAAAAATATGAATTTATTATATAACACTATCTAGCATGTTACAGTATCTCCCACACAGAGATAGACACAAAGCAGACAATACTTTAGCAAAGAAATCACAGTAAATAGCACTAATACACAGTGGGCCCCGCAGGGGGGACCAAACCATATACTAAGAAAGTGGTATAGGAACCACAACTCGAGTCAGGACAATGTCAAGAGGACGTAGAATTGCTGGGACCCTGAGGAACCACCCAAGGTGAGTAGATAGGGACCCCACGGAGAGCGTGTGCAGTGTGTGAAGACAAAGGCGTGCTCCGCACAAGTCTATGTGCAAGTCGCGGTTGGATTTTTAAAGATTAAGGACCCTTCCCAGTGGACCCTGAAGAAACCCTGTGGAAGACAGAAGGTTGGAGAGCCACCTCACCCGTGGATACCGTGGTACCTAAGTTACCTATCCCAGGGAAGTCGGGTGCATAGGTGTGAAGTGGCGTTGGAAACCGCCGTCGAACCCAATAGAGGACTTCAGGAAAGTGCCGCTGCTGGAAGAGAAGAAAGTGTCCGGAGGAATCCAAACATGGATTCTTGATGACGAGTACCTGAAAGCAGAGGGGACAGAGTCTGGGTCACTTGAGAATGACCAGGGGCTCGGTAGACGAATGCCCACCGATGTCGGGTGCTTCAGGATAGATGTCGATGACCTTGACTCTGCAGCTATGGGGACCAGGTGATGCTGAGGATGACCAGGAGCCGGATACGAGCTGTCCCATGAAGGAACTCGAGTGCTGAGGGGTCGGTGTTGGGCGGGAGCACCAACAAGCCTTGGCAAAAGCAACCCATGCAGGAGGTCAAGAAGTTGCAGGAAGAGGGCCAGCAAGGTCTAGGAGACTCACCACAAGCAGGGGAGTCAGGGCAAGCCCAGAGAAATCACGGGAGCCCAAAGAAGTTGTAGTTGACCCTCCACAGGACCCACAGGTTGAAGGCACTGGAGTCGCAGGAGGACCTCAGGCAGCTTTACAAAACAACAGGCCACGGAGCACATGGTGCAATGTGGTTGAAGATCTTTGCAGGAGAAGTTGCCTGAGGTTGGGGCTGCTTGGAGCCCAATGCACTTGCTGCAGAATTGCCAACAATAATTTGCACTTGCAAAAGTACAGGGTGCACAGGGGTTCAGGTATTGCAGCCCCCACAAGGGATTCTGGCTCAAACTGAGTGAGAGGGCAGCTCGGGCCTAAAGGGATGTAGAAATCCACCTCCTGTGTTGTTGAACCCTTCGAGGTCCGTATGAGCTTGGGATCAGCAGACCAGTCAGCAGTGTTGCAGTGCCTGCGAATGCAGGGGAGTGACTCCTTCACTCCAAGGGAGATTATCTCCAGGTGTTTTGAATGCTCCACAGGCCCTACACGGATCCTGTATGGTGCAGAGGCATAGACTAGGCAATAGACTGAAAGGGAGATGAAGTCAGGCCCAAACGAAGTCCAGCAAAGTCCAGAGTGTCCAGACGGTAGAAGTGCAGTGGTTTCAGTTCTGAATCTTGTCCACAACGAATCTAAAGACCTACACCCAGGTAAGCCCTTAAGTACCCTAAGAAAAGGGTTGGGAAGATTCAAGGGACCCTCCCAGGGGAGGGTCTGGACAGAGGGGAGGTTACTCCCATGTCCTTTGTCCAGTTTCGCGCCAGAGCGGGAGCCAACGGCTCCCAGGACTAGTTTGAACTGGACAATGCACAGGGACACCACATGTGCCCCTCTTGCAGGCTTTTAGGCGCTGGCAAGCGCACCCACCCAGCCCTAATTCACTAAGGGGCACATGCATCATTGTTGGCAATTGTGATTCCATAATTGCGATGATTAAGGAATCACAATTATGGAATCGCAATTGCCTATGCATGTAGGTTTCGCTAAAATATCAACGATTCCTACATATTCCTTAATTGCGAATTGCAAATTGCGATTCGCAATTAAGGAATAGCTTCCCATTCATTCCCATAGGAATGAATGGGAATTACATGCGTAATTTGCGAG
This sequence comes from Calotriton arnoldi, assembly GCA_963921515.1. Taxonomy (NCBI): domain Eukaryota; kingdom Metazoa; phylum Chordata; class Amphibia; order Caudata; family Salamandridae; genus Calotriton; species Calotriton arnoldi. The sequence goes on from CAWUFW010001209.1 coordinate 775,131, forward strand.
TACCAAATAGGTACTCGCAAGTTGCTATGCAATTTCAAGGATGCAAGGGGCCAAAAGGCCACCCTGATGCACCCCTGAAATTAGCATGTGATCACATGTTGCGCACACACATGCCCCAAGGGCATGTGTGTGTGCAACATGGCACTGAAAAATGCACTTTTGTGCATTATTCAAAGTTTTTGCAAATTACCATAGCGTTTCCTAAATGAGAAGTCGCATTTAGGAAAGGCTTGTTGCATTCCAAATAGGGAATCGCAATTTGCGATTCCCTAAATGCATTCGCAATTTAGGTAATCGCAAATGTTGCGATTACCTATTTTGCGAATTTGCATTTGGGTTGATGCATCCCAAATGCCAAAATACCGGTCGCAAAGGGGCCGATTCACAGAATCGGCCGTTTGCAAGCGGTATTTTCAATGATGCATGTGCCCCAAAATCCTGTCTGGGAGGTGGTCACACCTCCAAGTAACTGGATGCCTATTGTTCTGCCGTCCCCTGCTCAAGTTTGGCTCAGCAGCAGGAGGGCAGAAATGTGTCTCTGGTCGGCAGCAACCATTTTGTGCTGTCCGGGACTAGAAGGTTGGTACAGGGAACACCGAGAGCCCCATGGATGGCTCTCCTGGTGGGTGGAATCATTCCTCCCACACCGGTAACGGTGTCGGAGTATGATTCCAGCATGTTTGATACAAAACACTATAGGTTTCGTTGCAGCCGTTTTCGAGATGGTCATCGCGCGTTCACGTAATGCCCCTCTATATTAGATTATGGCTGCTTCACCGACAACCCGGGAGAATTGACTCCATAGGCTGCAGGGATGCCCTGCTCATGCAGGGGCACCCTCTCACTTAGAACCAAGTACCCTGCCTTCAGGATTGTAAAGGCCTGCCATAGAGGTGGCTTATAGGTTTTAAGTGCAGTGACCCTTAGATATAGTAAACCTATATCTTTAGTAAGTGGTGAATGCACCAACTTACACAGGCTGCATTGGCAGGCCTGTAGTTCCATTTTGTATGGCCTCTCATGGGTGGCATAATACATGCTTCAGCCCATGGGAGGCCTCTGGGGTACCTATGCCCTGGGTACCTGGTTACCATATACTAGGGACTGATAAGGGTACCCCAGTATCCAATCTGGAGTGTACCTAAGTACATAACATAACAGTTTAGGGAGAAAGCAGATAGACTGGGGTCCTGATTAGCAGGATCCCAGTCAGACTAGTCAAAACACAGCTTAGCACCAGGCAAAAAGTGGGGGTATCCATGCAGAAGGATCCTACCTTCCTACACTCAGATTTTCTGAAAAGATCAAAATAGTAAAGTTACTAAAAAATGTAAGGATAAATGTACTAGTAATAAACCTACACATGTGGATTTACCTTAGTGAAAAGGCCACTGAGGGTCTAACACTTGCAGCCCTATTCACAAAGGTAACGTTCATTTGAGAACAAGTTACAGGGGTAAGTTTTCTCTTACACTTTTGAGTAGCTTTACTAATTATGGCCATTTATGAGTGTGAAGTTACTTAACAGTGTAGACTTATATGCCTCAGATTGGAGCCATATTTATGTGTGTAAGTTACTAATGTCAAAAAGGAGCAGTAGTAAATCCAGCACTACACATGGCCAACCACTAATACGGCAAGACCTTCCCCTAAAAAATAATGGAAAATAAAAGAAGCAGGAACTTAAAATAGAAACCCATAGGAAATAATGTTAGATTACATTAACTTATTTCGCCACTTTAAATATACTTACACAATAAATTTAATGTTAAAAATGTCAACATTATAAAAATAAATATTTTGTATGTAATATCTTAATGTTTGAAAAATAAATGTAACAGTTTTTTTAACAACAAATATTTTAAATTAATTATGTACCTACTTTTAGTGTAATTTATAATACACAATAAATAAATGCATACATTTTACTTTAGGTTGGAGCTTTTAAAATATTTAAATATATCATTAAAAAATTATGTTAATTTAATTCAGTGTTTTTAAATTAAATATGTAATTCAAAATTAAGTTAAAAGTACTGTAGCATTGTCTTTATATTTTGTTCAATGCCTTCATATCCAATTGCATATGCCATTAGGCTTTGGCATAAGAAAATCATCTCTGTCCATAAAGAAGCGAAGAATCATCAAGGCAGACCAAAAACATAATTAAACATTAACATAAAGCGTTTCTCTTCAGACATATATTTGCATTGACCAGCCATACAAAGATCCGCAGGTGACATTAACAAATGTCCTGTTTACAGGCTCGACAAAGCTTAGGAGCCAGACTCAATTTGCAAACAGGCTCCTACCCACAAAATGTTGGCTTATTGGTGGATTAGCACCAATAGCCAGTTGAATAAATGACTTACCTTTTAAACAAAAATCTAACTGCAGTCTCAGCAGGAATCAATTCTCCCTTGCAGATCTTGACTTAGCATGAGCTCTACTCACTCAGCCTCTCACACACTTTCACCCCTGTGCCATGGGAGCACATGACATGCTGTAATCCTGGGCTAAATGGCAGTCCCTGTGTTTCTTACTTTATTGTTCTAGGAGTGGAACACAACACAGTTAACTTTGGAAGCTAAGAGTTCCGGATGGCCCCTACACACGGCAAAAACTCTGTACTGTCCTGGGCATTGTAGTTGGCTGCTCACACTCTCGTACCAGCTCACTCCATTCTTCAGTCATAGGAAAATGGCACAATGCTCCTAGTCCCTTTGGGAGATTTCCACTGTCATAGGTTGTCCGATGTGGCCTGAGAACCTAAAGAAGTGTTGGCAACCCAAACATGATGGCCTCATGCAAGTGCCTTGTAGAAATCCAGTCTCTGGTTGGCCCATGAGCTTGCCAGATCCAGACAGCTTGAAGACACTCTAGACCCAGTGTGTACAATTGCGCTATGTGCAGACACCGCAATTGCTAATGAGAGTAATCAGTATCTGCCCTGCAGCTCCTAAATCTGTACCCCAGGACATGAAGTCCTTGACCCCAAGTTGTTAGGAACCCAGGTCATGAAATCTTCTTTTTAAGGTGCCAACAAATGCTATATATAAACAGGGAGTTTAGAATTATTTTTGTTTCCTTAACCCAGCGTAGCTGTGGAGAAACTTGATCTTGATTCAACTGTGTTAGAATACTGTTCATTTTCTCTAGATGTTGGACCATTTATATTAAATGTGATAAAAATGTCTGTTTTTTGAGAGGAGGTAGCAAGCAAGAACAGTATTTTAAGAGTTACTGTGTTTTGGTGCAAGATCTTTCTTGTTCTCTCTTGTTTCTGAACCGTTTTGATGATCAGTTAGGGCCTGATTATGACTTTAGTGGTGCAGCACCCCGTCTGCGCTGCCGCCGCACCACCAAAGCTGTGGTCAGGCCGACCGCCAGATTACGAGTGTAACTCGTGTCTGGTGGGCTTTTATTTTGAGGTTCCCATTGGGGTGCCCTGAAATGGGCACTGCTATGGGAATGTCGACAAACAGTTCCTGCATGGCAAAGACTAAAAAGTCCATGTCGTGCAGGAACTTGTGTGTATACACACTCGAGGGCCTCATGTTGTGCCCCCCTGTGTACATCCACAGGGTGTGGGCCACAAGGGGGCCCTGTAGGGCCCCCTTTATTTCCTCTCTGCCAAGGTTTTCATGGATAAGGAACCGCCATGAAAACCCTGGCAGAGAGGAAACTCCTAATAAGCTTGGCAGGACTGCAGCGGTCCTACCAAGCATATTGATGCCTCTGCACCACAGCAACACCACCAGGGAACGGTGGTTCCATGGCAGCTGTGGCGGGGCAATGGCGGTCCGACCGCCCTTATTGTAATAGTGCGGTCAGGAGACCGCTGCGTCCCCACGAGCCTGGCAGTCCGTAGACCATCAGACTCGTAATTAAGCCCTTAGTGATCACAAACAGTATATATTGTTAACATCGGTCTCCCGTGTTGCATCTTCATTTTCATTTCTTAATTTGCTTGATTATCACTGTTTGGTTATTTTTACTGTACACAATGTAGGGAAGCAGGTTTTAGTCACAAATTAACGTCAAATGTTTTCACTTATGGACAGTTTTTTGAGCGTCTGTTATTGCTTGGGTCCTTGAGGCCTGATGGTGGAGATCTCCCTATGGTAGAGTATAGGGTAAAGTAAAAAAAAAAGGTTAAACTTGAAATAAATAGTAAACATATGTGTATGTTAAGTATTAGTGTAAGCTAGTTTAATTTATTTATTTTTAATGTAGAACAAAATAAAAAATGCTACAACACTTAATGCAATTATTCTGAATATATTAACATGATTATTCTGAAGTTTAAGTTAAAAAAATCCAATCTAAAGTAAAACAAATGTATTATGTATTAAAAATTATGTAAAGTGATGCATAGAATTAGATACAAGTTATTTATATATTAACACAAATATTGTTCCCTTAACTTGTAAATTCAAAAAAGTTATTAAAATATTTTAAAATAAAATAATAAATGTGATTCATTTTTAGAAAGTTTTGTAAACATTAAATTAAATGTATTTATATTTTTAACTGGATTAAATAATTGAATTTAATATCATTTCCTATGGGGTTTTATTTTAAGTTCATACCTTCATGTTTGCTATGGGAGAGAGTTGCCGTATCAGTGGTTGGCCATTTGTGGTTGTGTTCTTACTCCAGCTCTGACGTGGAGTACATTTACAACTTTTATGGGTCCTTTTTGGCAGTAGTAAATTTAAAAGTGCAGCTAGTGAATAGCAAGAGGCTTGCTCTTGTGTGAGTGTATGTAGCCTCCTACAGGGGTGTAGTCCCTAAACCTCCTCCCTACACCCCTCCCCGTTAGTAGTAAACATGCCATTTTTCCCAGTCTCCCCCCAGTCCCTCCCACATTTACTAATAAGTAAAGAAAAGATAGGAAAATGGAGATTTACTCTTGTAGGTTTGTGAATTTCTATTTTTCTTAATAAGTAAGTAGTATGACTGTAGTACTACTTTATGTACTACAAAATACAATTTGTAAAACGAGCCTTTGGTGAGGATAATAAATCAGAATCTGTGCTACTTCCTTTAGATTTTAGACTCTTCTGACTCATCCATGTTTAAAAGTTATCAGGCAATTTGATACAATGGAGTACTAATCCAAATAGCCTGAGACACATACATAAACCTTGTGCAAGGACATATGAGTGGCAGCTGAGATCATATACTGAGAGAAGAATTTCAGCACAGCTACATGAAACTTGAGGCAATGCTCTATGTTTACTATGCAGAGACCAATGACTGCAGCTATGATCAATGTGCTGTATACATGTATCTAATATTCATGAGGCAAGGTATCCTAAGCTTATAAGACACTGCCGGCAGCCAAAGCTTGCATGTAATACACACAGGATATGACATGCATGAAAACTCTAACGCTGTACACTTGTCAATCTTCTCATGTTCACTTTCGTGCTGCCCAAGGCCCAGCTCTAGGCTTTTTACTTTTCTCTACACTATTCAAATCTAACTATAAAGGACCAAATACAGGCGGTGGAAAGGGTTTGTTTTTGTCCACTGCGCATACTAAAAAGGGTTGTTTACCTTTTAACCCCAAAAGGATCCAAAGTATGAATGTATTTGTGCTGGCCTGATTAGACTGTTGTAATTTACCTTATTTATTTCCTCCAATAAAAAATATCAAACACATTGCAGTTGTGGAATGCTGCTGTCAGCATGATTTTAAATTTAAGAACTGTTAGTCAGTCTGGGGCCTCTGGAAAAACTTCATTGGCAATCTGTAAGCCAGTGGATATTATTTAAATCTTTATGCCTGGTGCAGAAACCCCTTTTCGACTAAAGACCTAATTGTCTGTCCAAAACGCATTCTATGTAACGAACCACAGTTTATAGTCACAGGTCCTCCTAATAAATTGCCAGAAGATCCACCTTCAAGTTGCTTTGTATCATCCACAAAGCAATACATGGAATAGGACCACTTTTTCTCAGGAATAAAATCACCAAATACACACAACAAAGGAACCTCTGCTAAAGATTGGCACCTTGTCTCAAAACCCCAGCATACAAAAAAAAAATTGTTTGGTACATCTTTCTCTGTTCAAGCAGCCAAACAATGGATTTAATTGCCCCCAAACATAAGAGCCATGGATAACTATCTTATCTTAAGAAGAATACTCTAGGGCTGGCCCTTTCCTAGATGACCACCACACTCAAACACAAATGTACAGCATATGCCTGTACATGTAAATAAATGTGTATAATTTGATTATATGTTATGTATCTAGATATGCGCATTTCTTTGTACAAAATTTATACTACTTATGGATTAAAAATATATAGATATTCTTTGGATCTGCTTAACAAATGTATATATTTACTTATAATTACATATACATATAAATATATATATATATATACATATATACACATATATATATATTAATGTTTGCTTAACATGTATACAGGTCACTGCATAGTTTTCATATAAGTTATTTTATTAGATGCTTATGGAACTCTGTTTATTTATTTATCTACCACAATATGTAAATATGATCTTAACAATTGTATCTATAAGTGCTTCACTATTGAAGTATTGAGGGAATTTGACGAATCTTCGCTAAATTTTCAAAACTAATGGGGCGCTCCGATCAGCTCCTGTCTTGGAACTTTCAGGATGATTCGTCAAGCGGGGGCCGAGAAAAAAGGGGAGTTTCAAAACGCGTTTTCTCCATGTTAATTTCCATAGGAAACGTTTGTCGCAGCTACAGCCCGAACTGCTGAACGGAACTACACCAAATTTGGCAGAAAGGTAGCTCTTGGTCCAGAGTGCACTCTTTGCTTTAAATGGTGTGAATCCATTCAGTAGTTCATGAGAAATTCATATATAAACAAATATGAGTATCTGGTGACCGCGGTGGATCCGCGAACCCTCACGATCACGAGCATGAGTCTGATTGGCCGCCAACACTTCAAACCAGGAAGTGTTGGCAGCCATCTTGTGACTCGGTTCAACCGAGTCACAAGAAAAACAGTAAAAAAACAAGAAAAGGGGGCAGAGTAGAAACACCCTGACCCGCTAGGCCTGCTCAGGGGGACCCAAAGGGACCACCAATGCCAAAAAAAGCATTTTCTTTTTATATTTTCAGCGGGATATGTGTAGGGTCCGCGAATCCTGCTGAATTTTTTTTAAAAAATGAAGCACAGTCTCCCGCGCCTTTTAAAAAGAAAAAAGAAAAAAATTAAGGATTGGCCAAACCCCAGGGGATGGGATCACCGGGGCCAAAAATGGCCCGGGGGGGCAAGCGGCCCTTCTCCCTTCTTTTTTTAATCAAATATGGCCCACATCGGGTAATAGAACTGGGGGGCATTAATTATTTTTTCTTTCTTGATAGGAGTCGCGACCCCATCGCAGCTCTCAGTGGGGCCCCCCAGTGTAATGTTGTGGTGGATTCGTGGATCCACCTCAAATAGATAATTTAATAGTATATAATTCAGAAGGTAGTGTTGCATTTGTGAATTTTTTTCATAGAGTTAGTGAGATAGAAGTTAATAATCACATTAAATTTGATAGAGTTAGTAATAATATAAAAAAATAAAAATTAAAAGTTAAACTTGAAAAGTGTATTGTGTTGTAGTACATTGAATTTGTGCATTTGTTTTGTGGATTCGCGACGGGTTCGCAAATCCGGAAAATATTTAAAAAGAGTATGTATGTTAAAAAATAAATAAGATTCACTGTTGGGTGATAGGGTGGCTCTAAAAAGAGCCCTTGTATTCATTATGACTTTGTTGGAGCAACATGTAAGTGCGGATGCACAGCTTAAGGTTGTTGAGAAACACTCTGTTTCCTTCATCTGTGAAGTGAACTCCATCACTTCTTTAGATGTCATCCATATCAAAACGTAGATTGTTGTTATAGATGGAGCCCATCCTATGGTCTCTGTGGTAAGCAGAAACAGCTTTATTGACATTCTTCCTAGCTTTCTCAATCTGTGGACAAAATTGATTTGACCACTTCCATTTCTGTCTTTGGCATATATTAGAGTATACAAAGACAGTATGAGGCAAAAGCAACATCAATTGTACAAAGGTATCCTTCATTAGGATTTCCAGCCCTACCCCAGTCAATGTGGCTAGGTCATTGCCACCACAGTACACAATCATGAGGTTAGGGGGTTGGAGATACAAAAAGGTTTTAACCAAAGGCATCAATTGGTGCCACTTTAATTCTCTCTGTGCAATCCATTTAATATCCACATTTTGCAAACCTAGGTCTTTGTCAATACCTCTGTGTTCAGCGTACCTTTTGCACAAGAAAACATAGCTGCGCCCTACAATCCATACTGTAAGCATCTTGAAGGGATGTCTGGAAGGAATGAAAAGATGTCTGTAGCTGAGGTAGTTAGTTGGTAGAATGAGAGGTATCTAAAATGGTGGAGAAGATGCTGTTTTTGAAAAAGCCGATAAGTTATTGGCTGTTCATCAACATTGTGCACTCAAAAATAGGATGCATGTTACTTTGTGAAGAAGCATGTTTATGATTGGTTATTAAAAAATGTTTGAAAGGTACAGTAGATAGGATATGGTAATATTTTGCGAAAGTCAACCACAACTGCTGTTTGCATTTGTAAGCTTGTGTGCTGAATTTCAAAATGTGGTGAACTTGTCACCTTTTGATACAGTTGAATGTTGCAGAAAGTGTTACTATGGAAACTTGTATTAAACAGAATGGGGGAAGGGTTGAAACTTAACTGTGGATTTAAAATGTGAAACGGTATCTTATATATAATCGATATGTTACTAAATTAAGTTTTTCTAAGTCAGTAGTAGTAGTATGTGTAGAAGTAGTGTGTTGTTAAAAAATACTAGTATTATTAGAAATAGGTTTTTGAACGACACACTGCGGCATCGCGGTGGAGTCGCGACTCCAGAAAATTACAGAACCAGTTTGGGCACTTTTAGAAGACAGTTAGAAAGGGTTAATATGTCTAACCAATAGAAATGTGTTTCACAATTTAAAATAATGTAGGAAGCAATTTGATTTATTACTTACATTTATTTTTGGGCAGAAAGAGAGGGAAAGTTTGCCATTACTGGTTTTACATTGTTGAGAGTGGTGCATTACTTTTATTGTGTGCAAAAAAAAATCTGAGTTTCTGATATTTCATTTTCTGCTATACTATTTGAAAGGTCAGTTACAAATTTGTAAGGTGTGTTATGTCTTATGTAGTAGTGCTTCACTCTTTGTAGTGATATTTTTAGATTTGAAAAGCATTATTTTTAAAGTGTTGAAATTATTAGAGAAGTGTGATGTTTGAAATATGTTCCGAAATGTACAGATGTGTATTGTAGTTTGTTTTATTGTACTGAAATGGTGATTGAAATAGTTTGTGCATACTAATATTTGTACATTGGTAGATGGATTAGGGTTCACTGACAAAATATCGATGTACAAAATATAGTTGTTAAAAATATCGATGAAAAAATATAGAAAGCAAAAATATTGACTCCCTATACTGAAACAGGTAAGTACAAAAATATTGAAAACAAAATATCGATGCAAAAATATAGTTGTACAAAATATCGATTTTTATATATATATAATAAAATAATAAATATTAAATATGTTACATATTAAAATTGATATAAAACAATAAAGTAGATTTAATATACATTTTAACAAACATAACAAATAAACGTATTTAAAAAAAGTTAAACACACATAGGGGCCGATTCCGATCTTGGCCGGTAGGGCTCCGAATCGGATTCGGCTTTACCGGATCCGATTCGGAGCCCTGTTTCCCGACCGATTCGTACGTGGGTCCGGCCGGCCGAGCGAGTACGATGCAAGCGCCCGCGAAATTGCCAACCGACTCGTACGCGGCTTCAACACGCTCCGACCAACTCACACGGACCCGACTCGCACCGCGCAATGGAGACGTTCCCCGGCCGGGTAAGTACGATGCGCGCCGCGAGCAGTCCGACCGAGGCGCGCACTCCGGCTCGAAAGAGCAGTCGGAGCCGTACTTTGGGGGTCCGAGTCGGACCCCCCTGTACGTGTAGCCGCACACAGGGGGGACCCATGGGTCCCCCCTACCTGTGCGTGTACGGCACGAGTCGCTTCGCCGCGTACACGCTGTAGGGGGCGCCCTTGTCCGCCTCGCACCCATTGAGTCAATGGGAGCCCGCGTACGCGTTGTACGACAGGCTCCCGTTGACTTCAATGGGAGTCCGACCGAATCGAGTCCGATGGCATACGTGCGCATCGTACTCGTTCGGTCGGGCTGCACGAGTCCGGTTCGGTCGGAAATCTCTCCGGGTCCAGCTCGGTTGGAGAGATTTCCGGCCCGAGATCGGAATCGGCCCCTATATAATTAATATGTATATTTACTTTAAAACAATTAATAAACAATTAATTTAAATTTATTTTATCATTTTAAAATTATATAACAATTTACAAATATATAAATATACACATGCAGCCACTTACACAGCAATAGACAGACGGATACAGACATTCACCCAGTTTAGTCACTAACCCATGCATTCAGTAAGATACGTTTAACCACTCACTTATAGAGTCAGTCACGCACCTACTAAATCATCCATACAGACACTTACACACCCACTCATTCTTCAATACGTCTTTTCCTATATATATTAAAAATATTTAAACTTTACAGAAACACACAGTCACTGGATGATGTCATCAGTGATGTCATTTGAGATGTCATCAGTGATGTCATCAGTGATGTCACTGACCATGTCATGAGTGATGTAATATGTGACGTCATCAGCAGTGCATTGCGGGGGCGCGAGTTATAGTTAGCTGAACTAACTATAACGGGGGAATTTCACGGGTTTTGTATGAGTGCAATGTCCAAGTAACTATAACTGTCCCTAAAACCTATGGTTTTTTCAGTGAATATATATATATATATATATATATATAACCCAAGCAAAGAACCCCCTTCTGGAAATCTTTCTCCCGTAGAGGGGTGGCGCGATCACCGGCGGAGAAAACCGGTATGTCAATATGACGAGAAAACAGAATTCCAACGCACTCTCTGATCGCGCAAAAACCAGCCAACACTCCAATGGGGGTTTATTAAGGCATAAACCCTCTGTGTCGCCTTTCAACCTCGAAAGGTCTTGATCACACAACGGAGTGACAAGACCATATGTATCAAAGGGTTATACCCATTCTGTATCTATGGGAAAATGTTCATACATATGGCCCTAAATCTTGTCACTCCGTTGTGTGATCAAGACCTTTCGAGGTTGAAACGGGTCACGGGGGGTTTATGCCATAATAAACCCCCTTTTCCTTACATTGGAGTGTTGGCTGGTTTTTGCGCGACCCGAGAGTGCGTTGGAATTCCGTTTTCTCGATATATATATATATATATATATATATATATATGAACGCTCAAATGTTCCTTTTCTCACAGAACAAAACCGGCACTCACGGGGCAAATTGCAGAGATGACTTTATTTAATCTTAGCAACAACAAACGCGTTTCGGCATTGACGCCTTCGTCGGTGTTACTGACGCGGCATTCGCGGTCATTTTTTATACTCATTTCAATAATAACAATAAACATGAAAAAAGGACCATTACTTGATCATCCTTGAGCGCCATCTTAGAGTGGCCCAATATTATCAACATACTGAGCAAGTAATGGTCCTTTTTCATGTTTATCATCTCTGCAATTTGCCCCGTGAGTGCCGGTTTTGTTCTGTGAGAAAGGAACATTTGAGCGTTCATGTATACACGGGGCACCACCGTGTTACCGGCACCCGCTTGAGAGTGCTCCATATCTATCAATCAATCAATCAATCACGGCATTTATAGAGCGCGCTACTCACCCGGGAGGGTCTCAAGGCGCTGGGGGAGGGGGTAAGTTACTGCTCGAACAGCCAGGTCTTGAGCTGCTTCCTGAAGGAGAGATGGTCCTGGGTTCGCCGAAGGTGAGTGGGGAGGGAGTTCCAGGTCTTGGCTGCCAGGTAGGAGAAGGATCTTCCTCCGGCGGTGGTTCTGCGGATGCGTGGTACGGTTGCGAGGGCGTGGCTGGTTGATCGTAGCTGGCGGGTGGGCGTGTAGAAGGTCATGCGGTCGTTGAGGTACTTTGGGCCCAGGTCGTGGAGGGCCTTGTGTGCGTGGGTGAGGAGTCTGAACGTGATTCTCTTGCTGACGGGGAGCCAGTGCAGGTCTTTCAGGTGTCCGGTGATGTGGCTGTGTCGGGGGATGTCCAGGATGAGTCGTGCGGAGGCGTTCTGGATGCGCTGGAGTCTTTTTTGAAGTTTGGCTGTGGTTCCGGCATAGAGGGTGTTCCCATAGTCCAGTCGGCTGGTGACGAGTGCCTGGGTGATGGTCTTCCTGGTTTCAGTGGGGATCCATCTGAAGATCTTGCAGAGCATGCGCAGGGTGTTGAAGCACGAGGATGAGACGGCGTTGACTTGTCTGGTCATCGACAGGGAGGAGTCCAGGATGAAGCCCAGGTTGCGTGCGTGGTCCGTTGGCTTGGGCGCGGTGCCCAGGGCCGGGGGCCACCAGGAGTCGTCCCAGGCGGAGGGTGATGAGCCCAGGATGAGGACTTCCGTCTTGTCTGAGTTTAGTTTAAGGCGGCTGTTCCTCATCCAGTCGGCGACGTCTCTCATCCCGTCGTGTAGGTTGGCTCTGGCGGTGGTGGGGTCGTTGGTGAGGGAGAGGATCAGCTGGGTGTCGTCGGCGTAGGAGATGATGTTGAGGTTGTGTTGGCGTGCGATGGCTGCGAGGGGGCTCATGTAGACGTTGAAGAGGGTTGGACTGAGTGAAGATCCTTGTGGAACGCCGCAGATGACTTCGGTGGCCTCGGATCTGAACGGGGAGGCGGACTCTCTGGGTTCTTCCGGCGAGGAGCGAGATGATCCATTCCAGTGCTTTCTCTCGGATTCCGATGTTGCTGAGGCGCTTCACTAGGGTGCGGTGGCAGACGGTGTCGAACGCCACGGAGAGGTCCAAGAGGATGAGGGCTGCTGTTTCCCCGTTGTCGGTTAGGGTTCTGATGTCGTCGGTGGCTGCGATAAGGGCGGTCTCGGTGCTGTGGTTGGCCCGAAACCCGGACTGCGAGGGTCGAGGGATCCATTCGTCTCGAGGAAGGCGGCAAGCTGTCCGTTGACGGTCTTCTCGATGACTTTGGCCGGAAACGGAAGGAGCGAGATGGGACGGTAGTTCTTGAGGTCGGTGGGGTCCGCCGTTGGTTTCTTCAGGAGGGCGGTAAGCTCGGGCGTGCTTCCAGCTCTCCGGGAAGGTGGCAGTGTGGAAGGAGGAGTTGATGATGTCCCGGAGATGGGGTGCGATGGTGGCGTCGGCTTTGTTGAAGACGTGGTGTGGGCAGGGGTCGGTTGGTGATCCGGAGTGGATGGAGTTCATCGTGCGGGTGGTGTCTTCGGTGCTGATCGGGGTCCAGTTGCAGAGGGTGATGGTGGCGGGCGTTGGTTCGGCGGTAGGGTGCGTGGTTTGTGCGTCAAAGCTGTTATGTATGTCGGTGATCTTGCGGTGGAAGAACGTGGCGAGTGAGTTGCAGAGGTCTTGCGAGGGGGTGATGTCGTTGTTTCCGGCGGCGGTGAAGGTCTCGTCGGAGTTAGTCGAGATGCGGATGGTGTTCTTGTGTATGATGGCGATGCCTCCTCCCGTCTGGTTGACGCGGTCCCTCCGGGTGATCTTGTATCCGTCCGGGATGGCTATGGCGATGTCGGGCGCTGAGGAGGCGTTCATCCAGGTTTCGGTGAGGAAGGCGATGTCCGGTGCTGTTGCGTCGAGCAGGTCCCAGAGTTCCACGGCGTGCCTGTGGACGGAGCGGGTGTTCAACAGGATGCATTTCAGGTTGTTGCTGCTGGTGCTCGACTTGGCGGAGGTGGTGCACGTCCGGGGGCAGGTGAATCGGCAGGTTTGGCAGGTGAAGGGTCCGTGGGTGCGTCTCGGTGAGGCTCGGTAGCAGGCAGGGTTCCGGCCGGCATTGAGTGCGGTGAGGGTGGCGGCGTCGTAGGTCCGTCGAGTAGTGTTGCATCGGTGGGATCCAGGGGTTCTGGCGCTGGGCGCGGTCCAGTCGCGGACGGGCGCAGACGGGCTTGCCTTAGGCGCGCCTTCGGCGCGCCAGCGCGCGGCCGCGCAGCGGCCGCCATTTATGGGGAGGTGGGAGGGAGGAGCAGCTGGGAGGCGGGAGGCAGGGGCAGCGAATGGGCAGTCAGGGGGCGGGGCCGCAGGGGACGCAGCGGCGGGAAGGCGAGAGGCAGCGGGGGCACAAAAGTACAAGGGGAGAGAAAACACAAGAAATACGGGCACAACGCAAATGGGGCAGCGAGGGCACAGAAAGGAAATGGGGGAAAACAGACAAAATCACAGTCACAACGCAAATGGGGCAGCGAGGGGCACAGAAAGGAAATGGGGGGAAAACAGACAAAATCACAGTCACAACGCAAATGGGGCAGCGAGGGGCACAGAAAGGAAATGGGGGGGAAACAGACAAAATCACAGTCACAACGCAAATGGGGCAGCGAGGGGCACAGAAGGAAAAAGGGGAGATAGCAAGAAATGCGGGCACCGGGACCGCAGCTGAGGGGCGATCTTACCTGCAGAAGCAGCGGGCAGACAACACAGGCGGAGCTGTGTGGTGGGGGAGCGACCTACCTGGCAAGGTCAAGGGTCGCTCTCCTCACCGCGCAGCGGCCGCCATTTATGGGGAGGTGGGAGGGAGGAGCAGCTGGGAGGCGGGGAGGCAGGGGCAGCGAATGGGCAGTCAGGGGGCGGGGCCGCAGGGACGCAGCGGCGGGAAAGGCGAGAGGCAGCGGGGGCACAAAAGTACAAGGGGAGAGAAAACAGACAAAAAATACGGGCACAACGCAAATGGGGCAGCGAGGGCACAGAAAGGAAATGGGGGGAAAACAGACAAAATCACAGTCACAACGCAAATGGGGCAGCGAGGGGCACAGAAAGGAAATGGGGGGGGAAACAGACAAAATCACAGTCACAACGCAAATGGGGCAGCGAGGGGCACAGAAAGGAAATGGGGGGGAAACAGACAAAATCACAGTCACAACGCAAATGGGGCAGCGAGGGCACAGAAGGAAAAAGGGGAGATAGCAAGAAATGCGGGCACCGGGACCGCAGCTGAGGGCGATCTTACCTGCAGAAGCAGCGGGCAGACAACACAGGCGGAGCTGTGTGGTGGGGAGCGACCTACCTGGCAAGGTCAAGGGTCGCTCTCCTCACGCGCAGCGGCCGCCATTTATGGGGAGGTGGGAGGGAGGAGCAGCTGGGAGGCGGGAGGCAGGGGCAGCGAATGGGCAGTCAGGGGCGGGGCCGCAGGGGACGCAGCGGCGGGAAGGCGAGAGGCAGCGGGGGCACAAAAGTACAAGGGGAGAGAAAACAGACAAAAAATACGGAGCACAACGCAAATGGGGCAGCGAGGGGCACAGAAAGGAAATGGGGGAAAACAGACAAAATCACAGTCACAACGCAAATGGGGCAGCGAGGGGCACAGAAAGGAAATGGGGGGAAAACAGACAAAATCACAGTCACAACGCAAATGGGGCAGCGAGGGGCACAGAAAGGAAATGGGGGAAAACAGACAAAATCACAGTCACAACGCAAATGGGGCAGCGAGGGGCACAGAAGGAAAAAGGGAGATAGCAAGAAATGCGGGCACCGGGACCGCAGCTGAGGGGCGATCTTACCTGCAGAAGCAGCGGGCAGACAACACAAGCGGAGCTGTGTGGTGGGGGAGCGACCTACCTGGCAAGGTCAAGGGTCGCTCTCCTCACCGCGCAGCGGCCGCCATTTATGGGGAGGTGGGAGGGAGGAGCAGCTGGGAGGCGGGAGGCAGGGGCAGCGAATGGGCAGTCAGGGGCGGGGCCGCAGGAGCGCAGCGGCGGGAAAGGCGAGAGGCAGCGGGGGCACAAAAGTACAAGGGAGAGAAAACAGACAAAAAATACGGGCACAACGCAAATGGGGCAGCGAGGGGCACAGAAAGGAAATGGGGGAAAACAGACAAAACCACAGTCACAACGCAAATGGGGCAGCGAGGGGCACAGAAAGGAAATGGGGGGAAAACAGACAAAATCACAGTCACAACGCAAATGGGGCAGCGAGGGGCACAGAAAGGAAATGGGGGGAAAACAGACAAAATCACAGTCACAACGCAAATGGGGCAGCGAGGGGCACAGAAGGAAAAAGGGAGATAGCAAGAAATGCGGGCACCGGGACCGCAGCTGAGGGCGATCTTACCTGCAGAAGCAGCGGGCAGACAACACAGGCGGAGCTGTGTGGTGGGGGAGCGACCTACCTGGCAAGGTCAAGGGTCGCTCTCCTCACCGCGCAGCGGCCGCCATTTATGGGGAGGTGGGAGGGAGGAGCAGCTGGGAGGCAGGAGGCAGGGGCAGCGAATGGGCAGTCAGGGGGGCGGGGCCGCAGGTGACGCAGCGGCGGGAAAGGCGAGAGGCAGCGGGGGCACAAAAGTACAAGGGAGAGAAAACAGACAAAAATACGGGCACAACGCAAATGGGGCAGCGAGGGGCACAGAAAGGAAATGGGGGGAAAACAGACAAAATCACAGTCACAACGCAAATGGGGCAGCGAGGGGCACAGAAAGGAAATGGAGGGAAAACAGACAAAATCACAGTCACAACGCAAATGGGGCAGCGAGGGCACAGAAAGGAAATGGGGGGGAAAACAGACAAAATCACAGTCACAACGCAAATGGGGCAGCGAGGGCACAGAAGGAAAAAGGGAGATAGCAAGAAATGCGGGCACCGGGGCCGCAGCTGAGGGGCGATCTTACCTGCAGAAGCAGCGGGCAGACAACACAGGCGGAGCTGTGTGGTGGGGAGCGACCTACCTGGCAAGGTCAAGGGTCGCTCTCCTCACCGCGCAGCGGCCGCCATTTATGGGGAGGTGGGAGGGAGGAGCAGCTGGGAGGCGGGAGGCAGGGGCAGCGAATGGGCAGTCAGGGGGCGGGGACGCAGCGGCGGGGAAGGCGAGAGGCAGCGGGGGCACAAAAGTACAAGGGGAGAGAAAACAGACAAAAAATACGGGCACAACGCAAATGGGGCAGCGAGGGGCACAGAAAGGAAATGGGGGGAAAACAGACAAAATCACAGTCACAACGCAAATGGGGCAGCGAGGGGCACAGAAAGGAAATGGGGGGAAAACAGACAAAATCACAGTCACAACGCAAATGGGGCAGCGAGGGGCACAGAAAGGAAATGGGGGAAAACAGACAAAATCACAGTCACAACGCAAATGGGGCAGCGAGGGGCACAGAAGGAAAAAGGGAGATAGCAAGAAATGCGGGCACCGGGGCCGCAGCTGAGGGGCGATCTTACCTGCAGAAGCAGCGGGCAGACAACACAGGCGGAGCTGTGTGGTGGGGGAGCGACCTACCTGGCAATCTATGGTGTCAGTGGAGCGATAATATATATATATATATATATATATATATCACAACCAGTCTCTCTCCACAAAAAGAAAGAGTGTGACCAGCTCCGGGGGATATCAAAACCGGCTTTATTGATGCAATCTGCGCAGGCAAGCAAAGGGTCCCTGAAACGCTAGGCAGACGCGTTTCAGACTTTCATTGTCTTTCATCAGTGCCCGTTTCAGGTGTGTCCTTGGTGTTCATGGGGGTCCAATGCTCAGATGTTAACACTGTGGCCACTCCTCATCACGTGACCACTTGCCCCTCCTTCGCCTCACAGGTGTAAGGCACCTCGCGCTGTTCCTGCAACCCAACTGCATGATGGGCGTTGGAGTCCACTGTGTAATCCCCTACAGTGAAGAGACTTCAACGACAGCAAGTGCTGCCTCCAAGCATCGCTGGACAGTGACTCCACACCACTGCAGCTACGTAGCAGGTAAAAGCCGACCTTTGTCCCCCTTATCAGGCAGATCAATTCTGCCTCCTCTCTCCCCATGCGCCAATCATCACCTTGTGGGAATCCAGCACCGGGAGGGCGACGTGCATGCAGCTCCGTGCAAATGCCAAAGTTGCAGGTTGATCGCGTAGCTCCTGAACGAGAGTGCGGTCACAACGCCAGCACCTGCTTGCTGGCAAAATATCACAACCAGTCTCTCTCCACAAAAAGAAAGAGTGTGACCAGCTCCGGGGGATATCAAAACCGGCTTTATTGATGCAATCTGCGCAGGCAAGCAAAGGGTCCCTGAAACGCTAGGCAGACGCGTTTCAGACTTTCATTGTCTTTCATCAGTGCCCGTTTCAGGTGTGTCCTTGGTGTTCATGGGGGTCCAATGCTCAGATGTTAACACTGGCCACTCCTCATCACGTGACCACTTGCCCCTCCTTCGCCTCACAGGCGTAATATATATACACCAATATCATAAAATCTAATTAAAAAAACATTTAATTATAAATTAAAACATTAAACTATTTAAACATCTTTAAACTTAAATGTCCCACTCCAGTCAGTGCAACAGTAGGGAAAGTGTTGGATAGCAAAGGTGTCAAAATTACTATTCCCACTCCAGTGAGGGCAACAGTAGGGAAAGTGTTGAATAGCAGAGGGGTAAAAATTAATATTCCCACTCCAGTCAGTGCAACAGTAGGGAAATTGTTGGATTGCGGAGGGATAAAAATTACTAGTCCCACTCCAATATTTGTAACAATAAGGAAAGTGTTGAATAGCGGAGGGGTAAAAATTACTATTCCCACTCCAGTGGGTGCAACAGTAGGGAAAGTGTCAGATAGCGGAGGGGTAAAATTACTATTCCCACTCCAGTGAGTGCAACAGTAGGGAAAGTGTTGGATTGTGGCGGGGTAACAATTAATATTCTCACTACAGTCAGTTCAAAATTAAAAACAACAATATTTAAAAAAAACAAAATAAAGAAAAAGATATATAAACATGTTAAAAATTAAAATACAAATATATTTATTATTAAATTAAAAACAAAACATATTATAATGTTAAATACATATGACAAATACCTACAAATATTATATTAAATAAAATAAAAAATCATTTTCAAACAAATAAATATTTTTAATTACACATTATTTAGAAACAAAAACATTAATTATTACATACATTTACTTTTTTTATTTTCTACCCTATAACATCACACAATTCACAAACTACATCTAAATTTGTAAAACAATGTACTTCCATAATGAACATAATTAATTACCAATTAAAGAAATATTAATAATGAAAACACAAATTAAAACTCATAAAAATTCACTAACTTCCCACACTTTACCCCTATAATCCCTATAATGCACAGCTAAAATTAAACAGTAAGAAAATTAATTACAAAATTAAAACTTATTTTCAATTAAAAAACTAATAGTGTTTAACAACTAATGATAAAGTAAGTAAAATTAATTTACCCCCTCCCTTCACCCCATACAAGAAACCCACACACAAAAAAAATAAACAAATACCCTAATTAAATATTAATTAATTAATAATAATGATAAACTAATTATTAATTGATTAAACATAAGTTACTTCCGACTCTTTACCCCTATAAACCCCGCAACCCACACCTAAAATTAACTAAGCAATTTCCATATTTAATATTCAATTAATTAATTAATATTAATTAAGAACGAATTAATAATTAATTGCAAATAAATTACTTCCCACCCTTTACCCCTATAAACCTCACAACCCGCACCTAAAATTAATGACACAATTTCCATAATCAATTTACAATCAATTAATCAATATAAATTATCAACTAATTATTAATTAATTAAACATAAATTACTTCCCTTTACCCCTTTAAACCCCACACCCTAACCTAAAATTAATTACACAATTTCCATAATTAGTTTTCAATAAATTAATTAATATAAATAATCAACTAATTATTAACTAATCAAAAATTATTTGCCACCATTTAACCCTTTAAAACCTACACCTAAAAAAATTACACAATTACCATAATTAATTACCAATTAATTAATATTAATTAACAACCAATTAATAATAAATTACACATAAATTAACTCCCACAATTAACACTATAAATCTCAATTAAATAAATATTATTAAATAAAAATATTCAATAATTTATTATAATTAAATTACTTCCCAACCTATTCCCCTATAAACCCACAACCCACTACGGAACTAAAAAATGCTAAATTTAATAAAAATAAAATTGAAAACTGCTAAAAATGTAACACATATATTTAAAAACATAAACAATACTTATACAAAAAAACATACATCACATACATTTAAAATATAAACTAAAATACATAACACTATTTAAAAAATCGATATTTTAAACAACTATATTTTTGAAAATGATATTTCTTACCTTAAATTCGATATTTTGACCATGATATTCTTGCTGTCGATATTTCTGTGCCATGATATTTCCAACTCGATATTTGTGTAGGTCGACATTTCCAACTCGATATTCTGTCTGCATACCTTAGTGATTATGGTAGTTTGTATGAGTTTGTGGAAAGGTACACTTGAAGTACGCCACATAATTTTAGGTGTCTCCTTGAAATGGGAAGTGCAGTCTTTGAAGTTTTAAGGTCTGCATGGTCTTGCGACTGAGGTATGTCTCTACTTGCACATGTATTCTCATACGTGTTATGCATCTGAAGATGCTAAACGTATAAAACACAGGTATACATCTATTTGTATGTTTCTTTTATATATGATCCACTAGCAAAAGGTACAGACACATGCATGCATGCTTTGAGGAATATGGTGAGACTTACAACAGAGACATGCGAAGGGTTGCTTGTTTATGTTTGGCTAGGCTCAACGCTCTGAGTAGTTGCAGAATAGTGAAGCTGCAAGAGAAAAGTCAGGTTTTAGACATGTTGCCAGAGGGATTACTGATTAGGGTTCTTTGTATGAGTCTGTGTAATGGTACAGTTGAAGTACGTCGCATAATTTTAGGTGTCTCTTTGAAATGGGAAGTACAGTCTGTCAAGTTTTAAGGTCTGCATGGTCTTGTGACTGAGGTATGTCTCTATTTGCACATTTATTCTCATACGTGTTATGCATCTGAAGAAGATGCTAGATGTATAAAACACAGGTATACATCTATTTGTATGTTTCTTTTATATATGATACCATTAGCAAAAGGTACAGACACATGCATGCATGCTTTCATGAATATGGTGAGACTTGCAACAGATACATGCCAAGTGATGCTGCTTTATTTTGGGCTACGCCCAACACCCTGAGTAGTAGTAGAATGGTGAAGCTGTAGCACAAAAGTGAGGTTTAAGACATGTTGGCAGAGGGATTAGTGATTAGGCTACTTTGTATGAGTCTGTGGAAAGGTATACTTGAAGTATGCTGTATAAATCTACGTGTCGGTTTGAAATGTGAAGTGCAGTCTGTCGAGTTTTAAGGTCTGCATGGTCTTGTGACTGAGGTATGTCTCAACTTGCACATGTATTCTCATATGTGTTATGCATCTGAAAATGCTAGACGTATAAAACACAGGTATACATCTATTTGTATTTTTTTTTTATATATGATACCACTAGGAAAAGTTAGAGACACATGCATGCATGTTTTCAGGAATATGGTGAGACTTGCAACAGAGACATGTGAAGGGTTGGTGCTTTATATTTGGCTAGGCCCAACAACCTGAGTAGTAGTAGAATGGGGAAGCTGCAGCACAAAGGTGAAGTTTAAGACATGTTGGCAGAGGTTAGTGATTAGGTTACTTTGTATGAGTCTGTGGAAAGGTACACTTGAAGAACACCGCATAAATCTAGGTGCCTGTTTGAAATGTGAAGTGCAGTCTGTCAAATTTTAAGGTCTGCATGGTCTTGTGACTGAGGTATGTCTCTACTTGCACATGTATTCTCATATGTGTTATGCATCTGAAGATGCTAGATGTATAAAACACAGGTATACATCTATTTGTATTTTTCTTTTATATATGATACCACTAGCAAAAGGTAGAGACACATGCATGAATGCTTTCAGGAATATGGTGGGACTTGCAACAGAGACATGCAAAGGGTTGGTGGTTTAAATTTGGCTAGGCCCAACACCCTGAGTAGTAGTAGAATGGTGAATCTGCAGCACAAAAGTGAGGTTTAAGACATGCTGGCAGAGGGATTAGTGATTAGGCTACTTTTTATGAGTCTGTGGAAAGGTACACTTGAAGTACGCCGCATAAATCTATGTGTCTTCTTGGAATGGGAACTTCCCTCTGTTAAGTTAAAGGTCTGCATGGTCTTGTGAATGAGCTATGTCTGTACTTGCATATGTATTCTCATACGTGTTGTGCATCTGAAGATGCTAGATGTGTGTCACACACGTATACAACTATTTGTATGTTTCTATTATGTGTGATGCCACCAGCAGAAGGTAGAGATGCATGTATGCATATTTTTAGGAACATGGTGAGACTTACAATAGTAATATTGCAAAGATTACTGTTTTGCATTTTTGGAGTTCTCTTTCTTCTTTCTGCACTTCTCTTGACTGTTTCTGCATCTCTGTTGCTTCTTTCTGCATTTATGTTGCATCTTTCTGCACCCGTGTTATCTCTTTCTGCACCTCTGTTGCTTTTTTTCTGAACTTCTCTTGTTTCTTTCAGTACCTTTTTTGCTTTTTTCTGCACCCCTTTTTCCCCTTTCTGCAGCTCTCTTGCTTGTTTCTACACCTTTCTTGCGTATTTGTGCACTTTTCTTGTGTCTTTCTGCAGCTTATTTTCCTTTCAGTGCATCTCTTGATTGCTTATTCATTCCTCTTGCCTCTTTGTGCACCTTTATTGCTTCTTTCTACATTGTCTTCCTACTTTCTGGACCTGTGTTGGTTCTTTTGAGACTCATCTTGCTTATTTCTGCACCCATGTTGCCTCTTTCTGTACTTCTCTTCCCTCTTTCTGCACCTCTGTTGCCTCTTTGTGTAGTTCTCGTGCTTCTATTTGCACCCCCTTGCCTTTTTCTGCATCCCATTCTTCTCTTTTTGTACCCTTCATTCCTTTTTTCTGCATTTTTTTGCCTCTTTCTCCACCTCGCTTGTCTCTTTCTGCACCCCTCTTCCCTGTTTCTGTACCTCACTTGCTTCCTTTTGTGCTTGTCTTACTTGTTTATGCAGTTCTCTTGGTTCTTTCTGCACCTCTCTTCTTGTTTCTGCAATACTCTTGCCTTTTTTTGCAACCCTCTTGCCTCTTTGTGCACCTCTCTTGCATATTTGTGCACCTCTGTTGTATCTTTGTGCACCCCTATTGTCTCTTTCTGCACCTCTGTTGCCTCTTTCTGCATTTCTCACATTTTTCAGTAGCTGTGTTGTTGTTTGTGTATTTCTTTTTGCTGTTTCTAAACCTTTTATTTTCTTTCAGTCTCTTTCTTTCTCTTTCACCACCTTTTTCTTGTTTATTCAGTTGTTTTGCTTGTTTCTATAGTTTAGTTTTTTATGTGTTATAAAGAGAATAGCAATGTTATTGTAATTAATTGCTTACTAAGTAATTATGAATATTGAGATGTAATTAATTTAAAATACCTAATTGATGTAAGAAACTATTGAAACTATTCGTTTTTCTTTGAAAATTTATTTTGTTTGGATTACAAATTGAAGATGGCAAGAAAACACGAAAAGAGAAGACAACAAAGAAAATAGAAGTATTTAAACCAAACAAAAAAGAGTGCACTAGAAAAAGACCAAAATGTTACTCAAGATAAAGTCTTTTTCTGGTAAGAGTACTAAACAATTTCTTAAAACAGTTGCAGAGAGATTAAAGAAAGACAATAATAATGAAAGGAAAAAGAAAAGTTTTACAACAAAGCACAAGGAGAAGAATTTTAATGGTAAAAAAAATTGTTTTGGGAAAAACAACACGTTATAAGAAGACAAAAACAATTTAAAGAGATACGTATACAAATGTTTCGAAGTAGAGTAATTCAAAATGTATTAAAAGATTGTAAAAAGTATAAAAGAAAATCAGCAGCGTATAAGAAGAAGCTACACATTGAAAGTGTAGTAGATACTGCTTTTGAATTGAAACGAAAATTATTTATATTAATATTGAAGAGAATGTGAACATTGGATAAAACAATGGTTTTTATGAAAGAGAAAAGCAAAAGAAAAAACTTGTTAATAGTAGTAACTTTTGTAAAACTTTTACTGGTGAATGGAAGCATACTTCTAGTACTGAGCCTTTGCTTAATGAAGAAAGCTACTTTCAACAGAACACATTCGTACATGCAGTTGATACTAGTGGTCGATGCTATGAGATGAAAGATGGTTGTCCCATTCCAAAAGAAAAAATGGTAGTTAGGAGTGTGAAGTAATAGCTGAAGAAGTTCAAGGGAAGCGTACACAAGCTCCTGTATATAAGTGGGATTGTAACAGTATTTGCAGTATTCGACAGGAATCTATTGACATATTGCAAATTGTTTTACGAGAATATGCAAAAAAAAGTCTTAAACAGAAGATTAGGATGTTACAAGGAGTAGATCCATGTAAAATAAGAAAATATACTAACTTGCAGGGTCATTCTCTGGCTTGTCTTTCAAGAAAAGTGTGTCAAAGTACTTTCCATCATTTAAGAATGTTAGCAGTACACCACTGTTTGAAAGTGATTTGTCTACACTTTTATATGCAGTGAACTACATATTAAAAACAGGAGTTAATCTTCCACATGTTTCTGCAAAGGAATTCATGGACAAAGTTCAACAAAGAGATGAAAATTTAGAATCTCAGTTAATTATTTTGATGGCGTGTCAACTTGGTACCAATGAGTATTGGTATTGTCGTCATGGAGAACTTAAATGCATGTTAAGAAACTTAGGTACTCCTACATGGTTTGTAACACTTAGCTGTGCTGAATATGCGTGGGACGATTTACTTGAATTTCTACGAGAAGCAAATTCAAATGTTAAAAACATTGAATTGAAGACAGCTGGAGAACTGTGTTCCTTGGTTCCTGTAAATGTGTGCAGATATTTTAATCATAGATTTCAAGCTATGATGACATGGCCGGGTCTGGTGGCTCAGTGGACTAATGCATCCACTGCAGGGGCCTGTGTTCGGCCTCATGGTCACAGGTTCGAATCCCGGCGGGTCCACTCAGCCTTTCATCCATTTGAGGTCGATAAAATGAGTACTATTGAGTTGGGTAACAATAAACATCTGTTATTCAGCGCCAAGATGCCCCGTTGCTGGGGTGAACGTGCGCTTTACAAATACACATGTTATGTTATTTATCTGCAATAAAAATAATCCACCTCTTGGAGAGGTAACAGATTTTTTGGGGAGAAAGGAGTACCAAGCCAGACGTGCTCCTCATATACACATGCTATTATGGATAAAGAATGCACCAAAATTTGGAACTGATACTGATGAAACTGTTTTCTCTTTAATCGAACAGTATGTTACATGTGCCATTCCAAGAGATGGAGGAGAAAAGAGCTTGAGACAACAAGTTTTACGGTTTCAAAGTCATCGATGTGGGAAATACTGCAGACGAAAATACAAGTGTAAAGTAACATTTTGAACAAAATGTCGTTTTGGATTCCCACGTCCTATAAATTGTAAAGGAAGAGTAAATAGTTTTTTGTCAGCAGTAAGGCATACAATAACTCGGAAATCTCCCAAGAATACATACAACTTAAAAAGAACAGAAGCTTCAAAGTACATTAATGACTACAATCCAGTTATTTTGAAAATGTGGAATGTAAACATGGATATCCAGAATGTTGCAGATAATTCAATTACTGTAGCTCGCTATGTTACATCATATATAACCAAATCTAAAAAGACAGAGATGAAAGAAATGTGGGAAGAAATTTCACAAGAGAAGAGTCTTAACAAGAAATTGTACAGCTTCAGCTTGAAAATGCTTTCCCATCGAGAGATTGGATCCTATGAATGTTCGGATCGCTTGAGCTCAGCCAGTTTATATTCAAAGTCAAGAGGAATCATTTGGGTAAGTCTAGGTCTTTGCGCCACACGAAATAGAGTATTGAAATCTTTACAAGAAATCAAATATTTAGCACAGAATGAACCAGAAAGTACGGATATTGTTAAAACTAATATGTTTGATACATACTATCCCAAAAGAAGTCCACATCTTGAAAACCTATGTCTGTATGAAATACTTCAACATTACAGCTTTAAAAGAAAAGTTAAAGAAAATATAAAAGAAGAAACATATGCAGTAATTGGATGTGATGGATGTTTAGTGAAACATGCCAAAGGAAATCTAATTAACCACAGAAAGCTCAGCTGCAAAACTCTAGATAAGAGAGAATTTTCTATTTAGCACTTCTGCAACTGTTCAAGCCTTGGCGTAGTGAAACGGTATCACTTGGAGATTTTGACTACTATGAAGATTCTTTTAATGCAACTTCAGTGCACAATTTTCACAACTTATCTACAAATGTTAAATGTGTTAAATGATGTGATTGAACACGAAAGTACTATTGCAGCTGAAATAGTTAGAGAATAATAATAATAATAATACAGCCATTTATAGAGCGCGAACAGCTACCTCCAAAGAGGTGTCCCGGCGCTATAGCAGCAGGTGACACGCGAGTGTCATGTAACGACCAAGGATTCCAGAAAATTACCTTAGGTTAAAAAGCCATGTTTTAGCTGCTTTCCTGAATTGCGTTTCGCAGGCAATCTGGCGCAAGGCATTAGTCAGGGAGTTCCATATCATACACGCCCCGAACATGAAAGATCTGCCACCCATCCATGCTTTCTTGACTCGTGGGGTACAAAGCAGGTTCTGAAAGTTTGACCTCAGTGACCGAGTCTGTTTATACGTGCCTAGCCTCTGTTTCAAATAGCTGGGGCATGTTCCATGGATTGCCCGAAAAGCTAGGGTTAAGGCCTTAAATTTGATTCTATTTGCTACAGGTAGCCAATGTAGTTCCTTGATATGCGGAGAGATATGCTGCCGAAATGGGACCGTCTGATTAATCTCGCAGCCGCATTTTGAACCATTTGTAGTTTCTTAACAAGGTAAGCTGGTAGGCCCAGATAGAGGCCGTTCCCGTAGTCCAGGCGAGAGGTTACTGTGGCATGGACTACAACACGACGGCAGTTCTCTGGCAGTAGATGTTTAAATTTTCGCAGGTTTCTCAAACTGCCAAAACAGGCAGCTGTCACCTGCTGAATTTGGGCCGAAAAGGATAAATCAGCCTGCCACTTTACACCCAGATTTTTGGCACTGCCAACAGGAGCGGGTGGGAGGCCCATTTCCACCGCCTACCAGAGGTCTGCAGCAGGGGGCTGGTTCTTGCCAAAAAACATCACTTCCATTTTGTCGGCATTCAGCTTAAGTTTGTTGTTATTCATCCAATGGGCAATATCTTTTAAGCAGCCCTTAAAGCTCTTAAACAACTCTTCTGGCTGATCATTAAAGGGAAATACCAGCTGGGTGTCATCAGCGTAGGAAATCGCCTTCGCGCCCAAGTTGGCTATCAGAGAGAATAGAGGGGCCAGATATATGTTGAATAGCAGCGGGCTTAAAGCCGAACCCTGCGGCACCCCGCACCATAGGTGCTTACGGTCAGACTGATGCGGTTGTAGAGCCACCCTTTGTGTACGCTTATGGAGGAAAGACTTCAGCCAAGCCAGGGCTGTCCCCTCAACCCCAATGTCCAAAAGATATTGAACCAATATTGAGTGGTCTACCGTGTCAAATGCCGCTGAAAGATCCAGAGAAAGTTCACAAGGCAGTCAATGTTCTGGTCCACTGAGTCAAGATCCACTGGGACAACCAATTATCGAAAATGAAGCAGCAATAGCCCTGATAGAGGTAGAAACTGCAATGCCACAAGCACAACAGGCTATTATTCAGTTGGAAAAGTTAGAAGAACAACTAAATATTGAACAAAAAGAAATATATATCTACAAGTGACACAACAGATACAACATGGTTTGCTGCACGAAAAAACAGAATGCCAATGTTCATCGTTTAAACCTATTCTAATGTACATCAGCAGTCAAGCTGGAACAGGAAAAAGTTTCTAAATTAAAGTTTTGACCAGTTATCTACACAAAACTACAGAATCACATTTATCTTGTGTTGTAACAGCTCCAACTGGATTTGCAGTACACACCATTAAAGGAATTACTTTACATCGATTACTTATGCTACCAGTCGAACATGATAATAAATTGGAATATTAGAAGTTATCTGGAGAAGCTTGTTATGAAGTCTCAAGAGTACTGAAGAAAATGAAACTTTTAATCATTGATGAGGTGAGCATGGACTCAAACTTAATGCTTGCATTTGTACATTTAAGAATGCAGCAGATTTTAAAAACAGATTACGATGTTCTGTTTGGAGGAAAACATTTAATTGTATTCAGAGATTTACTACAACTTACTCCTGTAAAAGGACAACTTATTTTTAAAACACTTGTCCATGAAGACACTAGGAAATCTTTGGGAAGTATTGGAAATGTGAACATTTGGTTATATTTTGAATATAAAGAACTTGTTAAGAATATGCGACAAGCAAGTGATGAAGATTACGGAAATATTCTTCAAGACATAAGAATTGGTGTCTTAACAAAACATGGTAAACAAGCTTTAGAAAGTAGCTACTAAGGAACTTGTTTACAACTGGAACCAGCAGCTGAAGTAATGTACACCATGCTTGGAGAAAGGCAGTCTATAGTTTGCCTAATGCCTACACTGCAAGAGTGTTCTATATTTAATCAACAACTTCTCAAACTGGAAAAACAACAAATAGTGGAAATTGAAGCTAATGATAAAATTGAACACCAGGGAGCGACTATTCTTCTTACAGAGAAACTACAGCCTAAATTGGATTCTTTGGAAAAGTCTGTATCTAAAACTGCAGGCTTGGAAAAGACTTTACATGTATGTATAAACTGTCGTGTAATTCTACGGCCTAATTTGAATGTAGAAGAAGGTTTAGTAAATGGAGCAATGGGAAACGATGTTTATTTTGTAAAATTTCAGACTAGAGACGGAATAGAATTTTTGATTATGAAATTTGATCAGATTAAAGAGGTAAGACAGATTGGGCGTTGTGTTGTACGTTTTTTGCTTGTAAAAGATTTGTATGTTCGCAGGCAACAGTTTCCTCTGTCTTTAGCATATGCTGTAACTATTCATAAATCACAAGTTTTAAGTATAGACACTGCTTTTGTAAATATTTGAAGTACAGTGTTCAAAGAGGGAATGACATACGTGTTGCATTGTCTCAAGTAAGAACATTATCTGGTTTGTATTTGATAGATTTTGATGACAAAGAGGTTAGCGCTGATGCAAATTGTATAAGAGAGTACAATTGTTTGAGAAGACTTTATACTCCTGATTTAGGTGAATATCCCATAAATGAGAAACGTATAGTATGTCCAAAACGGAAATATGTCAAAGATGCAATCGAGGTTCAAAAAAAGAAAACAATTGAAGAGAAACTTGAAGGCGTAAAGGAAAAGAAAAGGGAAACTGTTGATGATATTGAAGGATACCAGTTGGAAAATAGTTCAGGTATCAACTGTTATGCTAATGTGATTCTGAATGGTGTGTTTTATCTATGAGATCTTCATCATGAAATCATGGGAAATCATAAAAAAAGATTCTGTTCTTTACTACATCTTGTATGTCAAAGTTGGTAACTGATAGAAGAAAAATCCATACTGCTTCTGGCATTCTGCATCTTTTGGATATATGTACTGTTTCTTTGACATTTACTCTTAATATACAACAAGATGCACAAGAATTTGTAATGCTTATGCTTGGAGTATTAGAACAAGGAGGAATACAGATTGAAAACTTATTTGGACTAAGTTACAGGTGGGATCATAAATGTGAAGAGTGTTCATTTACTTCTACCACTGAAATACTAACAGAACGATTCATATACTTGACGATACCAGACTGCAATTCAGTACCTTTTAACAAATTGATAAAAACAGCCAATCAGGACATGAGTTGTTCGCATTGTAGATCAGAGGTGTTGTCTACATTACATATAGAAAGATTTGGAAAATATCTGATTTTAATGCTACAATGTTGTAGAGCAAATGGAAGAAAATTGAAAACCAAAATATTTTTTTTTAATGCAAGTCAAATATCTATTTCAGGAAGAACTTTTATGGCAGTGGCTATTATTTTCCATGATGGACCTACTACATCATCTGGACACTATACTGTGTATTTAAAGTGTAATAAAGGATGGACACATTGCAATGATGCCCACTTGGAATTCAAAGCTAGATTGCTAGATTGCCTTATGAATTACCAAATTCATATTTGTTATTTTTTAAGCCAATGTTTTGAGTACATCATTCAGCCTATTGGGACGATGCGAACAGAAAGTAGACAGGAGTGCAAACTATTAGTATCTATAATTAGTGTTTGGATTATTATTTGTTCTAATTGATAATGCATTTGGAAAATTGTGTTTAAAAGCTAATAGTTTATATATTTGTTGTCTATATTGTACCCGATGTAAATGAGAGTCTATATTTTGGCAAATGTATTTGAGATAAATAATAGAGTTAATGTAGATGAAGGAAGTAAATAAAGTGTAGATAGAAAAACACATAGCTACACATATTAAAAATGATGCTCTACGCTGATTTGTTTTTTTTTCTACAATCAATTTGATTGTTTTTTCCCCCGCTGTTCAATGATGATACTACATTGAAATCACTTTGTATGGTGAAGTTAAGTGGAATCTGAGAACAACAAAAAAGGGAAACTGAAAATATTATGTAATTCTAAATTTACGTTGTGTTCTTAAAAATATAATATAATTTCTGTAATATATTATCATTAAATAACAGTTTTTCTTCTTTTTAGTAGCTATTTTTGAAGTTTGAAAAGAGTTTTAATGCTGTTTAGGACACTACTACTCTAAAATACTTCTACTGAGTAATGTATCTAAATTACTTGAAAGGTAAGAATACATAATATAATATGCATGATAACGTGAAAAAAAAATTAACGTTTAATTATATGTTATTTGTTTCTAATATAAATAATGTTGATCCTTTACACTACTTGAAAACTATCATTATGTTGCTCATGTAATCAGACAGGCAGTCATCCTTTCACGTAGACACTCCCATGCACTCATCCATTCTCTGAAGCTCAAGTCTTGCACTAATAGGATAACGCAGATATTACCCTTGCATTCTTTCTTTCACACAGGCACAACCCATGCACTCATCCAATCACCCAGGCACTACACCTGCACTTATGCAATCACCCAGGCACTACCCATGTACTCATACAATCACTCAGGCACTACTCTTGCACTCAACCATTCACTCAGGCACTTCCCATACACTCATCCATTCTCTCACGCACTCATCCAATGACCCAGGCATCACTCTTGCAGTCATCCTTTTACTCAGGCACTACCCATGTACTGATCTAAGCACCCACACATTACCCTTGCACTCATGAAGTCACTTAAGCACTACCCATGCACTCATCCAATCATCCAGGCAGTCAGTACCCATGCACTTATGCAATCACCCAGGCACTACCAATGCACTCATGCAATCACTCAGGCACTACTCTTGCACTCACCATTCACTCAGGCACTACCCATGCACTCATGCAATCAAGGAGGCACTACGTATACACACATCTAATCACTAAGACATTATCCATACATTCATGCAATCACCCAGGCACTACTCTTCCACTCAACCATTCACTCAGGCACTACCCATGCACACATCTATTCACTCAGGCACTACCCATGCACTCATGCAATGACCCAGGAATTATCCTTGAACTCATACTTTCACTCACGTACGTCTCATACACTCATGCAATGACCCAGGCACTACCCCTGCACTCATGCAATCACCCAGGCACTACCAATGTACTCATGCAATCACTCAGGAACTACTCTTGCACTCAACCATTCACTCAGGCACTACCCATGCACTCATCCATTTTCTCAGGTACTACCCATGCACTCATCCAATGACCCAGGGATTACTCTTGCAGTCATCTTTTTCCTCAGGCACTTCCCATGCACTGATCTAGGCACCCAGGCATTACTCTTGCACTCATGAAGTGACTCAGACAGTACCCATGCACTTATCCAATAACCCAGGCACTACCCATGCACTCATGCAATCACTCAGGTACTACTCTTGCAGTCAACCATTCATTCAGGCACTAACCATGCTCTCATCCAATGACCCAGGCATTACCCTTGCACCCACTCAGGCACTACCCATATACTCATCCAATCACCGAGGCACTACACCTACACTCATGCAATCACCCAGGCACTACCCATGCACTCATGCAATCACACAGGCACTTCTCTTGCACTCAACCATTCACTCAGGCACCACTTATGCACTCATCCAATCTCTTAGGCACTACCCATGCACTCATGCAATGACCCAAGCACTACCCATGCACTCATCCATTCACTCAGGCACTACCCAAGCACTTATCCAATCATCCAGGCAATAAACCTGCACTCATAGAAACACTCAGGCAGTACTGTTGCACTCATTCTTTCACTCCAGCAGTACCCATGCATTCATGCAATCACCCAGACACTACACATATACTCATACATTGACCCAGGCACTACGAATGCACTCATGCAATCATTATAACACTACTCTTACACTCAACCATTCACACAGGTATTATGCATACAGTCATCTATTCACACTGCCACTAATTATGCACATATCAAATCACCCAAGCACTATTCTTTCAGTCATTCATTCACTTACATATTATGCATGCGCTCATCCACTCACTGAGACACTACTTGAGCACAACTCTAACATTCATCATACACACATTCATAAAAGCAATCACTTTCACTACATACAATTTTTCTATTGTTAACCAGTTGAGGTGGTTCCATGAGAACTCTTTTTTTCTTTTTTGAACAATTTAGTATTGTTTTTGTATTTTCAGATTTGTTTAATTTTTGGGGTGTTTTTCAATTTTTAAAATAAAAAATAAAAGTTAAAGAGTCCAACTGTGGTGTTTCTTTTAAACAAAGAAACACAAGCAACAAAACTCCCCCCAAAAAATGAACACTTATGTGCTCTCAGGAGAGTCTTGATAGCATCAATGGAGAGCTCTCCAACACAAAGAGTTGTCATGCATTTATGACAATGAATGCCTGCATCCGCCAACTCCGGAACAATTAGGTTGTGGAGTGGTCAATACAACCCCCCAGATGTAGATGGTTGCGTTCCATCATCACTGGCTGCTTGGTCTCTTCTTAGGCGCTCCATCTCTCATATGAGAGGAACAGGGTGCATGTTTTCCAGGTGCTTCTTCATTGAAGAAGTACCACATGAGTACTTCTTCTCTGATCCTCTGGAGAGGACTTTTTGACAGATTGTACAGGTCACCTTCCGAACTTTGATTTTCTTTTCGCCTTCGGGCATAGTAAAGAAAGCCCACACAACACTTTCTTTTCTCTTCTTTACTGGCCCCTCCACCTCTTCCATCTCCTCCTGCTGCTCTTCAGGAAACGCTGATGCCATTTTAGATTTGGAAAAATGAAGAACACCCAAAAAAATAAAAAATTTAGAGAGCCTACAAAAAAGGTAGTTTTTAAGGCAGACACACCCCAAATGGAAGGACTGGAACAGGTGTTGGTTCCACCCACCAAGAGAATGAAAAGCTCTTTAACCAATAAGAAGCTTTCTTTCTATGTCATATGGAGTCACATAGGGGTCGCGCACCCAACGCACATGCTTCGCGCACCTGTAAAATGTACTAAATGTAATATAAAACTGTAAATTACTATTAGGATATTGTGTTTCAAAGTATTTCAATGGAAAGTCTTTATGCAAAACAGATATTTAAACTTGAAACATTCATATTTCATTTTTCCCCGACAGGATCCTGGAAATACGTTACTGCAGGATTCGCGACCCCTACGCGTCCGGTGCGCGATGGTGCCGCGTACATAAAAATGTGTTTTAAACATCTTAAAAATATTGCACGAGAACACTAATACTAATTTTTAGGATTGATTAATAAATCTCTTTGTTCAAAAATATATTATTTCAGTGTAAGTATGTATTTTAGGTTTACATTTGTGTAACGGAATCGCGCACCCAACGCGTAGATCCAAGACCGGTACGCGATACCAAGCGCCCCATAAAATCTGTTAAAAACATTTTAAACAAATGTATAACTTCTTTATTACTATTTTTATGTACTCAGTAATAAACCTCTATGTCAACAAAATATGTTAATTCGTTCTAAATATGTATTTTAGAGTGATATTCGTATAACGGATCCGCGCACCCACAGTGTAGGTTCACGTACCGTGTGTGACCCTTATTTGTAAATTAAAAAAAACATATATATATATATATAAGATAGTTATCATAAGAAAAGAATAAAACATCTTTCATACTATTAAAAGCAATCATACAAAATTTTATTTAGCAAAAAATACTTTAAAAAATATGCGAAATATTTTTTATAAATTTTCTTTTTCAATTCAAAATTCTGTTATATACTATCACACTGTACAAAATTACAAACAAGAAAACAATGTTAATTTCAATAAATAACACTATAAATCTTTGATCAGCTATGTTATATATATTTTTAAAAAGTAATTATAATTATTTTAAAAGTTTATAAAAATACTTTAAAAATCATAGACAAAAAAGAAAAAAATAGTTTCAAACATCTTTTTATAAATAAAATGGTTTAAAAAACCTTTGAAATTAACTAAAAAACCAGAGGTTTCAGGAACGTTATTGTTAGGAATTTGCATTTAAAAAACCTTAGATATTCGCCGAAAAAACCACAGGTTTCAGGAACGTTATAGTTAGGCTAACATTTCACTCATAAAAAAAACAGAGAAATTCAGCTGTTACAGTAAGCTGAGCTAACTATAACTCGTCACTCCCGCAATACACTGCTGATGACGTCACATATTACATCACTCATGACATGGTCAGTGACATCACTGATGACATCACTGATGACATTCAAGTGACATCACTCATGACATCACTGATGACATCATCCACTTAATATCTGATGCACCACCTCACACCCTAATATAACCTTTCATACACCCACTCTATAATGAAGACTACCATTCTCAAAACCATAGACACACCAATACCAGTTAGTACATACCCACTCACTGATTCATAGGTCTACACACACATCCACTCACTAACCCATACAATCACTCATACACATACTCACTCATCAATACAGCCACTGATATATGTACTCATATACCCATAAAGACACTCATATACTGCCACTCACCCATAGAGTTACTCACACGCCTAGTCAGTCACCCAAAGAATCAATCACACTGCCATTTACTCACCTATATAGTTATATACACACCACCTCACTTATTCATACAGATACTAACACATACTTACTCTCTTCTACAATCACTGACACAAGCACACACTCATCCATACAGCCACTCTCACAATCACTCACATTCACATATAGTCACTTATATACTCCAACACTCACATATACTGCCTATCACATATGTAGTTACTCACACATATACCACTGAGACATCCATTCACTCACCAACACAGCTATACGCATACTCACTCACCCATACAGCCCCTTGCAGACGTACTCATGAACCTATACACCCAGTGAATCACCCACTCACACATCTATGCAGGGAGTCACACACCTCCCCACCCACGCACACAGACACTCAGGCACCCATACAGGTACTCAGTCAACCAATCATTAACCCATATAGACACTCAAGTAGCTACACATCAACCCATGCAGCCACTTACACACCAACTGACAGACTGATACAGACATTCACACAGATTACTCATTCACCCATGCATTCAGTATGATACATTTAATTAATAACTTATACAGTCAGTCACACATCCACTAAATCATCCATACAGACACTCATACACCCACTCACTCATTCTTCAATACACCTTGGTGCATATATATATATATATATATATATATATATATATATATATATATATATATATATGTATATATATATATATATATATATATATATTCACTGAAAAAAAAAACAGGTTTCAGGGACGTTATAGTTAGAAATTAGCATTTAAAAAACCTTAGAAATTCACTGAAAAAACCGCAAGTTTCAGGGACATTATAGTTAGTTGGACATTTCACTCGCACAAAACCAGAGAAATTCGGCCGTTATAGTTAGTTGAGCTAACTATAACTCGTGCCCCCGCAATGCACTGCTGATGACGTCACATATTACATCATTCATGACATGGTCAGTGACATCATTGATGACATCACTGATGACATCTCAAATGACATCACTGATGACATCACTGATGACATCATCCACATTATAATCTGATGCACCTCCTCACACCCTAATATAACCTTTGATACACCCACTCTAAGATACAGACTTCCATTTTTGAAACCATAGACACACCAATACCAGTTACTGCATACCCACACACTGATTCCTAGGTCTACACACAAATCCACTCATTCACCCATACAGTCACTCATACATGCAGTCACTCATCAATACAGCACTAACATATGCAATCATACACCTATACAGACACTCACACACCGCCACTCATCCATAGCGTTACTAACACACCTAATCAGTCATGCAAAGAATCAATCACACTCCCATTTACTCACCTACACAGTTATACACACACCAACTCACTTATTTATACAGATACTAACACATACTTACTCTCTTATACAATCACTGATACAAGCCCACATCATGACAATCACACCGGAATCTTGTATAACCATGAAACGATATTGTTTTTTCCAATGTATATGATAGCAATGAATTTTACCATATGGTGATACCTTCTCAATGTCTATGATGCCATGTGACCATGATTGCTTTGGAGATACAATTGCTTTTTAGTCTGTATAATATATTTGCAGTCTCAAGTATAATTATTGGATTTCAGACAGGGATGCATTATTTAAATCTCATGCCTGGTGAAAATAATTGACATGATATAATTTCTTCTATGTCCATGATCAGGTACGGCCATGATTTCCCTGAAATGTTCATTGCGGCAAGATTGAATGCCGAATACCGAAGTGACTGTTCTGTCCACAAATTGTTTCTTTTTGTATGAATTTACACACAGATTTTGATTTAAGTTTTTTTTTAAATATAACTGTTCATATTGTGACATATTATAGGAGAAGGTCGTACCTTGAAGGATTTCTTCTATGTCTATCATGACGTCATGTGCATATAATGGCTACTCTAGAGTTGGTTTGTAAACTTGACAAAGGCCGCCTCGGCTGAAACGCATTGTTTTTGCACTATTAAATCACTCGTTGACGAATTTGGTGTGCCGCTTCCTCTTTTTCTGAATTGGATTCCTTGGACATTTGCGGTTTTCTGCTGCCACGGCGGGCACCAACACTTACAGGCAGGCGTACGGCGCTGTGGCAGCTGCGTGGAACTATATATATATATATATATATATATATATATATATATATATATATATATATTATCTACTGGCGGTCGCCAGTAGATAGTTATAGTTAGGACCTATTTTCCATAGGAAATCCGCAACATTCTATTTGAAATAACTCTTGCGCCGGTTGACGAATCTATGCAAAATTTTCAAACTTTGTGGCCCGCTTCGGTCCGCTCCTACCCTGAAAGTCTCGGGGTGATTCATCAAGCGGGGGCCAAGAAAAAAGGGGGGGTCCCAAAACGTGTTTTCCCCATTCATTTTCCCATAGGAAACTTTAGCCACGGCTACAGCCCGAACTGCTGAACGGAATTTCACCAAATTTGGCAAAGAGGTAGTTCTTGGTTCAGAAAGAACCCTTTTTGTTAAATGGTGTAAATCCGTTCAGTAGTTCCTGAGAAAATCAAAAGGAAAATCACATATATATCTATGGCCGCGTCGGATTCGCGCACCCTCCCGATCACGAGCTGCATGCTAATTGCTCTCAAGTAGCTGTCAACACTCCAAATCAGGAAGTGTTGGCAGCCATTTTGTCCCTCGGTAGAACCGAGGCACAAGAAACAAGTGCGCAAAACGCACAAAGGGGGCAGGGTAGAAACACCCTGACCCCCTAGGTCTGCTCAGGGGGTCCCACAAGGACCCCCTGGGCAGAAAAAAGCATTTAAAAAAAAAAAATCGGCGGGATGCGCTTAGGGTGCGCGGATCCCGCCGATAAAAAAAAAAAACGAAGCGCGGTCTCCCGCGCTTCGTTCTTAATTGGCCCCAGGGTAGGCCTCTAAGGCACCCCCAAGCCCCGGGGACCGCCACCCCCTGGGGCTTTTATTTCAAAATGGTGCGGGAGGGCACATGGCCCTCCCGCAGCCCCGGGGACCACCACCCCCGGGGCTTCTTTTTATTTAATTAAATGAACCTGTGTGGGGGGGCTCGAGCCCCCCCACACGCCCCGGGGACCGCCACCTCCCCGGGGCACTAATAATGTAAATGCGGGGGTCCGTTACGGACCCCCGAGCCCCGGGGACCACCACCTCCCCGGGGCTTTAAAGACATGGGAGGGGGGCCGCGCGGCCCCCCTCCTGGAGCCTGTGGTGGCCCTGGGGACCGCCACCCCCCCAGGGCCGGCTCCTGCAGTGTCCCGGGGTGCCTACCCCCGGGACACTGCTGTTTGCAATGGCAGGACGGGAGCCTCGCGGCTCCCGTCCTGTCATTGCAAACTTGCTTTGCTTCATTGAAGCGAGAGCAGGGAAAACTGCCCTCGCTTCAATGAAGCAAAGCAGATTGCTTTTCCATAAGGGGAGCTGCATGTCAGCAGCTCCCCTTATGGAAAAGCAATGCCGGCTCCCGCAGGACGCGGGGAGCCGGCGGGACCGTGCGGGGATTAGGGACCCCCCCACGGTCCCCAACGAGTGGCCAGGCCCCGGGGAATGGGGTCCCTGGGGCCATTAGTGGCCCGGGAGGGGGGCCACGCAGCCCCCCTCCCCAAAAATCAAATTAAAAAAAAAAGGACAGAAAGGCCGGCCCCGGGGGATGGGGTCCCCGGGGCCTTTAATGGCCTGAGGAGGGGGGCCACGCAGCCCCCCTCCAAATATATATATATTTTTTTAAAAGAGGGCATGCCCTGGGGGATGGGATCCCCGGGGCAAATACAGGCCCAGGGAAGGGGGGCCACGCGGCCCCCTTCCCGTTTAAAAATAAATAAATAAAAGAACAGCCTCAGGCCCCGGGGGATGGGGTCCCCGGGGACAAAAGTGGACGAGGGAAGGGGGGCCACGCAGCCCCCCTCCCATAAAAAAAAAGAAAGCAAAAAAAAAAAAAAACGGCATCATGCCGGAGGCCCCGCCTCCTCCCTGCAGCACTCTGCAAACGCGCCCCCTGGCGCGTTGTAAGAAGGGGAAGTAATTCCCCTTGAATACTGGGGGTCCCTGGGGGCCAACTAGCCCACCAGGAACCTCCAGTATGCGCCAGGGAGCTGCGTTGCAGAGAGGTGTTCAGAGGCCACGCCCCTTTTTACACCTCTCTGCAACGCAGCTCTGTGGCGCTTTTTGGAGGTACATGGTGGGCTAGTTGGACTCCAGGGACCCTCAGGATTCAAGGGGACTTAATCCCCCAACTTAAAACGCGCCACGGGGCGCGTTTGCACAGTGGTGAAGGGAGTGGGCGGGGCTTCAGGTGACATGTGTGCAAACAGGCCCCATGGGGCGTTTTAAGATGGGGAATTAAATCCCCTTCAATCCTGAGGGTCCCTGGGGGCCAACTAGCCCACCAGGTACCTCCAGTAAACGCCACGGAGCTGCGTTAGTGTTGTAAAAAGGGGCGTGGCCTCTGAACACCTCTCTGCAACGCAGCTCTCAGGCGCATACTGGAGGTATCTGGTGGGCTAGTTGGCCCCTAGGGACCCTCGGGATTGAGGAGGAATTAATTCTCCAACTTAAAACGCGCCACAGGGCGTGTTTGCAGACATGTCACCTCAGGCCCCACCCCCTTCCTTCACCATTGTGCAAATATTCCTCTAAAATCAGCCGAACTACGAATTCCGATTTACTCACCTGTTATCAGGAGAGACCTCAGTCCTGCATCTTTGAGCCCAGTACTGATCCTGAAAAGTAATTTTAACCGTACTTACCAGTAACTTGAATTTCCTTCCATAGGATATCATTGCCTGCTTTTTGCTGAAAAAGTTTCTAAGTGTCGATTTTTGAAACATACAAATATTCCTCTAAAATCAGCACAACTACGAATTCCGATTTACTCACCTGTTATCAGGAGAGACCTCAGTGCTGCATCTTTGAGCCCAGCACTGACCCTGAAAAGTAATTCTAACCGTACTTACCAGTAACTTGTATTTCCTTCCATAGGAATCCATTGTCTGGTTTTCAGCAGAAAAGTTTGTGTCGATTTTCACAAACTACAAATATTCCTTAAAAATCGCCTGTATGACTTAAACGCATTCTTTCAACTGTTTACAGGAGATGCACCAGTGCTGGATCCAGGATCCACCACTGAGTAAGAAAAAGTAACGATAATACTACTTACCTGCTAAGTGAATTTCCTCCCATAGGATAACATTGGTGATTCTAAGTGAAAAAGTTTCTAAGTGTCAACTTTTAAAATACAATAATATTCCTTAAAAATCACTACTGTAACCAAAACGCTTTTACTCAACTGTTTACAGGAGATGTCCCAGGACTGAATCTAGGATCCAGTCCTGTGGTTAGAAAAGTAATCCATAAAGTAACTAATTGCATTTAACTAGAAATTCACATTGAGCTCAATGTTGCATTGTGTTTGAAATTGTGTTGCCCATTGCAACAACTGTAACTACTGTACTTAAAAGTCTATTGTCTATTTGCAAAGTATTTAAACTAAAGTAATTCATTCTGAGAAAGTATATTTTGTAATGTAATGTATAATGTAATTACAATGTAATTTAAAAAATAAAATATCTAAAAATAAATAGTTTAAAAAAATGTAGTAAATCAGTATTAAAAAAATAAATATAACAATTAATACATTTAAAAATTGTCATTTACAAAACCTTTGAAATTCACTGAAAAAAACCATAGGTTTCAGACATGTTATAGTTAGGAATTAGCATTTAAAAAACCTTTGAAATTCACTGAAAAAACATAGGTTTCAGGCACGTTATAGTTAGAAATTAGCATTTAAAAAACCTTTGAAATTCACTGAAAAAACTATAGGTTTCAGGCACGTTATAGTTAGAAATTAGCATTTAAAAAACCTTAGAAATTCACTGAAAAAACCATAGGTTTTAGGGACAGTTATAGTTAGTTGGACATTGCACTCGTACAAAACCCGTGAAATTCCCCCGTTATAGTTAGTTCAGCTAACTATAACTCGCGCCCCCGCAATGCACTGCTGATGACGTCACATATTACATCACTCATGACATGGTCAGTGACATCACTGATGACATCACTGATGACATCTCAAATGACATCACTGATGACATTCATTGATGACATCATCCATGTGATAATTTCATGCATCTTCTCACACCCTAATATAACTTTTGATACACCCACTCTAAATTACAGACTGCCATTCTCAAAACCATAGACACTCCAACACCAATAACTACATACCCACTCACTGATTCTTAGGTCTACACACACATCCACTCACTCACCTGTACAGTCACTCATACTTATGGTCACTCAGTACAGGACTATCATATGTACTCATACACCTACATAGACACTCACACACCGCCACTCATCCATAGAGGTACTCACACACCTAGTCAGTCATGCAAATAATTAATCACACTGCCATTTACTCAACTATACAGTTATACACACACCAGCTCACTTACTCATACAAATTCTAGCACATTCTTACGCTCTTATACAATCACTAATACAAGTACACACTCATCCATACAGCCACTCTCACAATCACACACTCTCACTTATACCCATTTATATACTCCAACACACATATATACTGCCTTTCACATATGTAGTTACTCACACATGTACCACTGAGATATACATTCACTCACTAACACACCCATACACACACTCACCCACCCATACAGTCCATCACAGATGCACTCTTGAAACCATGCACCCAGTGAATCACCCACTCACACATCTATGCACAGAGTCGCACACACCCCACCCACACAAACACTCAGGCATCCATACAGATACTCAGACAACCAATCAATAACTCATATAGACATTCATGTAGCTATTCACAAACCCATGCAGCCACTTACACAGCAACAGACAGACGGATACAGACATTCACCCAGTTTAGTCACTAACCCATGCATTCAGTAAGATACGTTTAATCACTCACTTATAGAGTTAGTCACGCACCTACTAAATCATCCATACAGACACTTATACACCCACTCATTCTTCAATACGCCTTTCCCTATATATATTAAAAATATTTAAACTTTACAGAAACAAACAGTCACTGGATGATGTCATCAGTGATGTCATTTGAGATGTCATCAGTGATGTCATCAGTGATGTCACTGACCATGTCATGAGTGATGTAATATGTGACGTCATCAGCAGTGCATTGCGGGGCGCGAGTTATAGTTAGCTGAACTAACTATAACGGGGGAATTTCACGGGTTTTGTACGAGTGCAATGTCCAACTAACTATAACTGTCCCTAAAACCTATGGTTTTTTCAGTGAATATATATATATATATATTCATATATATATATACACACAAATAAATTAGCTTTTACATACAGCAACACCTGAACGTTTGAATTTCTAACTATTTATCCATGCTTGTACATATGGAACTTTATGCAATACAATTTTATAGCTCTTTATTATTTTCCTTTATACATGTATACCCTTTCTATGTAATTATGTAACTATATATTTTATTACTTTACTTCTCATGTAGAAAGAAAGAAAAAAACAAAATGTTCAACTCCCTCCAACGCTGTACTTTATGTCTCATCCTATTCCTCCCTCAATATATCCTCTACCTCCACTCTCTGACTTATCTCAACCCTCATTCAACTACCATTATCACCCTAAAAGCCTCTCTTGGCTTTTACTCTCTTTATTATTTTCCTTTATACATTTATACCCTTTCTATGTAATTATGTGTCTATATATTTTAATACTTTACTCCTAATGTAGAAAGAAAGAAAAAACAAAATGTTCAACTCCCTACAATGCGGTACTTTATGTCTCACCTTATTCCTCGCTCAATATATCCTATGCCTCCACTCTCTGACTCATCTCAAACCTCATTCTACTACCATAATCTCCCTAAAAGCCTTTCTTGACTTTTACCTCCTCTATCCCTCCTTGACTCATCCCAAACCTCATTGTACTACTATGATCTCCAAAATACCACTCCCTAGATGCTTCCTTCCTTTATCCCTCTTTTGACTCATACCAAACCTCATTTTACTACTATAATCTCCCTAATCACCCTTTCTAGACTCTTTCCTCCTCTATCCCTCCTTTGACTCATCCCAAACCTCATCTAACTA
Organism: Calotriton arnoldi; assembly: GCA_963921515.1. Lineage (NCBI taxonomy): Eukaryota > Metazoa > Chordata > Amphibia > Caudata > Salamandridae > Calotriton > Calotriton arnoldi. Next base: position 818,547 of record CAWUFW010001209.1, read on the forward strand.
ATATGAGCTCCCAAATAACATTGTCTAGACTCTTCCCTCCTCTATCCCTCCTTTATCATATTTAAGCAAACTAACAAACTCACATGTCCTCTGCTCAAATCAAAAACGTATATTTCCCTGTACTAATCCACCACTAATCCTTTGAGTTCCGGAGTAGCATGCTACTCACTGAAAAGCACTTCAGCTCCTAGTCAGGAGTAGTAGGCGCTATATAAATACAATTACAATACAATACTTTACAAATATACCAATTTTTCAGCGAACCTCCCTCAGAGCAAAGACCTTTTCAGTTGCAACAGCTAGACTGGGGAATAGCCTCCCATTTTATGTGAAAAAGGTACTGCTGCTGATAAAGTTTAGGAATCCGCTAAAGCTTGCCTATTTCCATTGTGCTGGGTTTTAATATACAGACTGCTTTGAGATAAATTGCATGATTCTGCATTAAATAATTTTCCCTCAATATAGTGACAAGGTCCCTGCGGATGTTTGCGCTTATTAAGGACCATAAAAAATATATGTATTGTGTTATCCTCTACTATACCTTCTTGTAGGAGTAACACTGTTATGTGGCTATCTCCAAAGTGTTCTTACCTTTCGCTTCCTTGTTTACCTCAATTCACACTCAAGTTACGGCTTGCTTCTGTGCTTGGGGATCTGTGTATGTTCTCACCTAATCAAACTCAACCCAAGAAATAGAAAATCTTTTTTGTCCCACTTCACTCCACACTCCTCTCTTTCTTTCCAGTTTTGTTTTCAGGATCATCTGTGTGTATACTTGAATTTGTGTTTGTGTGATTACCACTATGCTTGTCCTTGTGTTTAATCATGTGTGTTGAGGATTTGACAATGTATGTGTCGGTATGTGTCTATGTGCTTCTTTACGTTTGTTTGTGTAGGTATGTACATGTTTAGGTTTGTGTGCCTGTGTCTTCTAATAGCAATATGTTTGTCTATATATGTACCTTTGTCATTGCGCCAGTGACTTATGGCCTGATTTAGAGTTTGGCGGATGGGCGTGTACTCTATCAGGGCTATGGAGTACAGTATTCCATTGCTCTGACACAGTCCACGTTTGCCAAATTCTAAGATGTTTGCTGGCTCAGTAAATGCCGCTAACATTGGCAGCAACTGCTGTCACAGTGTTTCCTATAAATGCATTGTAAGCTTAACAGACAGCTCAGTCCAAACGTTTTTTTTATTTCCCTAAACAAAAACACACTCTAAATCGTGTGGATGGACGCATGGCTGAACCTCTGACGGCCCTTACTCTTTCGGGTCGTCTGAGGTTTATGTCCGCAAAGGAGACAGGGTAGTCTCCACCTTCGACATAATGACGTTCTACCTGTTACTAAATGAAGTGGGTGGACCTTCACTTTGGCAGAGAGGGTACTCAATTGCCGTTGCGATGGAGTACTTTCTTCGCCAAACTCTAAATCAGCCCCTTTGTGTGTTTGTGTGTGTGTAAGTGTGTCTGTAGGTACACTAACAAGGGTGTCTCTCCAGTTAGGATGAAAGGGGCATTTTCACCTTGCCACAATCTCTTGAGGGTTAGTAAAGTAATAAAGAGTAGTAGCAGCTCCCTTGGCCACAATGGGATTTTTCACTCTTGTAATTCTCTGATGTTTCGGACTCTGTCCTTAATCTAGTCAGACATTACGAGCAAACCTATGCAATCAAGATAGCTGTAAAATTCACAAATAGAATGCTGCTGTAAATTAACAGAAAGATTGAACAGTGGGTCAGAGGACTTAGATGCTGATTGGTGGAGGATGAGAGTGTCATAAACACACACACTCAAAACCACATGGCATACCTATCTATATGAGGCCCAGCTATTGACCTTAATAGAGTATGTATTTAATATATAATCTCCATAGGTGCCTTGATACAGGGTAGGTTATACAGTGGACTGATGCACGTGCTTAAAAGTATCTAAAGACACCATGGGGAACGTTTCCCACAGCGCAACGTGCCTTTCAGAGATGGTGTTTGGTTTTGTCAGGGTTTACTAACACTATGAGGACCGGTACAGTTCTCACAGTGTGAATTAAATATGCCCCTATACCCACACCACATTTACATTTTATTTGTTGGTTTTTGATAGAGCAGATTAGACCTGGAAAAAACAGACCGTTCAACATAACAGTGCTTGTCAAGGGAGCATGGCCAAGCCGACCAATATGGTGGTCGCTGTGTAATACAGCTCCCGAGCCCACTGTACAATCCAGGTTGGTCCCCTGCATTTCCTCCCTTACATGACCTGCCCAGCCGGGGTGTTGTTCGGTGGACATGCCAGAGCTTGGGCCGTGCACGGGAGGGAGAGGAGCAGCCGGCCTGTGGGGCTCGCATGCCATGTTGGAGATGAAGCGGGCAGCAGCTGGAGCATTTCAGTCGTGTTGGGCAGTGCGATGTCCCAGCGGCCCCCAGAGAAGGAAGTGGCGAATAAGGTCGACAGGGCAATTGTTGGGGCTAGGTGACTGCGCCGGGGCCCCTGAGTGCTGACGGGCAAGGAGGCCACTGGGTAGAGGTCCCCTCCCCCTGGAAGATAGTGGGTGTTACAGCCCAGCTGCTCTCTCTGTGAGTGTGTGCCAGGGAGGAGTGAGGCCATTGAGGTGGAGGCCTGGGCCCAGAGTGGGACGATGGAAGACAGACGGTGAGCAGTGCCCCGAGTTGTTGCTGGACTCTGGTGGGGTTGGGGACCCTAACTCGGAGACCTTAAGGGCTTACCTTGGCTCAGCTGGCTAGGATTCTACACATTTTAGGCCTTTGACCTTAGGAAAATGTTCAGTAAAACCACTACTGACAGTGATCCACTGACTTTATAACTAGTAAATTCAACATTGTCTGCACATTTTATAAAGTGTTAAAGTGTGCTGGAGCACACACTCATATGTGCAAAAGTTGCCCTCTCATTACAAGACAACCATGAACTTAGCACACCTAATTAACAAACTTAAGTGCTATTCACTGAGAGGCTATGACCCTAAATTCTAGAACATCCTAATGCCTTACTGTAGGGCTAACTCCAGCCACATGCACATGATATCCTAAAAGAGGATTGCCTTCAGTTGAGAAGATGACTGGAAGGTGTTTTTACTGAGGAATACCAGATCGGGCTCCCAAATGTCTTACAGGTGGAAGCTCTCTTCTGGTTTCATACTGCTTAAACTCGCACAACCCCTGCTTCCTATAGATTGGCTGTCCATTCAGATATGAAAATAGGAGTCGGGGAGCGTGCCTCCCTGAATTACTGGGAGATGTGCTACTCCCCACTTCCAGCTACATATGTCGCCTGGGGAAGAGGGGGGCAGGCGGACTGAAGTGGGCCCTGTGGTGGGCCCTGTGCTCCTGGCTAGTGAAGAAAACAGGGAGTCCCACAATGGGGCAGAGCAGTGTCGAGTGCTCAGTTCCTCATGCCTCCTTATAAACGGAGGTGAATGGGGCATGAGGGCTGAGGAGTGACAGACCTCCCTTTCATTCTTTGGCCCTGCCGCCCTGGACTCTCATCTCTGGGCCTGGCTTTTTGACAGTGAAAGCTAGGAGGTGAAACAATGGGGAACGCCAGTGGCCCTAGTGCTGCTGCGCAAACCTCAATGGACAGATACACAGTACCAGTAGGGGGTGCACTGGGGATGGCCCTCGGTGATGCACTGGTGGTGGGTGAGGCCCCCCAACATGAGAGTGATCCTGCAGAAAATCAGAGCTGCCGTGTGGCCGTTGAGATGAAGATTGGAGAGGTGGGACTAATGTGGTGCTCCTGAGACAGGATCTGCACAATGCAGTGGAAATAGTAATGGAGGTAGAGAGCTGTGTGTTCACACTCAAGGAAGAGATGCCCACTCTCCATGCAAAAGTAAAACAGCTCCGAGCTCTACCAGAATCCTATAGAATAGGTTGGAAGATGCAGAACACAGGGCCTGATGCAACAACCTATGGTACATGCGGTTCCTTGTGACCCTGGAGGCCTGCTTGCTGGGGAGCTTCCTGGAGGACTGGCTCAAGATGTGTTTGCCTAATGCGGCATTCCCTCAGTGGTTTGGAATTGAAAGAGTGAATCAGTCTCTTGCACTGAAGCCTCCAGCAGAGCCCACCCACAACCTTTAATAGCTCAGATTTTCAACTTCCAGGATAAAGACACAATCTTAAGAGAAGCGAAAAAAATGGGAGGTAATATATCAATCCTCCAAGATAATGATCTTCCACAACTGTACCAGACAAGTCCAGACCCAGCATAAATCCTTTGAGGTGGTGAAAAGGACCTTGTGAGATGAACTTAGTCCACGTGCTCTTTTTCCCAGTTAAACTTTGAGTGGTGCATGGTAACAATTTTTTTTATTTTAGACCTCTTAAGCGACATGAGAGTGGGCTGCCGAAAAACAAGAACTTATCCAATATGAGCCCCCGCGCATCTGGTGCAGGGAAAGCATGGAGACATACTGGGGAGAGTTAGAGAGCGTGCCAGTAGGTGTAGACATTCTGCACGAAAAAGTCCCCAACATACAAGGGGCTCCTCAGAATCATCGGATACTGAACTTGGCCAGAAAGTAGCTCAGCGAGATAGTTCGCAGATGATGGCCCGGCCTAGAGCAGGGAGTGAACGGGGAGGTTCCCTGATTCCAGAAGAAGAAAGGGACCAGTGACCGGCCGGGGGCCGCTGGTGGATGCCAGCTACTATGACATTTTCCCCATGGTGGGCCCAAAGGGGGCCTACACTGAGGTGATTGCCACAGAAGGAAACAGTGGACCAAAACATTATTAGTGTCCTTCATCAGGAGGGGTCTCCAAGCCACCCCCTTTACTAGTTTTCAGTTTATCATTACTTGTGGGGATTTAGGTTTGAGGGTGCGCATTGGTGTAGAGTGAAGGTTTTGGTGAGTCTAAAGGGTGGGCAACAGACCTTTCTAAAGTTGGGGTTGTGGGAAGTTTTGAACTCACATGCAGGAAAAGTGGAGTGGGAGGACTGATTGGGGAAGTTTATTTCATGTTACAGGCTCACTCGATTGCACACTAGATCGACACACCACCCAGCTTCACACCACAACCCTAGGCACTGTTTTGAGTTTCTTGCTGCTTACCTGTTCTGATGGTGACACCTGATGTAGACCAAGCCCCATTGAGAATTCTCTTCTGGAACATTAATGGGCTGCTTAAAAAAATTAAAAGAGGGTTGGTGGTACAGTTTATATACCTACAGGTGTCACATTTGTAGCTGCTCTAGGAAACCCATCTCCTTGGGGTGCAATGTAGATGCCTCCAAAGAGGCCCATATGTATTTCTGGTGCATGCGAGCTTCACCAGGGGATCCAGAGTGTTGGCAATTTTAATGAGAATTCTGAATGCCTATGCCCCCCCAGGCTAAAGCATGAGGTACATGTGGCTATAGGCCCCATACTCCTGCAATCTACGGTCACAAGGCATATCATATAGGCAGACTTTAATGATGTCCTTGATAGGAATTGGGACAGGTCTGTACCCCCCTAATCGGCTGCAATACTGACCACGGAGGTGACCTAGTTCGCCCACATCCTGGGTTTGACGGACCTATGGAGACTGAAACACCCTAGACAGGCAATACTCCTACTTCCAAGGGGTGCTCACAAGTCCTTTTTCTGACTAGACCATGTGTTTGTACCTGCAACTGAAGCAAGGTCAGTGCAGGAGGCAAAATACCTGGCATGTGGAATATCATATCACTCTCCTCTCAAGCTTACCCTCGGAGTTGGAGGGAAGGGGTGGAGGGTTGGTGGGAGCTAGAGACTTAGGGCCTGATTTAGATTTCAGCGGTTGGGTTAATCAGTCACAACGGTGATGGATATTCTGCCAGCCGAAATCAAAATGCCATTATTTCCTATTGGATTTGTATTGCGGCGGACGGGATATCCATTACCATTGTGATGGAGTAACCAGTCCGCTGAAATCTAAATCAGGACCTTAGTGCCTGGGAATTGCAGGTTGCAGTGCTAGTAGTGGAGCTGAGAGCGACAGCTCAGCTGTATTTCATAGAGAACATTGGAACAGTCGCACCGCCAGTGACACTCTAGGAGGTGTATAAAGTGGTCCTGAGAGACAGGGCCCAAAATCTGATAGCCCAAGGGAGAAGATGGAGGGCCCAAAAGATAGAGGATTTGGAGACAGAGATTGCAGACAAGGAGGCTTGTTATTTAATGACCAGTGCAGAGGAGGATCTAAGGCTCCTAGAATTATGGAAAGAGGAATACAGAGTGGTGACCACGAAGGCTGCTAGAAACAACTACATAGCGTATAACAAAGGCTGTATGAGATAAATCAGGCCCCTTATTGGCGTGGCTCAGCCAGAGAGAGCAAGACTCGAGATGGGTTGGAGAAACTTGGTCAGAGGAGGGGGAGATTATCAGAACAGACCGTGGCATAGCAGAGGAATTTGCCTGCTATTTTCCTGATTTATACAAGGGGAGGCAGTCCATTGACAATCAGGGGATAATTGACTTTCTGGCTGAGCTGCATCTACCGGTGTTGACAGAGGCCACCAGGGCTTCACTTGAGGAGGAGCTCTCACTGAAGGAGCTTACAGAAGCCATGGCAAGTATGCCTAATGGGAAATAACCAGGCCCTAATGGCTTCCCACCTGAACTATATAAATAACTCTCGACGATCACTAGTCCCCATATGGTCTTGATGCTCAAAAGGGCCTTTGCAGAGGGGATGCCCCCCACCCTCAGACCTATATCATGCCACTAAAGTGGTAATACCAAAGCCAGGCAAACCAAAACAATTGTGTACTGCCTATCAGCCCTTCTTACTCCTCCATATAGCGGCGAAAGTGCTCGCCAAAATACTGGCCAACTTCTTGGTGAGTGTCATCTTCCAACTAATGTACACAAATTAATCTGGCTTTATGCCACGGAGGGTGACTCGTCACAATTTACAGAGATTGTATAATTGGCTGGGGTTGGTGAGGCACACACAGGAGCCGCGAGCCATTATATCACTGGATGCTGAAAAAGCATTTGACTCTGTAGACTGGGTGTACCTTCATCAGATGCTGCAGGTCTTTGGATTTGGCTCCAAACTTCTGTAAACATGCACCTTTCCCAATATATCTCCAGACATACATAGTACAAGTTACTAGCTTAAACATCATCCTCAGAACATCACTACAAGATTGACTAGATTGTTCATTCTTCACATCATATTTATACTCAGGAGAAGTGGCTCTGGATGAGGTCCTGACACAAATCTGCTCCTTTGTCTTCACTCTTCATCATCTTCCTTTGGCATTTCAGGGTTAGCACCCGGTGGGTCTTTGCGGCCTGCATCCTCTGTGATGTAAGGGATGGCGCATCGAGGGCAATGTTGTAGAGGATGCAGCAGGCCACGGTGATCTGACACACCTTCCCGGATGAGTAGAGGATTCAATCTGAATTTCTGTATGATGTGATGTTCTTCCATGGTGTGTAGGTCTGGAAATGGATGGTACATTGCAGGCTGGGGTCTCCTCCATCTCCCAGGGTACCTATGTGAGAAGTAAATGAAAAATGTACATTTATGCATCATGAAGCACTAAGCATATGACATCATAAATCTCCACTCTGACTCATCCACCAGTCATCCCCAAGCAGGCTTCACAGGGTTGTGACATGAGTGTGCACACCATCAATGTAAGTTTGAAAAATCGGCACTATATTGAGGCGAGCATGACATGTAAAACTCGGCAACCCTTTTATTAGCTTTGTAGTAGCTAACTTCCTTTGGGAGCGTATAAAGAGAAAGAAATTGTCTTAGCCAGTTTTAGTAATACTGTGATGTATTTGGAATTTTATGGATTTTAAACTATAATATTTGATGAATTGTATGTTTTATTATTGATGAATTGCGCTTTTATGATCTTTGTTTTGTTTTAAGATCGAATAAAGCAATATGAATGAATGAATGACATGTATAATCAGCAAACGCAGTGTACATAGCACTGCACACACTATACATATGTGCACAGTAATGCACTACACAGATGAAGGGTAGTACTGGAAATGACATGGAAATAGAGCTTTTCATATGTAAACATCTAAGCAATCATTTGTGGTGAAGGTGAAGCACTTCAGCACCCCAAATACAGGCTCAGAAACTGTTAACATGCCATCAGCAATAATGCACACATGACCACTGACATGGCGGAAGCCTGACCTCCCTAAGAGGACACATCAAAGGTTGAGCCGCCAGCGGTCAATGTACGCACGTTTGCCGGTTACTTGCGCGGCAGTCGATGCCATAAGCTAACGTTGAGGAGTGTGACCACTTCCATCCATTGGCTGGGTGTGTTGATGCTCACGACCACGTATGCGGTGTATTTGTACAACGCGGTTCAAAAAATCACTCACTTGCCTACTTACACTGCTGCCATTAACACCTCCTCACTGTCAGCTGCTGTGTGGCACCTCTGGGAACAACCATGCCAGGCCAAGCTGGTGAGAGGGCCCCTGCCTTCATGCCAGAAGAGCTTGAGACACTGGTTGGGGAGGTCCTTCCCCTGCATGGCCAGCTCTATGGCTCACTAGAGGAGCAGGTAACTTCTACATGGTGTCTGGAGGATACTGAAATGTCAACCAAAACATGTCCTTGGTCCACTATGTGCCTATGAGTTCCAGAGTGAAAACACAGACACATTTGTTTGGATGTGTTCTCACTACTTAGGTCAGAGATGTGATAGATGATGGTGCTCTGTACATTGGCTGCAAAAATACTCTATTTGATGTTAGAGTCAAACTATGTCCTACCCCTGTGCCATGCACATTCAACTGCACGCATAGTGTAATGTGGACTAATATGGGTTAAAAATGAAGATCTTGTTCAATCTGCAAAGGTATGATTGTGTAGCAATGCCTCACCAGTGTATGTACAATATAAGGTGCATCAGTTGTTGGTTGGAGGTATGTGTATGGTCCCTCAGATCTCCCAGCACATATCAGTCCACACCAACCTCTTGGCTGGGAGTGACAGAACGTCGCAAACCCATTCATGGAGCAACACACTGTTCTTGTCTTCTATTGAATGGGCATCACATATACACTAACCTATGAACAACATGGAAATATGATGTTAATGTAGGTTGAATGTGATAAACCTGCAGACAGCAAAGCCTGCCAATGATTTCTACTCTGGGCCAAGATTTAGCAGAGGGTTATGTGATATAGTACTGCAGCACAGTGTCCTCTCCCAGGAGATCTGCTGATCTAGAGATAGTGTCCTAAATAGGGTTCCTGAACAATTTGTTGTCCTAAGACATCTTAGTAAAGCCACCTATAACATTTACCTGACAGGATTGATTTTATTTTATTTTATTAGTGCATTTGTACAGCGCACGAATGCCCGGGGGCGTCTTGGCGCTAGAACCGATGGGTAGGGTGGATGCTGGACTGCTGTACTAAACGAGTTAGTTGGAAAAGAGCCAGGTTTTCAGCGCCTTTCTGAAAGAAAGAAGTGACGCGCTGCTCTTTATGGCAATCGGGAGTAGGTTCCAAGTCTTGACTGTTCCTAGCAGGAAGCTTATTCCGCCCCAGCGAGCCTTCTTGAACCTGGGTGTTTGCAGAAGTTTAGTGTGTGCGGATCTTAGACTTCTAGAAGGCACATACCATTTCAAATGAGTCCATAGAAATTGAGGCCCTACGCCATGAAGTGCTTTAAAGGCCAGGCATTGAGATTTGAACTTAATCCTCTTGTCCACCGGGAGCCAGTGGAGGGCTCTTAGACTTTGGGAGACTGGCTCAAACCTAGGGATATCCAATACTAATATGGCTGCCACGTTTTGAAGGCGCTGCATCCTTAGCATATACTGAGATTGGATCCCCATGTAAAGGGCGTTACCATAATCCAATCTGGACAGTGCTAATGCTGTAACCAATGTTTTTAGGGCATCGGGAGGGATGAAAGGACGAATTTTCCTGATCATTTTTAAGATGAACCAAAAAGTTGAGGAGAGATTGTTAATTTGACTATTAAATGTCAATTAATCATCAAAGATGAATCCTAAGTTTTTGACCTTGGGCACTGGAGCTGGGCAGTCGCTCAGACTGGCAGGCCACCATCTGGGTGACCAGAAGGATGAATCAGAGCCCAGCAGCAGGACTTCAGTCTTTCCGCCGTTCAATTTTAGGCAGTTGGACTGCATCCATTGGTTAACCTGTGTCATGCAGCAGTTGAAACGGTCAGCTGTCTCCTCCACGTTGCTTGAGACTGACACCACCAACTGGGTGTCGTCAGCATAAGAGACCACTTTAAACCCATACTGCCGGATTATTGAAGTCAAAGGGGCCGCATATACATTAAAAAGTGTGGGGCTCAGAGAGACACTGACCTGAGTGTACATGCCATTTAACCTCATTTTCAATGTGTTTCAGTGCCTTCGGACAGGCTCCTCACAACCACTAGTCTGTTGTAATAAGCCCATGATTCGTGCTCTAATTGGGCAGAGTATCTGCACTCTCATCAAGTACTGTGCAGATAGTTGGTGAGTACAGCAGTGAAGTACATCACTGCATCACCAGGTGTGTCACATGAAGCAACAAGACCGTCTATACACTGGTATGTTGTTGTAATCCTTCTGACAGTTCTAGAAATTGACAATTGGGTATCCTTTACTGCCAGGACATCGGCCACATGCTCAATCTGTCGTACTTCAATTTTACAATGAGTTGTACACTTGACCTCTAATTAGCAGTTTGTGAGCACAAAGTGTGACACATGTCAGACCTTCCATGTAGACCCAAGGTTTCGGGATGTATCATAGTTAGTGCTCACCATCATGTTGTGAACAGCATGCATAGAGTAACACGTCTGCTCTGTGAAATTGTCTGTACAGTCATGCAGATTTGCCTCAGCTGTCATGTGATCCATATGTTGTTTAGTGGTACATCTTGTCAACATTAATAGAACATGTGTAGTGGCCCTGCCCTTAGTGCTGTGGTTAGGCTGGCATAGGCCATAGACAACCAGAACTGAGTTTGGTGTAGTCGTCAGATCAATGGTTTAATGTTGCCTCATATCAGTGTGCATTGGCGTCATGGGAGACAACACATTTGGGGTCTTGTCAAGTTCTACTTGGTCATGCTAGGTGTCTACTACTTCTTCATCTGCTACACAGATGACCTGACCCAGTCTCTTAATCTATTGCCTTCATCCAAGTCAATGGCCATCAAAAGCTTGACACTAGAAAGCCATCCTGGGACATTGGAAAGCGATCACCTGTAGAGTGCGCTCCCTAGTGGTCTATCACCGGCGCAGCGTCCATTATAGGAAAAGGTGGGAGGACCTCAGACGCTGAGCCAGGAACATCACGGAGGTCCAGCTTGGAAAGTCCTCCCAAAGTGGTAGGGGCATGCACCGGACACTGACTCCCTTAATGGGCAGCATCCTGGCGGTGGCCTACCCAGAATTTAATGGGCAGTTGAGGCCCAACAGCAGCTAGGAGGGGGTGAGTATTGTGCTGCCTATTCTGATTCATACCTAACCATCTATTCATTGCTACAGGCAACTGCAACCACATCAACCTGGAGCTTGACTAATGCTAAACACTATTGAAGAGTAATTGCATGTGTAGGTCTGGTTGGCAGTAGTTGGTTACATATCTGTGTTGTACTAACATATGCACAAGTGTTTGCTCCAAAATCTATGGCTCTATATAGTTGGAAATCTGTGTCCATGAGAAGTAAATGTGTTCAGGACTTTGTAACTGGTGTGTGCATACATGTCATGTCTCATCACAGCCAAGGGTGTGTGGACATGGGTGGGTGGGTGTGTCACACATACCCGTTTTCATACTTCATTGTAACACATTTTAAGCAAATGTTGAGCCATTTACATACATGATCGTCAGTACTGTCTCACAATGTGATGTTCCATGCTGGGGAGGTGTCAGTAGACATATGTGACATGCAAATGTGGAATAGTGGAGGAACAGTAACTGGCTGCTGACATGCAGCAGGTAGTGTAAATCTGACTTGTTGGCTTCATATGTGAGTGTGTACACTCAGTAATACTTTTGAACAATTGTGAGAGAGGCAATTTGAGGTGCTGTGATGTCCCTTCCCCTTTGTCTACAAGTGTAGCATACTCTATATGGACAGGACATTCCCTGTGTCTCGTCACTCTTACCTGCTGTAATAACTATACAATATGCTATGTGCAAATGGTAGAGGTGAGTACACCAATCTGGAGTGGGCATATCCCTAGGCCTTGGTCTTGCCAGGTCATATGGATATATGTGAAGACATCTCAACCAAACTTGAGCCATATTGTCTCCAGACTACTTTGGTGTGAGACACATGATACATAGCAAAAATTATGCTTCTAAATATTATTTGAGAGTGCTGTGACAGAGAACATATGATGAAGTTTAAAAGTGGTTGTGTGAACAGTGTGTTCTAATCACTCCCTGTGCCACATTCTCCTTGATACCACACATATTGATGAGAGATACCTGTATAAAGCTCACATCAGTGCATAGGGAAGTGGGTTTCAGAAATGATTAGTGGCTGTAGCAAGTCCTTGTGTGGAATGTGTAGGTCTGTTGTAAGCATGGCCATGCTAGTTGATGTCACCTGGTCACTGTAGTATGTAAAAAGGGGATAAATATACAAGGTAAAGTAATTCGCTACAACATACATGATGGTTGAGTCGTAACAAGGTGACTCATGCAATTGTGGCAGACTGGTTCCAGACATCATTGTGTGCAACTGTTGCAAACTCAAGTTGCACACATGCATGTGCCACTGCTAATGTTGTAGTCAATTTAGCCATCTTAGTAGGTGGTGTGATAACTGCACATGTGTTGTACTATGTGTACTGAGCTGTTCCTCCTGTGTGTCTACACTGTTGGATTTAACCAACCTCATATGTAATTTCAGCATCGAGGATACAGGCCCTAGGTCATTGGGGAAGTAGCTGGCCCAAGTGGTTCCGGTCATGACAACAGATATGGAGGGACCCAGTCGCCAAGAGGGCGAGAGGAGTGCCATTGAGGACCCAGATTCCATGTCATCATCCACCGAGTCTGACTCCAGTGGTCACTCCTTGGTGATGGGGGACCCCACCCATCCTGGTGCTATGCCATCATTGTACGCCATTGCCATTCCATCTCAGCCCTCCCTACTAGTCCCCATCAGTTGTCTGGGCCTGCTCCCCTAAGAGGGGAGCTGTGTCCTGAGCTCCAGGCACCTCAGCCACTGCCCCTGTGCACTCACATCAGAGCCACCTACACCAGACACTTCCACTCACTCTACCTCCAACCTCACCCCACCTATGATTGTCCAAAACCCTCTACCCGTGACCAATACTTCCTTTCCATAGGACTTTTCCCTGTTGGACACCTCCCCCCTCAACCCATGGCCCCTTTTTCCATCCCCATCCCTTCCACCTCATGCACCACCCCTCCGAAATCCACCACCAGAAGGAGGAGAAAACCCAAGACCTGCCCCAAACCCAAGAAACCCCCTCCCAGGGCAAAATAACCGCCCCAAGCCTCCCTCCCAAATGAGATCCTTGAGGGGCTTGGCATGCCCACGAGATACCCCTGCCTGGGGAGGTTCCCCTTGCAGTGTTTGATAGGCAGGTTCAGTGGCAGAACTAATGGTCACCTGCCCCCACCATAACATATGTAGACTGCCCAATGGCTTGATTCGTTTTAAAATTTATTTGTGTCCTTAATAAAAATCTTTCAGTGTGTTTGATACACACGAGTCCTGACAATGTTTCTGATCTGAAGGGATCAGAAGCCGCCTTTCGCCTCATAGCAGGAGGTGCCTACCCTCTTGTTTCCTCCTGTTTGTGCCCCCGAGAGCTCCTGTCCCTACTGCAAAGATTGCCTGAATACCCCCTCCAACCACTGGACTTCACTGGCCGGTTGGACCAGACCGGGCTCCATTGGCCAGCAGCCCCAGAGAGGGGGCCAGCTGCTAGTTTCACTTTTGCGCCTCCTGGCACAGGATAAGAGTCGCTTGCGGCTTTCCTCCTTGTTGCAGGAGGTGCCTTCCCTCCTGTTTCCTCCTGTTCCTGCCACTGAGAGCTCCTGTTCCTACCACTGAAAGGGCCCGACTACCCCCTCTCACCACCAGACTTCGCTGGCTGGTCAGAGTTGACTGGACTGGACTTCATTGGCCAGCTGCCAGTTTCAATTTGCACCTCCCGGCGCAGGATAAGAGTCACCTGTGGCTCCTGCATTGCAGGACATGCGCAGGTGGCGCCTGAGCCAAGGGCGGGCCTGTCAAAGCCCCAAGGAGGCTGGGCTGGGCTGGGCCACCACTCTTACACTGACCCCCAGCTGAAGGTGCTGTACCTCCTGCCCTTGTCCCTCGCTGCCTGCAGCTCTACCCCTGCATTGCCTGCGGCCCCTGCATAGCCTGCTGCCTATGCTGTCCCTGCCCCTGTGTTGCCTGCTGTCCCTGCTTCTGCATTGCCTGCTGCCCCTCCCTTGTGTTGCCTGCTGGCTCTGCGTTGCCTGCTGCCCCTTTGTTGCCTGCTGTTACTGCACCTGAATTGCCTGCTGCCCCTGCATTGTCTGCTATCCCTACCCCTGCATTGCCTGCTGCCCCTGTCCCTGCATTGCCTGCTTTTGCTGCCCCTGTGTTATCTGCTGTCCCTGCCCCTGTGCTGCCTGCTGCCCCTGTGTTGCCTGCTGTCCCCGTGTTGCCTGCCGCCCCTGCATTGCCTGCTATCCCTACACCTGTGTTGCATGCTGCCCCTGCGCTGACTGCTATCCCTACGCTGCCTGCTATCCCTATGTTGCCTGCTGCCCCTGCGCTGGCTGTGTTCCCTGCATTGCCTGCAGGCCCTGTCCCTGCATTGCCTGCTGCCCCTGCATTGCCTGCTGTCTCTGCGTTATCTAGCACTTGGACCACCCACAGGACCACTAATGGAGACTGCCACACGACCACGCAGTGGATGCGCAACACAATGCTAGTTGGGCAACGCCCAGTGCCAGTACCCCTGGCCTCCCGCCACTCGACAATACACCACCAAGGAACTCCTGGACCTGGATCCCAGAAGCCGAAACAACAGTTGCGTCTTCTCCTCCCAACGATCCACCAAAGGCCCCGTCACCTGCCAATGCTGGCACTTCTCCTGCTCCACAACCTACGAAAGATCCTGCACCACCTCCTGCCCACAAGACCAAGAACACCCCACAACCACTCAATTGTATTCTGCTCAACACCCGCTCACTCTGCAATCATGCCATATAAATCTGGCACTCCATCACCACTCTCTCCACAGACGTTGCCTTTAACACCAAAACGTGACTCAAACCCTCCTCAAACCCCACCATCACCACCACCACACCCGATGGGTTCAACATGATACAGTGTGACCGTGCCAACAATCAAGGTGCAAGCATAGCCATCATCAAATTCAGATGCACCATCACCAATGACGACCCCACACCTCTCATGAAACACCTCAACTTCCTACTACAAACTGATGTGAAGACCACGATAAGAGGCACCCTCAGCTAGAGACCCCGAGCAAAATTCTGCGACACCAAGCCCAACTTCATCGCACCTCTAGCAATCGTCTCTCACCATTACGTACTACTCGGAGACCTCAACGTTCACGTAGATGACCCCAATGATGCCACCTCAATCACCTTCCTGGAGAACCTGAGCAACATTGCCCTCACCCAACTGGTCACCGAACCCACACACAAAGCCAGACACACACTCTACCCCATCTTTACCTCCAGCGACAGAATAAAATTCATTCATACCACAGAACTCACCTGGACTGATCACACCATCGTACACTTTCCATCACTGACGCCTAGCACACCATCACCAGGCGCCTGATCTCCTGCCACCATAGTTAGAGCAAGGTCACCACCACCTCTGCAACCTCACAATCAACCAAATCAGCACACAACTCACCAGCATCCTCAATACCTCCATCTCCACAGCAACCTTCCCGGAGAATTGGAAACATGCAGACGTCAGAACCCTCCTAAAAAAATCCTCCGCTGACCCCATTGACCTAAAAAATGACCTTCTGATCTCCCTTCTCCCCTACCTGGCCAAAGTACTCGAGAAAGCAATCAACCAGCAGCACATCGAATTCCTGGAACAAAACCACCTACTGAAAGCCTCTCAATCAGGATTCCGTGCCAACCACAGCACTGAGACCCCACTAATTGCCGCCACGGGTGACATCAGAACACTCCTGGACCATGGAGATACTGTGGGCCTGATCCTCCTCAACCTCTCTGCTCCATTCAACACAGTCTCCCACAACACTCTCATCAACAGACTACACAGCATAGGCATACAGCAAGACACCCTCAAGTGGATCGCCTCCTTCCTCACAGGATACACACAGAGCATCTGACTGCCTCCCTTCACCTCCGCACCCAAAGACATCATATGCAGTGTACCACAAGGATCATCCCTCAGCCCCACCCTGTTCAACATCTACATGACCCTCCTCGCAGATGTCGCCAGATCCCACGGACTCAACATAATCTCCTACGAAGATGACATTCAACTGCTCCTCTCGCACACCGAGGACCCCTCCAATGCCAAATCCAACTTCTGCAACGCCCTGACCAACATAGCCAAATGAATGAGAGACAACTGCCTCGAACTGAACTCTGACAAAACTGAAGTACTGATCTTCAGGAAAAATACCTCCGCATTGGACCACAGCTAGTGGCCTGCAAAACTAAGACCCACACCAACCGACCACGCATGCAACCTCCACATCATCCTCGACAGCCAACTGACCATGAAATGACAAGTTACTGCAGTCGCCTCCTCCTGCTTCCACACACTTCACATGCCCTGCAGAATCTTCAGATGGATCCCAACCAACACCAGAAAAACCATCACTCAGGCCCTCATCACCAGCCACCTCGATAATGGCATAGCCCTCTATGATGGCATCTCCACCCAGCTCCTCAGAAGACTCCAAACCATACAGAATGCTGCAGCCAGACCCATCCTGGACCTCCACAAGTGAACCCACATCAACCCCCACCCGAGAGACCTCCACTGACTCCCCATCCAGAAAAGATGCCTGGTCAAGTTCCTCACACACGCCTACAAAGCCCTTCATGACCTAGGACCTGCCTACCTCAACCATCGACTGTATTTCCACTGACCCTTGGCAGCGTTGGCCAATTATTCTCCTACATCGCTGCCAAGACCTGGAACACCCTTCCCCACCAGCTCCGTACAGCCCCTTCCCCACCAGCTCCATACAGCCCCCTTGCTGGCAGACTTTAGAAAGAGACTCAAGAACTGGCTCTTCAACAAGGACACAGCGCCCAGATACCTGTAGGGGTGACAGTGCTGCTGTCAACAAATGTTGATTGATTGATTGATTGATTGATTGATTGAATGTGAACTAGTTATAGTATTTGTGAAGTGTCACTACATTTTTGGCTCCTACATGGAGTTTGCATTGCCAATAGCTGAGAATAAAGTGATCCAGTAAATGGCACCGGTGAAGGTACGGTATTCAGTCAAAATATCGAGTTGCAAATGACATACACTAACATTGAGTTTTAAATATTGTGACACAGAAATATCGACAGCAAGAATATCGTGGTCAAGAATATCCACTTTAAGGTAAACAATATCGATTTTCAAAATATAGAAGTAATTAATATTGTTTGCAAAAATAAGGGGGCCCATTACGATACCCGGCGTAAAAAAATCCGCCAGGCATGGAAGCGGCAAAAATCCGCCCGCACACACCGTCTGAACACCGACCACGCCATTACGATTACACAAACCGAAAACCGCCATCGGCGGAAAAATCACACAAGATACCGCCCGCCATCGTCCGAGTCGGAGTCAAACCGCCCGCCACGGATGGAAACACGCACGACAACACAAAACCGCCCGCCCTCACGGCCGACACACCGCACGTGAGATTACGATCGCACCGCCATGAGCGCGGGAAAACTACAAATATACCGCCCGCCAGCGCAAACAACGCCGATGAGAATCGACACGGCAGAAGCCATGGCGCCCACGTCCCTGCACAGAAACCATCCGCTGACAAAACCAATCGCACACAACATGGCCAACAAGTCCACACAGCAAGGCACGCACAAATACACAAGCACAGTACACATCCCGAAAACACCCCCTGGACAAACAAAAACTACAAAGGCCAGAACACCAGACACAACACACCTGAAAACAACAGACCATGAGGACACACCCACATAGGTAAGTACAAAAGCAGCACTCCCACAGACCACAACCCCTTGCAACATTGCAAACTAGAGAGGAGAGGAGAGGACACAGTGACACAGCAAGGACAGCAGCACACCACAGAAACGCACACATCACAACCACCACCACCACCACCACCACCACCAAACACCGGCACCACAAACCCCCTGCACATTACACAACACACACCGCACCAGCACCACAAACACCATGGCACCACAAAGAATGCCCAAGTTCACGCCCATTGAGCTGACGGTCATGGTCGACGAGATTATCAAGGTGCACCCACAAATCTATGGGAACCTGGTCCAGCACACACCACTAGCCACCAGAAAGAGAATGTGGAACCGGATCGTAGACCAGGTCAATGCAGTCGGGACCCTGCCCAGGAACAGAGTTGAAATCAACAAACGGTGGAATGACGTCAAGAGCCTGGTCAAGAAGAAGGAGAGCAAGAACAGAGAGCTCACTGCCGTCACTGGCGGAGGGAATCCCGCGCTCTTCAAGACCTTCAAAGCGTGGGAGGAGAAGGTGCGAGTCATTATACATCCGGAGATCCTCGCCGGATTAGAAGGGGAGTGGAGGCTGGTAAGTACAAACTAATGTATACCAGCACACCGCTATGTACTCACATGCACTACCACCATGCCACAGCTCCCAGGGACAAACACCCCCATGTCCAGCACACAATACACAACACATCACACACACATGCAACAGACACCACCACACACAGCCCAAACCGAACAACTGTAAGATACGTGGGGACATGTGTACACTCAGCCAGCCACGTAACCACCAACAGGTCCCCAAGTATGCCAGAAGCGCCACAACGAGCACCCACCGCACCCATGTGTCCGCCATAGCTGCACTAACCGACAAGTAACAGGTAAGTGGCAGGAACACAAAGTGCAGTGGGTGGGAGGGTGGACAGCCCAAGTACAACACACACCAGGCCCCTAGTCCCACAGCACAGCAAGGAGGAGCATCCCCCACACCCCACAGCCACGTGTCAGCCACCGCAGTGCACACCGACAGCCGAAAGGTAGACATCACGGTCCACAACAATCGGTGTCAGTGGGTGTCCAGCCACCACCACGAGCCACAACACACCCCCACAGACCTGCAACATGGAGCACCCCCCGCTTAGAACCATGTGGCATCCAGTACAGTGCACGCCCGAACAACCTGCAGGTGGGAAACTGGACAGGGCTGGATTACTGGAGGCATGAGGACCGTAACACGACCAACACATGGGACATGTCACGTAGCAGACGAACACGCAGCACCGCCCACCGTCACGAACAAGTGAACAATGTGCACACGGACATGAACCACAGACTCACACCTCACATGACCCATCACAGACACAGCAACACCCAAGGAGCCACGTCTGCATGCACAAGCCACACTGAATATAGTACCACACGGCAGCCACTGTGCAACTCATCACACACAACCGAAACACCATTGAAGTCCTGTCCATGTAGCCCCTACTGCCTGTCAACCACACACCCCACAACTACGCCTATGTAAGACAAACAACACTAGACGCAACAGAGCGGAACAACATAAATGCACACGAACACCACTGAACCCATCAAACACACAGACACACCATGCACATACAACATACCATCCATCCCATCCGTCAGCCCCAGTCTCATGAAAGGCATGTCATCCGCACAGCTGCCACACATACAGCAGTCACGCTAAGATACATGCCCATGACCAACCATGTGCCAGAAGTCAATGAAGCGCACGCCACACTGTGAGCAACAACACACAACATGGGCCACACCCCCCCGAGCACTGCAGTGATGCACATGGCACAGGGCAGCACGCACACCAAGGAGATGGGACAACTGCAATACGTTGGCTGGCACACAACCAACACTCACTCATAACGATGCGTCCAATGCCATGTCCAGTAATCACAACAGACAGCAAATATGCAGGCCATGTCAGGCATGCACACACCTCAGACCATGCACTGTCATGCTGCCACAACACATGTCACGTTCGGCACCCATGGCTCACAGCATGTACCCCAAAAGCATATTCCCTCCCAAATGCGAATCTGGGGCATGGCCCCCATGTTGCCATATGCGTTCCTAAGCGTTCCATTTGAACCCCAAAAGCATATTCCATCCCAAATGCGAATCTGGGGCATGGCCCCCATGTTGCCATATGCGTTCCTAAGCGTCCCATTTGAACACCAAAAGCAAAGTACAAACCAGACCCAGGATGGGCCAGGAGCCCGCATACACCAGAGTCACAATAAGTAGGGGCACAGCAACACACCCATCGGCATGGCCAATCCGTCCCATGCCACATGTGCACAGCACACAGTCCCATTGCCAAGCACACACAACTACAAATGGTACAGCCACACACACGCCTCCGGGAAACCCATGTACGAGATTGCACGAACTGTTAATGTCAGACGACAAATACATACTTCGCCAGGTGCAACACAATAACAAATCTCATTCTCTCCACAGGTGACGAACTGCTGGATGCTGGGGATGGAGACAGCAGCCAGCACAGCCAGCCTACAAGCCCCCAATGAGGACACACGGATGTGGAGGATCTGTCCTCCTCTTCGGACACGGACCACCAAGCAGGCCCATCTGGTGTGGCAGGGCCCAGCCGCTCCCCAGGACCCCTCCTACCCACCAACCCATCATCCAGGGCTGCTGAACATTCCCAGCCCCCTGCTGCCACTGTCGTTGCGGCCACACCCACGGACATTGCGGCCACACCCACGGTCATTGCGGCCACACCCACGGTCATTGCGGCCACTACCACTGCCGCAACCGCCACCATCGCCGCACCGACCACCACCGCCGCCACCACCACCACGTCTTCGCTGGCACCAGCCCCAGCGCAGGTGGTGGCCCGGCCGACTGGATCCACCCTGGGAGCCACAGCGAGGACCGTGGTGAGCAATGTGGCTAGTGGGCAGGCCGGTGGCAGCAGTACCGGTAGGAGGAGCAGGGTCAGGGAAACGCAAGTCTCCCCTGGGAGCCATGCCCTGCCTCAAATGGCCAGAGTCCTTGGGGCCTATGAAGAGGCCCAAGGACAATGGGCCAGGTCTGCTTCAGACACGCGGGAGGTGCTGGGGGTGCTGAGGTCCATGGACGCCCGTATGGGCCAACTCGTGGACCTCATGGGCCAGCTGGTGGTGAGGTCACAGCCAGGGACAGCAGCTCCACCACCGCCACCACCTGCCGGGGCGCAGGGTCGTGCAGCTGTGTCCAGTTCCCCTGCGTCCACAGCCAGTGAGCACACCTCAACCACCAGCAGGTCGCAAGCAGGCACCCCCCTCGCAAACGTGGAAGGGGCCGTCCGAAGTGGAAACAGATCTCACGGGAGGACTTCGCACGCTCCAGACGCAAGTGAGGCAGCCAGCCAGCCCTCCTTGACCACCCACTGCATTGACTTGGACTACGATCCCACTCCACACAGCCATCTGGATGGCATGTGTCTGTTGGACCATGGACATAGAACCAGTGGGTACACCCTGAGCATCACGCAGCCATGACCGACAGCTCATTGTCACTGCACGCACCACTTTTGTCATCACCTTACACACAATCACATGTCACAGTTTGAAATAAATGCACCTCTTACACAAACTGCTGTTTGTGCCCTGTGTTTTATTTGTACGGAATACAACGGCCACCTTGGGCGGAAAGGCACCTGATGCGTGGCATGGCAATGGAACCGGAGGGCCTGTAGGGACCTAGGGGTGGGAGACAGAACAGGAGCACATTCAATGAGTGTGTCACACACCCATCACACAGTACATGTCAACAACTACAAGCAATGTACACACATCGCACAGAGCAATAGGGCACAATGCCACAGCCACCAACAGTGGCATACTACCCTGGCCATGGAGCGTTGACACACAGCACGCAGTGAACAAACGGCCACCCTGACACAGCACACACACACCTGCACAGATACAGCCACATCAGCCGTTGTACATGGACACTCACCGTCAAGTGAAGTAGTGGGCGATGAGCTGCTGCCGCACATTACCAGCTTCCTCCTCTCCGCTGTCCTCCTCACTCGAGCTGTCCTGGTCTGCGGGCTGGGGCCCTGGTTGATCTCCGTCATCCACGATGAGGGGGATCTGCTTCCGAATGGCCAGATTGTGCAGCATGCAGCACGCCACCACTATCTGGCACACCTTCTGTGGGGAGTACGCCAGCGCACCCCGGTGCGGTCCAGGCACCTGAACCTGGACTTGAGGAGGCCAAAGGTACGCTCGACCACACGTCTGGTCCTCCCATGTGCCTCATTGTAGCGATCGTCTGCTGGGGTGCGAGGATTCCTCAATGGACTGAGCAGCCATGCCCCATTCGGGTACGCAGAGTCACCTGGGTGTGAGGGACACAGAGAACCGTTGCTATTCCAACTGGACAGGGGACAGCATCGCACAACCAGCACGCTACACCACTCCACATACTCACCGACAATACAGCCACGATCCTGTTGCAGATTGGACATCAGTCGTGGCAAGATGCTGTTGCGCATTATGTGTGCGTCATGGGCCGAGCCTGGGAACTTTGCACACACGTGGGTGATCACCATGTCCGCAAGGCACACCACTTGCACATTCAGGGAGTGCGTGTGCTGCCTGTTGCGGTACAGGTGCTCAGTGGCCTGTGGTGGATCAAGGCCAACATGTGTGCAGTCAATGGCTCCAACGACGTGTGGGATTCTGCCAAGGGCATAGAATGCACCCTTCACTGCCGCCAATTCACGAGCCCTGGGGAAGCGGATGTACCTGTTTCGGTACAGCATCATGGCTGCCAGTACATCCCTCAGCACCTTGCTGAACATGGGCTGGGACATCCCTCCTCCACTGCCCACTGTGTGCTGGAATGACCCAGTGGCGAAGAAATGCATGGCGGCCATCACCTTAGCCGTGGGGGTGACAGCTGTCGGATACACCCTGCGGGGACGGAGATGGGGTTCCAACATGGCACACAGTCGATGCAGGGTTGGCCTGTCCAGCCGAAACTTCCTAATGACCTCTGTATCGTCCATGTCCGCCAGCAATTGGTATGGGCGGTCAATGTTCGGTCTCCGCCTAGGGAAAATGGCAGTGGACACATGTCAAAGCAACACAACACATAGCAATTTCGCATACACATCACTGACATGACTGAGCAAGCACATGAGCCACAGCCCAGCTGTCAAGCTGGGACGGCACGGCCACAATACACTTACACAGGTCTCCCAACAATGGCAATGGCTAGTGATACAAACCACTGCCATGTGCATGCACATGGGGATCTAGGCCCCAATGACTTGCGGGCGTGCTGATGGGGACTGACTGCATATTCGTCAAGCGGCAACGCCACGGCAACATGAATGTCTGCTGAGCATGGAACTGCTTCCGAGGCTGGATGAGTATGGCACACGACGACGACGATGTGGGCACGGGCTGAGTGGCCAAAACAAGTGGGACCTGTGGCACGAGGGGATATGAGACAGTAGTAGGTGTCAGCACTGCACCCTATGTACAGCACTGTACGGATCACACCTCCCGAAACATTGACAGGTGTCCACATTGACAGCCCCATGCCAAGACGGCTGTGTGCTTGCAGTCACACGTCACAGGTGAGAGGTTACATTGCACGTGCCAGGTGGCAGACGTACATAGTGGGAGCTGGCATGTGTGTGCATGTGTCTCCTGTTCAGGATCCACCAGATGGGCGCTGACTCTGTTCTGAGCATTGGACACAGCATGTTCCGTGGAAGGCTTGTGTGTGTGGGATGGTGGCACTGGATGTGCCTCCGTTGGGTGGGGGGCCATGCACAGGGCGGGTACGTCGATGATTGCGCATTGTTGGTCACGGTGGGTGCACCCACTAAGATGTGTTGCCCTGTGTTCAATTCCTATGTCCGCATGATGATGGACTGTAGATGTGGGCAGACTACACATTGGTCGATGTGCTGTCTATATGCATGTGCCTTCACACCAGGCACAGCTGCCCCTGCACATGTGACCCCTGCTGGACTCGCTGCTGGGTCTGTGGAGCTGATGCACCTTCTGTGCGTGGGGCGGACAGCTCTCCTCACTTCCCTCATTGCGCATGTCATGACTTTGCCGCAGGTGACATGGATCATGGAGGGCCCACATGTACGCGTGGGTAGGCTACACATGATTGTTCACTGGTCGCCACCCCCAGTCAGTGTTTCGAATGGGAAGGTTGTCGTGCTGGTGGTATATTCGATGTGGCGGATGGGCGGGCCTAGGTGCGGGCTTACATTCCGGACATGGGGGGTAGTTGGATTGGCGACTAGTTGCAGTACACACGGGACACGTCTCTTCCTTTCCACATCTGGGTCATCCCTTGTACTCACTGACAGTGATACAGTCATCTTCGCCCCAGCCCTCATGTCCTCCCCTCGCTCCCCCAATATGCATGTGCACCTGCGAGGCTAGCGCTTGCACAGGCAGCCCCAAGCTCGCACCAGAGAGGGCAAGGAGTGTATGTGTGGGTCCAGTTGCACGAGTGGGCTGTCTCAGGGTATGATGTGTTACGGGACGCCGTCCACCTGCGTGGTGCCCCAAATGGAGACCCGGCCTGCATGGACTATGCATCACAGTCTTCGCCTTCCGGATCCGCCACCTGCGACACCCAGTGGCTGTGGCTGCCCTTGCGGCCAGGCCGCGTCCGTCTGTGACTGATGGCCCACACATTCACTCTTTGGCCTCTCTGGGGAGGGCTCGGGGGTGGTGACGCACGCGCTTGCACTTAGTCGCAATGGCATGTGGCGTGGTTGGTATGATGGGCAATGGATGGGATGGTGCGAGCCACCTCCCGTGACGTCAGTGCTGCTCGTGCTGTGGTGCGTCCCCCTACACTTCCATCTGACTTGTGCCATGCTAGACGTTGAGGTTCTATTGCCTGCGTGATATGACCAGGAGGAGCGCGAGGAGACCTCTCACACACCATGCTCCACTGCCATCCCGTGCCCTGTATCGCCTGTGCGGATTGACTATGTTGGGGTTACACCTGGTCGACTGGGGCTGTGTGTGCCTTGTCAAGGGGCATGGCGGGCGCATAACAGGATCCAGCTTGTCCACAGAGGGTGGGCTGAGGTGCGCCTGGTACCGCTTTGTACGTGTGCCCGGCTGCTGTGCACACACGTGTTCACTCCCCCCGACAGGTGTCCTCTCACAATGCCCAGGGAAGCGGTGGTGTACTGTTCATGACCCCTCCCAACACGGCGTGCTCCAACTTGGCATGTGCGCATCTACCCGTCACACCCACCCACCTGAGCACTGCGTCCATACGACTTCACACGACACATGTGTGTCTTCCACAGTTGTGCTACTCATTTGCGTTGACATCCAATACCAGTGGACTACATGGTCATGTCACGACTGCCGTGTACTTCACATACTCTCATCCTCTCTCATTCGTACTTGTGAAATGAGTCAGCGGAGACAGTTTTGGTTTCAAACATTATATTGAGTCTTCTGTCCTCTGTGATGCAGTATAGTGGACACTACTGGCAGCGGAATACATGTTGAGGATATACTGAGCATGATTGCAAATGGGATAGGGTGTGGGGTTACATGTGATTGGCTGTTGCATGTGGGATGTGGGCTTCAGAGTTACATCTGCTTGGCCAAGGCTGTGCTAATGTACATTTACGTATAGCTGCGGAGCTGCGGACTTTGACACAGACGGTATACATGTAGCCTACCAGACCGCTTGGCATCATGGGCACAGTCCATCTCAGTTCCATGTGACAGGTTTGCTGCGGTTGTTCCTCATGCACGCGTGCATGTGAGATGACATCAGGGCATGTGCTTGCGTGCATGCAGCGGCGTGCCACTTGTTGTTGCAATGTGGTGGTTACTGGACATGTCACAGTCACTGGGGTCGTGTTGTAGTTGTATGCACTTGTCGTCCATGCAAAGGTCCTGGTATGGGATTCCCGGGGCGGGGGTGGGAGGGGTGCAGCACCCACAGACTCCAGGCGACCTATTCATGTCCACTGAGCGGTGTGTGTGTCCATGGGCGCTGGATCCATGTCGTGTCCTGGTTGTTCGTGCAGTTCCGTCCATGTGGGTGCGATACACAGACCCCATGCCACTGCCTCCCACGATGCATGCGGTGTTCCTGGATGTGATGGGGAACAGTGTGCATGTCCCGGTCATATCCGATGTCATGGCGATGTCGTTGATGGTGTGGTTACAGTTGCCGGTCGTTTGGTATGGCTGTTGTGGTGGTGACTGGCCAGTCCGTGCGGAAGCTAAGCATGGGTGCGGGGTTGGACATCATAGGTCAATCGGGGAACCTGCGTTGTGGTCCGACGAATTTACAGGTTGTCAGGTATGCGATGCCGTCCAGCAGGGCTTCCATGTCATAGGTGGTGTACATGTTTGCCAGCCAATGTAGCGGATGGTGGCTGTCAAGGTGTTGTTCGTAAGTTGTCCCTTGGAGGACCATGATGGGGCATGCTGGGTGACATTCGATGTAGCTGTTCTCGATGATCCGTCGTGTGGAGGCACAGTGGTCCCATTTCAGTGCGGGTGCGATGTTGGCCACATACGCCATGCCCCCATAGGCAGAGCAGGCCCTGTCGTGTGCGTCCAGAGGGAGGAGTAGTGGTAGCAGGTCCGCCTTTAGACATGCCGGGTTGGAGAGGCACATCTCCACGGGATGCTGGTAGGGACACCTCCGACAGTAGAAGACGGGCATGACGCAGCTGAACAATGTGATGCGGTAAGTCAGTCGGTAACTTACGTTCAGCAGGGACAGGAGATCGCATCCCAATGTATGTATCAGGTTGGCTTTGTACAGCTTGAGCTGTCCGGCGTAGTTGGGTAGGTGTGTTGCGGTTGCCATTTCGCAGCGGTGCGTTGTGGTGGCGTGCTCCGGCTGTGTGTGCAGTCTGCAATGTGCACGCTCCGAGGTTGCTGTGAGCTCTGTGTAGTCGTAGGGAGACAGGACTTGTGTTCTGTTGGCTTGTGCGGAGGACACGGGCCCTCATCCCACATGCTTCTCAGACAGTTCAAGGTCAGTGATGTGTGACTCCTTCCAATTAACTTGCATGTGGCCGACATGGGGGAGTGTTTTCTTTTTTCTTCCCCGTCCGTTGTGTGCTTCTGTGATATGCGCTATCTGCCCTGTGGTCGGTCTCCTCGGCATGCCTGTGTTGGTCTTTTCTTGGACAATGGCTGTATTCACCGGCTTCTTTCGTAGGGCTGTGGTTTCGGAGTTGGAATGGAAGGTCATTCAGTGCTGTCTGCTCTCCCTTGTGTGGGCGGCAGGCTGCCTTTCCGCTCTGCGTTGGGCCTTGTGTGTGAATGTTATTCTTGGGCCACCTGTTGTCGGTCCCCGGGCTCTTTGGTGTTCCGTTTTATATGTCTTGTTCATATGTGCAGGGTGGTATGGGTGTTTCAGTGTGGTACTGGCGTTCCTCTTCCCGAAGGGGCCCTGCTTCTCCTAGTTGGTGTTGCCGCCGCTGTGTGCTACGCCATGTTTGTTACACTGGGGTGTGTCCTGCTGTTGCGTGACTTCACTGACATGTGTGCGTCGGTTGTGTGGCGTTGGGTGTTGTCCGTGAATTGGGCGTTGGGGACATGTCTGTGGCAGGCCTGTCACGTGTCATGTGCGTTCGGGGTGGGGCTGATGTGTGTGCTGCTTGGTTGTGTCCCTGTGTCTGTGTGCGACGCATGCATGGCGCTGCGGTTGGCCTCTGCGTTGTGCGCATGTGTGGCGGCGTCATCGCCGCTTTGGGGCCGTGACGGGGTCGTTGGTTCCTAGTCCCAGGTGGTGTGTACACATGTGTTACGCGATGTTACGATTTGGCCTGTATGTCATATGTGGATGCAATGGTGGATGTGTAGTGTACACGCGCTGGTGGGGGGTTGTCCACTTTTTCCGCCCTTGCACTGTGTGCGCTGTTTGCGTGCACTTGTTGTGTGTGTGCCTACCTGCGTCTCCGCGGTACGTTGCGTCCTTGGTGGTGCATCAGCAAGAGCATGGGGAGGGCCTGCAGTGCTGGATTCATGCTCGGGGAGCCGCTTCTTCGTTGTCCGTGCTCGGCGTCCGTGTTACCGCTTCGGTTTGTCGTACGGTATCTCTTAGCCGTGGGAGCCGTTTGTTTGCGGCATCGTAATTTATACGCCGGGCGGGACGTGATTTTGTCGGACGGTGTGTGTCAATTGTGCTGCGCCGCTACGTGTACGGACGCACTTTGATGGCGGACGGTGTTGCTGGCTTGCCGGCGGTGTTTGGCCTACTTTTCGCATCGTAATTGGGCGGGCGTGTGGACTGCTGCGTGCCGGCGGTACCTGGTGGTTTTTGCATCCGCCAGCACGGCGGTTGTGCTTCCGCCCGCCATTGTAATGACCCCCAAGGTTGTTTAAAATATCGATTTTTTAATTAGTGTTATGTATTTTAGTATATATTTTAAATGTATGTGATGTATTTTTTTGTATAAGTATTGTTTATGTTTTTTGATATATGTGTTAAATTTTTTGTAGTTATTAATTTTATTTTAATTAAATTTGGCATTTTTTAGTTCCGTAGCTGGTAGTAGGTTTATAGGGGAATAGGGTGAGAAGTAATTTAATTATAATAAATTAATGAATATATATGAGCCATGCAGTGTGTGAGTGACATTGTACTTTGCATTTAAAAATCGTCTATGAAAGACTGAGAACTTTTTAAGCAAAAACTATATGTTTCCATCTGGTTGCAAGTAATTAAGCACACGCAGACATGGCAGCCAGGGAAAGAGGCATCAAGACCTTGAACTGTTCCAGTCCTTCATCACTGGTTGTGATTGTGTGCCTCTCCAACGTTTTTAGATGTATTTAAACATGCGCAATGTTTAAGTGTCAGTTGATATGCACTGAAGAAGGCTAAACGCCGAAATGCATTTGCTTGATTAAATCAACTTAAATACGTCCCGTGAGTGCTCCGCATTTGTAGCTTGAATTTTTCCTGTGACTTCACCCTCACGTTAAGCGGATAATAGCACCCGACACGAGTGCAGCAGTTTAAGGGTGAGACCTGGAGCTTTAATTTAAACACTGCCAGCACCGCCGAAAGAAAGAATGAGGAAGCATCCTACCAGCTTTGCTGACAATTATTGAATTGGAGGACTGAAGTAATATATACGGAAACCTGCAGGATGGTGCAACGTTTGGGATTTTGGCAGGCGAGGGACTTGAACATGACATCATGGCACTGACAATTGGAGGCACCACGACCGGATTAATTTCGAGGGGCTGGCTGAGCCATGCAGCGTGTGAGTGACATTGTACTTTGCATTTAAAAATCGTCTATGAAAGACTGAGAACTTTTTAAGCAAAAACGATATGTTTCCATCTGGTTGCAAGTAATTAAGCACACGCAGACATGGCAGCCAGGGAAAGAGGCATCAAGACCTTGAACTGTTCCAGTCCTTCGTCACTGGTTGTGATTGTGTGCCTCTCCAATGAGATCGTTTTTAGATGTATTTAAACATGCGCAATGTTTAAGTGTCAGTTGATATGCACTGAAGAAGGCTAGGCGCCGAAATGCATTTGCTTTATTAAATCAACTTAAATACGTCCCGTGAGTGCTCCGCATTTGTAGCTTGAATATATATATATATATATATATACCACAAAAACGAATCCGCGCGCTCTCAGGGATACAAAGAATCTTTGTATCCCTGAGAGCGCGCGGATTCGTTTTTGTGGTGTATTGGATTGCCGGTGAGCTCCGCCGGCGTGCGCGTCACTCTCCACGGGTCCCAGACAGTTCGGAAGGGGTTTTCTGGATGTGTGATATATATATATATTTATTTTTTTATTTTTTTATTGAGATTTTATAATGTTAATTGTGTTTTTATTTTTTGGGGTAAATTTTAGGTGTGGGTTGTGGGGTTTATAGGGTAAAGGATGGGAAGTAATGTATTTTTAATTAATTAATAATTAGTTGTTAATTAATATTAATTAATTAATTCACAATTAAATATGGAAATTGTGTAATTAATTTTAGTTGCGGGTTTTGAGGTTTTTAGGTGTAAAGGGTGGAAAGTAATTAATTTTTAATTAATTAATGATTCGTTGATAATACATTTTAATTAATTAATTGATAATTAATTTGTGTAATTGTTTAATTATTTTTTTGTGTGTGAGTTTTTGGTTTATAGGGGTGAAGGGTGGGGAGTAAATACATTTTACTTACTTTATAATTAGTTGTTAAATACTATTAGTTGTTTAATTGAAAACGTTTTTTAATTGTGTAATACATTTTTTTAGTTTAATTTTAGGTGTGGGTTGTGGGGATTGTAGGTGTAAAGGGTGGGAAGTTAATTAAATTGTATGTGTTTAAATTTGTTTTTTAATTAATAATATTTGTTTAATTGATAATTTATGATGTTAATTATGCAAATATTTATTTTTTATTTTTGATGTGGGTTCTGAGTTGTGTGGTGTTATACGGTAAGAAGTAAATAGACTACATTTATGTAATAATTCATGTTTTTGTTAAATAATTTCTAAATAAAAATATTTATTTGTTTGAAAATTATTTTTTATTTTATTTAATATATTATTTGTATGTATGTGTGATATGTATTTAATATTATAATATGTTTTTATATTAAATATATTTTCATTTTCATTTTGATTTTTTTTTTATTATTTACTTTTAAAATAAATATTTTTATTTTGTTGATGATATTTTGTTTATTTTTAATTTTGGACTGACTGTAGTGCGAATAGTACTTTTTACCCCTCTGCAATCCAACACTTTCCCTATTGATGCACAGACTGGTGTTGGAATAGTAAATGTTGCCCCTCCGCTATCCAACACTTTCCCTATTGATGCACTGACTGGAGTGCGAATAGTAAATTTTATCCCTCCGCTATCCAACACTTTCCCTACTGTTGCACTGACTGGAGTGGGAATAGTAAATTTTATACTTCCGCTATCCAGCACTTTCCCTACTGTTGCACTCTCTGGAGTGGGAATAGTAATTTTTACCCCTCCGCTATTCAACACTTTCCCTACTGTTGCACTCATTGGAGTGGGAATAGTACTTTTTACCCCTCCGTTACCCAACACTTTCCCTACTGTTGCACTCACTGGAGTGGGAATTTTAAGTCTAAAGGGGCTCATTATGATGGCGGGCGGACCTTCGTCCGCCCGCCACCCTAGCGGTGCTGGGACCGGCCGCCAGTGGTGCGGCGGTCCCGCACCAGCGATTAGGATGCCACGACCACCGTGGCGGTGGCATCCTCCATTCCCAGCATTGTGGCGGGCGGTGCTCACAGCACCGCCCGTCACAATGCTGGGGATGCACTGTGTGCATTGTCATGCACAAGGTGACAGGCACCGCGAGGTGCCTGCCACCATGTCCATGCCAATATACCCCCCATGTGCACCCCCCACCACCCCAATACTCTGGGGGCCCGCAACGGGCCCCCGAAAGCAAACTCCACCTGGTTTTCCATGGCGGGGTCTCCGCCATGGAAAGCCCTGCACCGCTGCCCATTCTGATATGGATGGCGGTGTCTAGCAGACACCGCCACCATATCCAGCCCCTTTTCCGCACGGTCGACTGGTTGACCGGCGGAAAACCGGCGGACGGTCTTTCCGTCCGCCTGGGTCCCCACCGCCATACTAATATAGGCGGGCGGTGGGAAATAGCGGGCGGATCGCCACCGCCATACGGGCGGTGGTGATCCGCCCGCTATCCTAATGACCCCCAAAGATTTTTAAATAGATTAATGTTTTAATTTATAATAGAATGTTTTTTAAAATAGATTTTATGTTATTGGTATATGTATATATATATATATTTATTTGTTGAATTTTTATATAATTTAAAATTATAAAATACATTAAAATTATCAGTTTAATCATTGTTTTAAAGTGAATATATATATATATATATATATATATATATATATATATATATACATTAATTATTATATATGTGTGTATAACTTCTTTAAATTAAGTTTATTTGTTATATTTGTTAAAATGTATAATAAATCAAATTAATTTTTTTAAATTAATTTTATACTTTAATATATTTTATATTTATTAATTTATTTTATATATATATAAAAAACGATATTTTGCACAACTATATTTATGACATCGATATTCTTTTCGATATTTTTGTACTTACCATAGTAAGTAGATATTTTTGACATCGATATTTTGGTCACTGTATTTTTGTATGGGGATATTTTGGGTGTCGATATTTTGTCAGTATACCTGATGGTATACCTCAGGAGAAGGCTAACAGTTCCATGGATGGACATGTTGGATGACATGGAATTTGGTGGGAGGTCATATGGTGGTTATTTCTGATTCTCTTGGAAAATGTGAGCCTTATTTAGCTTAAAAGTCTTGTTATGGTGTAGTTTGAATATGTGTTTGATGCGCTGAAGTGACTAACTTGGATCACCACATACGGAGGTAAAAATTTAGGCCTAATGTGTGATTTGTGATGGACATATGTCCACATATGTGTGTTGGCCCTTTACCTAACTCATCTTCCTGTCTCCCTCATTCAATTCCTGCTGTGTTTGCTGAGCCTACTTGCACTTCCAAAATTCCACATTTTGCATGACTGTAGGTTATGATAAATTTGGACCCCAGTTGAAAATCACGCCACAGCTGCTGTGCACATGGGGATTTGGAACCATGCGCAACGTTGACTGTGGCCCAGGCCCTTAGGCTGTCAGGTACCCACGTGATGGAGTGAGTGCTAAAATGGTAGGTAGAGAGGAACCTAGCATCTAGCTACTGTTCAAAACTTTCTATATGTGTGTCATACACATAATTAGAATAGGATCACATTGTCCGCAGTAGCATCTGAGAGGGGACCACAGAAAACTGTCATGTGCACCAAGCGACCTGGATATGTAAGCATTACACATACATCCACATATTTACTGGCTGACATCAAGTTTCCCATTAAATAATCTACCTGGCCTCCACATGTGTGCATTTCAGCGAGGTACACATTGTACATACTCCAATTGTGTCACCTACGCTGAGCTGTCCTAAATATGGATATTTGCAAACCGTTTTCCTGTTATCACCGTGGTCAAACTCATGGCGGTAATGATGGGGACATCAGAAGGAATGCTGTGCAATCAAGTTTGTGAACTGCGAGTTCCAGAGATTTTGTCTACACCCTCTAAAGACATGTTGTAACATGATTGCAGTGATTGTGATGCTGTCAATAAAATGAGGTTTACTTTATTTTCAGCCGCTAAAATGGCGGTTGCCTGACGTTGCTTGCCGGACATTCAAAACTCGACTACCGCCAGCAGAAGTTGATCGCGTGGTAGGCGGTGTCTACTACGGCAGATACAGCCATTGGGTAACATTGGTGAATATGATGGTCGCACTCCAGTGGCTGTGTCCATGCATGCAGAAGACCTCCTATGTGGCGCACATGTACGTCTTGGTGGGCTGAACTCTTCACTTGCTACTGACACTGCTGCTATCTCCACCTTCTCAACTTCAGCTGCTGTTTGCCGTCTCTGTGAGCTATCATGGTCTGTGCAAAAGGGGTGAGGGCCCCAGACTTCTCTCCAGAGGAGCTGCAGAAGCTGGTAGAAGAGGTCCTTCCCCTGTATGGACATTGCTATGGCTCACCAGAGGAGCAGGTAAGTCCCTCACATACTTACTTCACTCTGTTGAACTGCATTGCTTCCTGTCTCATAGACTATGATGGTGCTTAGGTGTCCAGTGTGTCATATGATATTAAAGAGTTGTAATTTTGGTGTCCCTACATGACACATTCATGTAATGGATATTGAAGCACTTTACTCTGTGTACTTCACTTCTTCATTGTGAGGTTTGTTTAGTCACAGATCATTCTTGGGTAGCTTGCCCATTTCTGTGCATAAGTTCAGTTGTTGGTGCCATGTAACAATTGTGTTACAAAATCATGGTGAAGGGTGGTGGATATTTCTAGGCTCACAGTCTGTGCTGTGCATGCATCCTTTAATGAGCAGGTAAGGATGAAGTGAGGCATGTGTACAGTCGATGTACTGACACAGGTCAGATCTGTAGTCGTCACACTATGCTTATGGAGATAGCTTTACCGCAATGCCCCCCCCCAGAGTGCCACACAAAGGTCATGTCACATATAGCAGGGCCCAAAGATGTACATTCTGCTTTGAAGGGCTGTGAATGTGTTGTACATGTGGTTTGAGTCTACATTGGCTACAGAGGGCATGGGATGATGCAGACTAGTGCCCATCATTGGCCATGCAGAGGCTGAGAGGCTGTCTTGTTGGCCTGCCCATGTGAGTCACAGGTTTAAATCCCTGTAGTCCAGCAGATCATTCGATGTTCCAAAAATGAGTCCCTTTCCCCACTACTTTTTCCTGATTGACAGTGCATGTTGTACATTCTATATGTTGTCTGAGCTAAGCCCCTGACCTGAGACTTCTTTCGGTTGGCCCACACTGTGGAGTGTGCGATCTAATTTGGTCAGGGCATTTACTTCCACTGGTGTGTTGTTACTCTTCCTATTTCTTGCATTATACAGGCCTAATGCTCATGTTACATTTTGCCTGTCATGGAAGTTGCTCATGTGTGAGATAATTGACTTTTGTGGTTGAGCAGCTTGTTAAAAGCCAACGTTATACAACTGTGTATTCAAAAACTTGTAGATGTCATCCCTGTGTCAGTGCCACATGTGGCAGGAGGTATGTCCTGTGCTGGTAGTAGCAAGCACCCAAATTCTGTAACACATTTTATGTTATCCCTTTCTGTTGTCCACATGGCCAGAGAATTCCAGAGTGGTATCTATCAATGTGAGACATGCGAGCCCTTTGATTGTGACCTTTGTGTTTGGTATCACTATGTACCCTGGTCTCACGGTGTATGTATCATATACATGTTGTTAATTGGCCAGGCGGTTACAGGGTGAGTACATACATTCCCAAGTGGGTTCCCCTTCAGAAGGTCTGAATGGTGTGGTATGTGCCACTGTAGCTTACAGCAGACTACATTTGAATGGCCATGCCCTGTATGGTGTTGGTGGGCTGTGTTTGTCACTGTAGTACACAACCAGGATTGAGAATAGTCCGCTGATGATTGCCAAAATGTGTATACCCCTATAAGTGGTGCTAAGCATGTGAGTTGTACAAATGTAATGTATTAAAAAATATTACTTGTGTGTGCTAGATGGTTCCAAAATGTGTGTGAGCCCAACATTGATCCTTCTATTTGCAGTTGCAATATCTTGCTTAAGGTCTTGTATCTATACAGGTCAATGCTATCAGAAGCAGGGTATGTGGAAAGCTATTGCCCAGAAAGTGCAGTCCCTGGGGGGTCCATCGCCAGTGCAGCGGCCACTTCAGGAAGAAGTGGGAGGACCAGAGACGCTGGATTAGGAACATTGCGGAGGTCCAGCTTGGGAAGTCCTCCCAACGTGGTAGGGGCGTGTGCCAGACCCTGACTCCCCTACAGGGCCACATCCTGGCGGTGGCCTACCGGAGCTTGATGAGCAGTTGAGGGCGCAACAGCAGCTAGGAGGGGGGTGAGTATTGTGCCGTGTCAGACATTGTGCATTAACATTTTCCTCCGGTTACAAGCAGCAGTTTCCCCATCAATGTTGTAGGTGACTCATGTCCTAAGGATTCTTGGTGTTGTTGCATGGGTAGGTAGTGACGTAGTTGCATGATGTTTGGGCAAGACTTATGTCTTCTGGTCCTGATCCAAAGCTGAGTGAAGTTCAGTTGTCAATCTTCAGAGTTGTGCAGACACATGGCTGAGTATTGTGACATGTCACCTACACATGTTTGATGTGTGTGACAGATGTTCCACACAGGCCGGGTGTGTTCTTTGCATCAGGAGTGATGCTCCCCCAATACTATGTACCTTGTCCTAGGGATCCCTTACATGTGACATGGTATACAGTGCACAGAGGATGCAGACAATGAGCCATATTTGGCCCTGGTAAGTGCGGTATGTAGAGCATTGTCAGATGACAAACAACAATGGTGACACCTGTAGTTATGCCCACATGATTACATGTGTAGTGTAATTATTTTTGTGCTATCATCTGCACAAGACTATGATCCATGATGTAAGGGTGTACGTAGGTTAAGGATGAAAGTCCTCCACATTTGTATGTGTTGGCCAATGTGTACAGTACACTGTTCATTCATGCTGGGAATTCAGGTGATGTGTACACACAGACAGGAGCGTGTAGACATGGGAGGATTTGTTAGACATACGTAGAGACATTGGTCTCTCTTATTGTCATGTCTTAATGGTAAGGCTATGTATGTCATGGTATATCCACTTACAGTTGTGTCTCAGAAACTGTTCCTCAATAGCATTGATGTGGAAGTGTGGAGTGGAGTGCACATGTCCACTGTTCAAAGTGCTTTCACTGACTGATAACATGCAGATTTGGTGTGGACATTTGTGGGTTTTTGAACACTGTGAGACCACGGTATTTGTGTATGCAAAACATTTTGGGTAGTGTCATGTGCCTTTCCTTGTGGACACAGGTGACACCTCATATTCATGGCCTGGAGCTTAGCTGAACCTCTTGATCATTTCACTGTTCAATTGAGTTGTTGACATGCAAATAGAGGATGGTGGTGCCACCAGGACCAGTGTGGAGTGGGGATGTCCCTAGCCGTAGGTGGGGTCTTGTACCATGAATATCTGTGCATCTGCTGACAGTAAACTTAGCCCACCTTGTCTCCATGCAAGTTATAGGAGACCTTGTTGGTGGAGTTATCTGTGCCCATTTGATGATGTTATTGTTGAGATCTATTTGTACATAGAGTTTAGGCAGATGACTTACACCTATTTCCACTGGCTTTTTAGCATCAACTGAGGCAATCAGAGGAGAATGTGCCAACAACGCTGGGGATGCAGCTGGCCACAGTGCTTCCGGTCAGGAGACTGACACCGATGGAGGAGGTGGCCCAGAGGGAGAGGGGCGTTCCCTGGAGGAAGAAGATTCTGCATCGTCATCTTCTTAATCGGCTTCCAGTGGCAACTCCCTGTGTCCACAGCACCCTTGTCAGTCACCTTTCGTTCCATCTTCACCCTCCCTGCTGCTCCCCACCAAGTTGCCCAGCTCAGCGCTCATAAGGAGCGGGACATCTCCATTGCTCCAGGCACCTCGGCCCCTGCCCCCGTGGCCCCAAATGCCCTGAGTGAGGAAGCTATTGACCTCCTGAGACAGATCTATGTTGGGCAGAGTGCACTGCTGAATGCCATCCAGGGGCAGTCCAGTCAGATGGGGCAGAAGCTGGAGTTCCTGGAAGGCATCCACAGTCGTATGTATGCCTTTCAGAGATAGTTTCAGGCTCTGGCCTCCTCACTGATAGCAGCCTTCCCCCACCCCAGACTTCCAGCCCACCTCCTGCCTTTTACCCCATCCCAAATCCCTTTACCCATACCTGTCCCAAGCAGGTGCAAACATAAGCACGCACCCACACCAACATCAACATGCAGCACACACTAATGGCGGGGGAGCCGCGTGGCTCCCCCACTGCCCCAGGGAATGCCACCTCCCCGGGGCTCACAGATTTGTTAATCGAATGTGCTTTATTAATGCTAGTTGTTGTGTCAAATTTGTCTTGGTCTTTCATCTGCCTCTTCTAAACATTTTCTGTCTCAAAGCTATATTAGACTTTGCTACTTCTTGAGTGGTCACTACAAATCAGTTTAGTTATGCTGGGAGATTTTAATCTAAATGTAGACTCTATTGAATAAGAAAGCCAATTTTGGTGAACACATGTAGTGATCTTAACCTGCCTCAACATGTTGTGAGCCATAGTCATGTCGAAAGCCACAGATTGAACCCTATTTTTGAGCTCCCCCAATTACTTAAAAACTGCTCATCCAGCCCATTAGTCTGCTCAGAGCATAGTTAAAAATCAAACGCAACACATAGAGAAGCCCACCAGCCTAAACAACCTTCTTTAATGCAAAACTAGCTAGCAGCACAGTATATAATAAAAAAGACACTTTTCATTTCAACTGACCAGAGCCCTCGCTGGAAAAGGATCGGTTAAAGCCTAGCACTAAAATACAAATTTATCAGTTTATATAAGTTTTCTCCCAATGTAAATCTATGGAGCCTAATAAAGTGACAGAAACATGTTACCTTCAGCAAGAACGTATCTAATGAGCAGGTAGTTGGATCTTTTCCTGAAGCAAGTGTGAGATGTCCTTGAGTAGAAGATATTATTCATGAATACAATATTGAGTTCATTCTCCAAAAAAACCTGCTTCTTGTTGCCAACACTCAACAAGAGGTTAGTTTTTGCAAACGTGCATATGTAATACATTGTATAAAATAGCTTCTGAGTCTTCTAGAGTCACAATTCTTAGCAAGTATAATTGAGGCTAAATGACACTTCAGATCAATAATAAACACCATACATATTTGGTTATAAAATATATATTGGTACACACAGAGATATGCAGATATATAGAACAAAATAATGTTGAAGTACATAAGAATATATCATTGTCAGTTTTGAGCTTCGTCTTGACTCAGTAGTGTCTGTGACTATACAGAAACATAAAATGCTGAGTTAATTTGAGTGTGCATACCTTAGTGTGTGTTGTTGGGTTAATGTGTGGTTGAGTGAGTTTGGGGAATAGCCTTTATTTGAACAAGTGGTATATGTATAGATGATGATGCATGGGTGCGTAGGCATGAGAAAGTATGTGTTGATTAGTGAATGTGTACAAATGTGTGGATGAGTGAGCACTGGAGCAGCTGGGACTAAGGCATATGAGTATAAATTGGCGCTTGTGTGAGGCAGTGTGTGCTGGTGAGTGTGAGTGTGTGTATGTTTGTAGGTTACTGTGAATATGTATGTGTGAGTGAGTGAGTGAGTGAGTGTGTGTGTGTGGCAGATTGTGTGACTATGGGGGTGATTCCGATGTTGTCGGTCAGACCACCGACAGGCTGTCACCCTATTCTGATACTGGTGGTTAGACCCTAAACTGTGGGACGCAAGACCGTCAGCTTCACCAGGATTATAGATCCTGAAAGGGCAGAAGTCGGAGCAGCATTCCTGAATGATGGCTATTCTGAGGCAGGCACCGCTGTCAGGATTACAATATCCCCTTCCAACAACCTTTTCATGGCGGGAATCCCGTCATGAAAAGGTTGTTTGAAAGTGATATGGGGGGCCCCAAACAGGGCCCCCTGCCATCATAGGCCACTGAAAAGTGGCCCTGGGGGCAAATGTAGTGCTCCCACTCACCTCTGTGCACCATGTGCCGTGCATGACATGGTGCATGGCATACAGTGTACAGACATACAGGAGGTGCTGCACAGTGGAGGCATGTGCTGCAGCCCGTTTCCATGGACACAGCATGCCCCCACTGTGGTACCGATGCATTTCCAACCACCAGCCCAGCACTCAAATTGGAATACGGTGGTTGGGCTACTGCATGCTCGTCAGGTGGTCTCCGCTGGCAGTCTAAGGGGCCGATTCCGATTTCGGCAGGAAGCGCACCTAACACGATTCGTCCGGTAAAAAAACAAGCCGAACGCGTGTTTCCCGACCGATTCGAAAATTCGCACTAACGAGCAAGTACGATGCACATAACTGCCCAGATCCCGACCCAGCCGTACTTACCCATTCCAGCTCCTGTTCCCCGCCCGAGCCGGATCCATAAACGCAGAATCGAGTCGCACGGAAGCAAAAATACAGCACCTTCCGGCCGGACCAGTACGATGCGCCTTCCGTACGCGCCGAACCCGTCGCTACGTCCGGCACGTCAGAGCATCCGGGAGAGCCGCACATAAGCTCCGATTCGTGCCACAAGACGATCCACAGCTACAGAACGAACAAGCCTGCCACGAATACGAGTCGAAGCAACAAGAAAGCCGAACGAGACGAACCAACCATGAATCCCATCGCGCAGGTCCAACCAATACTCTACATCTATTACCGGAACAGGTACGGACGCGTACGGCGCAGACGGTAAGTTAAACACCCACTACACAAACAAACGACACGTACCCGACATATAACACACACACATAGGGATGCAGAAATGATGCACACTAGCAACAGCAGAACCATAGGGGCGGGAGGGCTATCACCAATGCCATATACACCCATAGGGGCCTGGATGCCAACCACTAACACCACCCCTACTCAGGGGGGCTGGATGCCTACCACTACCACCACCCCTACTCAGGGGGTCCTGGATGCCTGTCACTACCACCACCCCTACTCATGGGGGGGCTGGATGCCTACCACTACCACCACCCCTACTCATGAGGGCTGGATGCCTACCACCACCACCACCCCTACTCATGGGTGCTGGATGCCTACCACTACTACCATCCCCACTCATAGGGGGATGGATGCCTACCACTACCACCACCCCTACTCAGGGGGGGCTGGATGCCTACCACTACCACCGACCCTACTCATGGGTGCTGGATGCCTACCACTACCACCACCCCTACTCAGGGGTGCCTGGATGCCTGTCACTATCCCCACCCCTACTCATGGGGGGCTGGATGCCTACCACTACCACCACCCCTACTCATGGGGGGCTGGATGCCTACCACCACCACCACCCCTACTCATGGGTGCTGGATGCCTACCACTACTACCATCCCCACTCATAGGGGGATGGATGCCTACCACTACCACCAGCCCTACTCATGGGTGCTGGATGCCTACCACTACCACCACCCCTACTCAGGGGGGCCTGGATGCCTGTCACTACTACCATCCCCACTCATAGGGGGATGGATGCCTACCACCAACACCACCCCTACTCAGGGGGGGCTGGATGCCTACCACTACCACCACCCCTACTCATGGTGTGCTAGATGCCTGTCACTACTACTATCCCCACTCATAGGGGGATGGATGCCTACCACTACCACCACCCTACTCATGGGGGGCTGGATGCCTACCACTACCACCACCCCTACTCATGGGTGGCTGGATGCCTACCACTATCACCACCCCTACTCAGGGGTGCCTGGATGCCTGTCACTACCACCACCCCTACTCATGGGGGGCTGGATGCCTACCACTACCACCACCCCTACTCATGGGGGGCTGGATGCCGACCACTACCACCACCCTACTCATGGGTGCTGGATGCCTACCACTACTACCATCCCCACTCATAGGGGGATGGATGCCTACCACTACCACCACCCCTACTCATGGGTGCTGGATGCCTACCACTACCACCACCCCTACTCATGCGGTGCTGGATGCCTGTCACTACTACCATCCCCACTCATAGGGGGATGGATGCCTACCACCAACACCACCCCTACTCATGGGTGGCTGGATGCCTACCACTACCACCACCCTACTCATGGGGGGCTGGATGCCTACCACTACCACCACCCCTACTCATGGGTGGCTGGATGCCTACCACTACCACCACCCCTACTCATGGGTGCTGGATGCCTACCACTACCACCACCCCTACTCAGGGGGGCCTGGATGCCTGTCACTACTACCATCCCCACTCATAGGGGGATGGATGCCTACCACTACCACCACCCCTACTCAGGGTGGGCTGGATGCCTACCACTACCACCACCCCTACTTATAAGACGGGTAATGCATGACACAACCAGCATACTCCAACATAAGGAATGTCAGAAAAACACATCCCCCCAACACCATGACAAGCGTGTGTAGTCTGTGTCAAATGCCTACAACACTGAACATGACATTGAACATACAATGTGACCCCCTATCACATGTGTCACACATAAATGTGTGTGGCCTCCACAATGCAAGCAGACCATGACCACTGTGGCAATGGGGTCTAACACCCCATCATCACAGTGACCAAAAGGTAAGTGTGGGGTCCATAGCTGAAGCACATTTTGAACATTGTGGCAATGGGGTCTAAACCCCCATCATCACAGTGACCAAAATGTAAGTGTGGGGTCCATAGCTGAAGCACATTTTGAACATTGTGGCAATGGGGTCTAAACCCCCATCATCACAGTGACCAAAAGGTAAGTGTTGTCATGGAAAAAGCTGCAAATGCCAAACAGCATGGATGATTCCTGGTCACAGAACAACAAACACATCAGTGGCATAGTAGTGCTTGTGTCCCATAGCAACATAGGTTGGGTGAGGCAAACAGTGCAGTGCAAATAAGACATACCTTTGTCCATGTGCAGACAAACATCACCCATGGGGGCTGACATTGTCAACATTGATCAATAACACAATGACAGAAGTGACCATCATAATGCAGACCCACATACCTGCACCAATGGACACACAAATGTAGATATCCTGTGGAGACTGTAGATGTGAGGTGAACAAATACCATACCATGGCAGCAATGGGACATACAAACCATGATCATTGTGCTGACTGATGACCTAGGAGTCCCAGGGACAGCAGGGGAAACCCACCAAACAACATACAGCCAATGGCACACTAAAGATATGCCAATGCAGTGGTGCAGATGCACAAACACAAACAGGCTGCCTCACACTGCATATCAAACACAACAGGTGATGGGGGGGGGTGCCAGTGGACCCAGGCAACCACACAACACATGAGGAGGCCTGAATCACAATTACACAGATTTGTATACAGTGCCACACAAAAGTAACTCATGGATCGGATTCCCCTATGTGGGCAATCAGGCATTGTTAGATGAGAGGGAGCCCAAATTACACATGTCACACAAGCTTGTAGGAACA
The DNA here is from genome assembly GCA_963921515.1 of Calotriton arnoldi. NCBI lineage: Eukaryota > Metazoa > Chordata > Amphibia > Caudata > Salamandridae > Calotriton > Calotriton arnoldi. The sequence goes on from CAWUFW010001209.1 coordinate 861,467, forward strand.
GCAACTAACACAGCAAGAGACAGACCCACCACAGCACTACCCCCAGGGACCCCACATTGTGGTGACACTGGCCTGCATGATAATCCCACTGTGATGACAAAGCTAGATGTTGTTCACACTGTGAACCACAGTCATGTGTCCTGAGCAACAAACTACCATCACACCTACCCAAGCACATATCAATCAGCACGGCCTGTCAGCCAAGGCCAATATGGACTTAGGGGTCTAGCCTTGCAACAACTCTCATTTGCACACACTCAACACCACACACCTTGATCTCCACCAATGTGCAGCAGTGAAGATCACATGGACTGGTGACATTGCACATGCACCCATGACAATCCCAGGGGTGGTGGTGGGAACTAAGGTGCAGAAACCCATCACACATGGCCAGTCAACAAGACTCGTGAATGTCTGACACACTGCACAGTACGCCGTACATGGGCATGACGTCAAATCCACACCAACCAATGGGATCCCGGCCACAGTCACACACCAATGAAGAAGCCAAGGTCACCCACAAAGAACACACATAGACAACTTCCAACATTGCAGCTCTGACCCTGAGGAGTGGCAGCAGTCACACACACAACGTGTCACAATCACTGAAAGCTACCACAAACTGTAAATTACATGACTTGTGTAACCAACAAGTGCCAAGGGGAATCCTGACTGTGTCTCATCTGCGTTTGCCCACAAACACAGCCCTGACAGCAAACACACCTATGGATGACACCCTGATGACCAGTAATGTGCCATGCACCCACATCCCAGAGAACCCAGGGCGATGATTTTAGTGGAACATAGGTCAACTCAGCAAGCATCACAAACAGGAACATCACTAGGAATCCCAGCCTGCGTAGCAAAATGGAAGTGAACACACACAGACATGCTCACACAACACACACCTTGGGCTCAGGCAATGTCACGGAATTACACACTGCCATGAGGGGACTCCACTCCTGTGTAAGGAAAGCTGTGCCATACGTTGTCTCTGCAGGGCTCTATCATGTCAGCAGAACACTTGGTCACTCAGTCAACAATTAGCACAAAATGAAGGCTCTCGTCACATCAGCCAGGTCATGGGAGTGTCACCGAAATCATCTGCACAGATCCAACACACATGTATAGCAAGTTGCACTGATAACACAGATGAGTCCTTCCCCATTGATGCCCAAACTTGCATGTCCAGTGGAGATGGTCACACGGTCAGGGAAATAGACAAATTGAACAATGGCAAGCACAACAGATGTGCAGGGGTGTAAGCCACAGATGTGACATTGCAAATAAAAGTAGGAAATCCCATTGGCAAATATTGAAAACATGACACCCTCATATTGCTGCAAAGGATGACATGGATACACACCAGGATAGGACACATTCCCCCTGGACCACATGGGGTCCTGCACAGTAACACTTCATTTTCCTGACATCAAAAATCACCATCACTGCAGCAAGGGCATGGTTAGCATCATCAACATCATGTACATCTGCAGCAAAACCAATAGAGAACAGAAAGTAGCTTTATTCAGCATATGTGGCTTCAAAAGTGAAAGTCCTGAAAAAACACAAAGGCCAATGGCCAGTCCATTAGTAAAGTCCAAACAGGGTGACAGTGGCAGATGTCACCCTTTGCTTGCCTGCACTGCTACAGACCAGGGACATTCCCCTCGGAGGGGCATACGGGGGGGCAGGCCAGGCACCGCAGGGACAGGATCAGGGCTCACCAGAAGGAGGCAGGGAAGGGGTGGTGGGTGCTGGAGAGTCACAGACAACTGCAGTGGAGGTGTCTGACATGGTGTGTGCCAGCACAACTGGGGGGCATGAGTCAGATGGTGTGGGTGCCGGCACGACTGCAGTGTGCTGGCCAGATGGAGTGGACAGGTTCCCCACTGCAGTGCCCAAGTCAGACGGGGTGGTAGTGTACTCCACTGCAGTGCCTATCTCCAGGGGAGTAGAATGGGGTTCAGGGTAAGGTGGGCAGGACAGAGGGGGAGGACACGGTCTCCACACCAGTGGCACAAACATGCGCAGCGGGGGGTGGGGCTGGAAGAGCAAGTAGTAGGGGGAGAAGGCCGGATCATTTTGGGGATGGTGTATCTGTGGGTGGGGGAACCTGGGGCAGGGTGTGGTGGGGGAACCTGTGTAGTGGAGGCCTGAGGGATGGAGGAAGGAGACTGTGTGGTTGAGCTGCAGGGCGGTGGCGGGGTCTTGCTCTTCCGGGTCCGGGGGGACTTGCGGGTGGGGGCCTCAGTCTGTCTGTGCCTGGGGGAGGGTGTCCGGGGGTGAGGTGCACTCCCCTCTGTGTGGGTGGACTTCCTCTTCCCCCTGTATGCTGGATCAGCTGGATCAGAGGGGAAGAGGCCGAGGTCACAGAGGAAGAGCTGCTGTGTAGGTGGGGTTGCAGGTGAGGCAAGGGAAGGGGCCTTGGAGGGAGAGGTATCGGAGGACTGCGGAGTGACTGTGGATGCCTGTGTGTGTGTCTGTTCCCCATCCCCTGTGAGTGTGGTATCAGTCCCCTGAGGATGCTTGCGTGCACGTTTTGTCTTTGTTTTGGGTGTTCCTGTGCTGCTCGTGTCTGTGTGTTTGGGTGATTGTGCAGGTGTGCATGTGCTTGGGACAGGTATGGTGCCAGGAAGTGTGGATGGGGCAGAGGTAGGAGGGGTGAGGGACTGTTGGAGGAGGGACACTGCTGCCGTCAGGTTGGAGTCCATGGACTTATTGCTCCTCTGTAGGGCAGACATGCCCGATGAGATGCCCTCCATGAACGACACCAGCTGTGTCAACAGAGTGGTGTGTGCATGGAGGACACTCAGCATTGCTGTCTGCCCTACATGGAGCTGGCGAAGTAAGTACACAGACTCCTCACTCAGGGCAGCAGGGGACACAGGGGCAGGGGGTGCGGTGCCTGGCACGAAGGAGACACGCTCCCGAACACGGGAGCCTCCACGGACCTCTGGAATGGGAGCCGATGGGAGGGCGGTGGTGGTGGTGGTGGCGGGGACAGCAATACTAGCTGGGGTGTGGTGGCTGCTGACACCCGCCTCCACAAGGGAGTCATCCTCCGAGCTGCTGTGGTCCTCAGCTGAGGTGGATGGTGCTGAGGACTCCTCGGTGTGGCTCCCCTCGCCCTCCGTGCCACTGGGTCCCTCCGACCACTCATCGGCTGCTGACCCAGTCTGGCTCTGCAGCTCCTCCTGGTCCGTGGAGCTGTCCCCTCCTGTGGCCGTGGATGTATCTGCAAACAATTAGGGAAACAGACAAACATCAGTCACCTGCACTGACCGCACACACCACAGTAAGTACAGCACATTACAGAGCAAGCCCTGGCATCCTTAGTTGAACATTGCCAAAAGTGCTCAAACAGATTAGGAGAAGCCAATGGTCAGTCTGATGGTCAACCATGGCACTCACATCCCTCCTGGCCTCGCACCCATCTGTCTGGTGCCTGTCGGATGGTAATACCCCAGTGTGGACACATGCACCACCTACACAGTAGTTGGACATTGCAGAGAACACGGTGAAGTATGTGAACATGCACACATCACATCTCTTGCCACTGAGTCAGTACAGGTGTCTGGATAAAGGGATGGCCAGAGTCTAATTTGAAATGCATGTGATGCATACCAGCACCAGACACCATGATGCACCCATGTCCTGATAGTCAATGCCACAATGGGGTGCATGTAGCACATGTCACTCACCTGCAGGATCACTCTTAGGGAGTTTAATGCCATGGCACAGGCATGCCTGCAAAGTCATACATCACTGTCTCCAGTCACATGGGCAGGGCAGCCAGCCAACAACAGTCTGCACTGTGTTACAATCCTAGGTCATGGGGAATGCAAGTTCTGTAGCTGACAAGTGCACATGTCCATCCCCCACAAACCACATCATCTGAACTCTTATTTGTCCACGTCATACCAATTGGACATATGGGAGACATGAAACACAACCCTCTGAACCTGAGCACCTCACAGTCTGCTGTGAATGAGAAACAGCTGCCTGAACTTCACAGTCGCATACCCCAGTCTGCACAGTCAAGTGATCAAACACCTATATGTCACACAAGTATCGTCTACTATGGTCACATCTCAGGTGGCATGCTGAGCCCTAACCGATAAACACCCCAGTAGTCCTGACAACGAAGCCACAGCACAATGACACAGAGGCAGACACCTGAGGGAACATTTCACTGAGCACAATGTGTCAGCTGATACACGGGAGTGGGAGCACAGAGTGTATTGTATGGCCTGGAGTAGGCATGACTGTCCTGCTCCACGTGAAAGAGGGATGAGCCCTGGACAGTAGGCAGGTGGCTAGGTATGTGTGACACACGTGATATACATACTCCTGAGGCCCAAACATTGTTCCCACCCGCAGCATGGGTGTGTGCCAAATACCCCAGGCACATGTGGTGAGTCAGATCAGCAATTGGACCACAAATCAAAGTTACACGCAGATTACATGTCAGAACCCAGGCATTGTGTAAGCAATTGACCCACCCATGAAGCCCACCACAAAGCTACGGGAACAAATGCTGTCCCCCACCTTGAGCTAAGCAAAATGCAAGGACACAGTACCCAAGTGACACAATTTCCTGACTGTAAGGGCCACACCTGGGTATCAGATGAGGAGTGGGCATGTCACAATTGAGGGACATGGGTCCTGGACCACAAGACTGATGTATTGTGGTAGTTTAACCAGGCCAGAGGAGGGCACATAGCATGTCAGACAAAGTTCACAGTGCAGTCATGGACTCACCCCCTCCTTGCTGCTGTCTGGCATTCAGCTGCCCATCCAGGTCAGGGAAGACCACCGCCAGGATCCTGAGCATGTGGGGGGTCAGGGTCCGGTGTCCGCCCCTCCTGCGAGGAGGCGACAGCTTCAGCTGGACCCTTGCGATCATTTGGGTCCAGCCCCGAAGGTCCTGCCACCTCTTCTGGCAGTTGCGGATCCGGCGCTTGTAGACCCGCACGGATCTTACTGCCCGGGCGATGGTCAGCCAGATTTCCTGCTTCTGGTGGGCATCAACCTGTGAAGATGACAAAATGAAAAGGCCATTACTACACATGCAACATATCCGTGCATCACACATTTGGATATACATGTCTCAATCACAGGGGCATAGGATGTACACAGGCAGTGCAACTATGGCTATGGACAGTTTGCCAGCAGTTACCACATGGTATCATTGCCTGGGAAGTCAAACCTTGTTGGAATGCACTGTTACTGCACTATACCTGTTCAGTGCATGTAACTACACACTTTGGGGGGTGACAACTACTCAGTGAGCATGCTAGCCAGTGGCGTGCACACTGTAAGTCTTGCTAGTCAGACAACATGCACATTTAGTAAGGCAGTGGACAGCACACTCACCTGCTCCCCTGGTTTCCCATACAGCTTGCTGTACTGTGGAAGGAGACTGTCCAGTAGGGCCTGGTTCTCCTCAGTGCTGAAGGCTGGGGCTCTATCCACAGTACGTGCCATTGCAGTAGCCAGAGGATGCAGAGACAGCAGCAGTGGTGGTGGCAGATGTCGTCCTGGAGCATGTGGTGCAGGCAAGTGAGCTCTCAGGGGAACAGCCAGTCCATGTCATTTGCATCTTCTGAATCTGGCCAATCCATGGAATTGCACCACTAATACACGCCCACAGCATACTTCAAAAGTTCAACTTCATGACACCCATGAATTTGCAACATTGTTGTGGGTGGCCAACTGAATTCACTGCATCAGACTCGTTAAAGGTTCGAAAACGCGTCCGTTGCCATGCCAGGCCATAGCCAATGCGTGCGCACCGATCGGTCCATTGCAGTACAACGCGTATTTCTGTCCACATCATATGCAATGGCCAATGCGTGCACACCGATCGGTCCATTGCTGTACAACGCGTATTTCGAAAAACAACGCGTACCCGTTCACATCATATGCAATGGCCAATGCGTGCACACCGAACGGTCCATTGCTGTACAACGCGTATTTCTGTCCACATCATATGCAATGGCCAATGCGTGCACACCGATCGGTCCATTACTGTACAACGCGTACCCGTTCACATCATATGCAATGGCCAATGCGTGCACACCGATCGGTCCATTGCTGTACAACGCGTATTTCTGTCCACATCATATGCAATGGCCAATGCGTGCGCACCGATCGGTCCATTGCTGTACAACGCGTATTTCTGTCCACATCATATGCAATGGCCAATGCGTGCACACCGATCGGTCCATTGCTGTACAACGCGTACCCGTTCACATCATATGCAATGGCCAATGCGTGCACACCGATCGGTCCATTGCTGTACAACGCGTATTTCTGTCCACATCATATGCAATGGCCAATGCGTGCACACCGATCGGTCCATTACTGTACAACGCGTACCCGTTCACATCATATACAACGCGTATTTCTGTCCACATCATATGCAATGGCCAATGCGTGCGCACCGTTCGGTCCATTGCTGTACAACGCGTATTTCTGTCCACATCATATGCAATGGCCAATGCGTGCACACCGATCGGTCCATTGCTGTACAACGCGTACCCGTTCACATCATATGCAATGGCCAATGCGTGCACACCGATCGGTCCATTGCTGTACAACGCGTATTTCTGTCCACATCATATGCAATGGCCAATGCGTGCACACCGATCGGTCCATTACTGTACAACGCGTACCCGTTCACATCATATGCAATGGCCAATGCGTGCACACCGATCGGTCCATTGCTGTACAACTCGTATTTCGAAAAACAACGCGTACCCGTTCACATCATATGCAATGGCCAATGCGTGCACACCGATCGGTCCATTGCTGTACAACGCGTACCCGTTCACATCATATGCAATGGCCAATGCGTGCACACCGATCGGTCCATTGCTGTACAACGCGTATTTCGAAAAACAACGCTGTACTCGTTCACATCATATGCAATGGCCAATGCGTGCACACCGATCGGTCCATTGCTGTACAACGCGTATTTCTGTCCACATCATATGCAATGGCCAATGCGTGCACACCGATCGGTCCATTACTGTACAACGCGTACCCGTTCACATCATATGCAATGGCCAATGCGTGCACACTGATCGGTCCATTGCTGTACAACGCGTATTTCTGTCCACATCATATGCAATGGCCAATGCGCGCGCACCGATCGGTCCATTGCTGTACGACGCGTCCCTGTACAAATAACTCGCATATGTCACCATGGTTGTCACTGGTGAACGTATGCCAGCCACAATTACTTGCCAGGGACTCAGGGGCACACCTACAACACCACAGCCTGTCCATACTGTATCCTAAGGCATGTAAGGCTGCATTACCTGTGTGTGTATGGGGGTCAACCTGTGTTATTTTTGGTGGCACTTGGGGGCAGCCACTCCCAGGCTGTGCACGTGTTCATGGGGACAGAATCCTTTGTGTGTTGTGCACATGACCACTGTGATGTGCAACTGTTCAGTTCAGGGCATGTGGCATGGTCACATTTCCAGGTTGTGTATGTGTATGTCATGTCACATACACCCTGAGTCCCATGTGGGAAGGTATGTACGTCACAGGGTGACCCATTGCCACAATAGTGATGGCCCTCCACAGTCTGTGTGCATGTTGTGTTTCAGATGTCTCTGATTCAATGTGCACAATGGGAGACAGTCTCCATATCCACGTTGTTTGTGCATCTACTTTGATGTTGTGCGTGTGTGTGTCACAGACGTCCATGTCTGTCCTGCAGAGGCAACAGGGGCCACTACCTGTGGGAGTCATGTTTGTTTTGCTGACGTGTACATGATACGCCATGTCAGGCCACTGTCCATGTGGCAATACAGGGTCCCTGGGAATCAACCTGTCAATGAGCTGTGATGCCTGTGGCACATCTGTCCTCACTTGTCACTGTGGTGTGTGTTTGGAACGTGACAGCAGTACATGGGTACTGTGACACAGCCTAATGATTTCCCATAGCACGACCTTGAACTTGTTGTCAACACATGTTGAACTGTGATGTTAGATGTTGGCCATGTAGGTGCCATATATGTCCATACAGAACGGCACACACATCAAGTACTTGTGTCTTGTAATGATGTATCATGTGATATTGAGTATGGTCAATGCCACATATGTGGGGTGACTGACAATCTTTCTTTGTTCACCTATGCACTGCAGGGCACCAGCTGTCCATAGACCATTCCCTGACCTTGCAACCATGGTGGAACGTGACTGCATCCGACGGTACCGCTTCAACAGGCGGCTGATTGAGGAATTGACGGTGAGGTTGGCCCCACATTTGCAACCTGGCCGGACATACCCTACAGCGCTGACCCCCAAGGTGAAGGTGATGGCAGCCCTACACTTCTTTGCCACCGGTACCTTTCAACACACTGTGGCGTCTGCTGGTGGGATGTCACAGACCATGTTCAGCCATGTGCTACGTGATGTTTTGGAGGCAATGTTGAGATACCTGAACCAGTACATCTATTTCCCTAAACGTCAACAACTCACTGACGTCAAGAGTGACTTCTATGGCCTGGGGAGGATGCCACATGTCATTGACTCCATTGATGGGACACATGTGGCTTTGGTACCACCACAGGCAAATGAGCAGGCATACAGGAACAGGAAACATTACCATTCTATCAATGCTCTGGTGGTATGTCTTGCAGATATGACCATCTCACATGTGTGTGCACGTTTCCCCGGTTCTGCACACGATGCCTACGTGATGAGGAGTAGTTGCATCCCGAGGATGATGTCACAGATGCAGAACCAGCGTGCCTGGCTTGTCGGTGTGTACTGACTTTTTACCATTGTGTGTGTTCTGCAATGTTGTATTCCACCCTCTTTACCCAACTCAGCTAATGTGCAATTGTCTGTATGTAGGTGACTCCGGATACCCCAACATGCCGTGGTTGCTGACACCCCTCAGGAACCCTGTGACACCAGGCCAGATGCGCTACAATGAGGCACATGGTCGGACCAGGAGAGTGATCGAGCGGACATTTGGTCTCCTGAAGAGCCGCTTTCGCTGCCTGGACAAGACAGGAGGGGCCCTCCCATATGCCCCAGCAAAGGTGTGCAAGATTGTCATCGTCTGCTGCATGCTACACAACCTGGCAGTGCGGAAGGAGTTGCCTCTCATCCTGGATGACGATGACCAACATCCGCCACCTGTGGAGGATCCTGGCCTGGGCCACAATGCCAGTGATGATGATGATGATGATGGTGATGTCCGCACACAGCTCATCACCAACTTCTTCAGCTGAATGTGAGTATCCAGAGTTGTCATGTCAATGATTTGAGTTTGCATGATATGTGTTGGTGGTGCTCTGTTGCTGTTTGAGTGTGGCCATGTGCTACTTGACTGTAAGCGTGCAGCGATGTGTCCTTACAGGTAGTCTGTACTCCCCAACAGTGTTGACATGCTAACTTGGTTTTGTGTAGGTATCTTGTGACATGTATTGGGCATGAGTATTGCAGTTCTGTCCTGTTCTTCAGTGCTTTTGACTGTGTGTCATGTCTGTCCTTCACAGGGTGCTTTCAGAGTTGTTTGGTCCACTCGGATCCCCCGACACCATGATTCAACTTCCAGGGTGGAAGCAGTTGTTTCCCTACAGGTGATGTGCCCCACAGCCCTGGACTTTATTTCTTCTACAATTGTTGACTGTGTGGCCACTGCCACGTGGGATTACCTTGCATCTGTAGTGGAAACAACATGTTGCAAATGTGTAATAAACCTGTGCTTCACTTTGGGATGTGCGTTGTCTGTGGTCACACATCTGACTGACATTAGCTTACTTCACCTGTGGGCTAGTTAACACAGACTGTGAATAGCTGTGGTGTCTGTGCATTCCACTGTATTTCCTGGCAACATCAGTGTAGGCGATGAGTCAGATGGCCCTGGTGTGTATGTGTTGTGTAGCCCTAGTGGTGTGTCTCCCTCATATGTGTCACATCGCCATGACTCACATGACGGTGTTGAACTTGCTGTAGCAGTTAGCATGCACAGTGTCATTTAGCAGATCATCTCCATTACAGAAACAACGTTGGAATCACAACAGAGGCAAGTATGGTGTATTAGTGAGTTTATTTACATACATGTGTGAGGATAGTGCACAGGATGGTGGGTGCTGTACATTGGGATTGGAATCCAAAGTTCCCAGATGAGTTGGAAGTGTTGGTAGCAGAAATGTCCTGAGTAAAGTCCACAGTCATCTGATACATTGGTCCAACTTAAAGTCCCCATGTCATGTGGGAGAGTTGGGTTGCATTCGACAGGGTGAACAGTTTGCACACAAAGGTGGATTTCCAGAACAGGTGTTGGGTTCCTGGGGGATGTACATGGCCATCGGCCTCTCAGTTCTCCTTCCTCGGACGACCCCTCTTCTTTGGGGGAGGACCCTCACATGCAGGCTGCTGCAGTGCAGAGGACTCTCCGCCAGAGTCATCCTCCCTCCCTGTGGCATTTGCAGTTGTTGCGGCACCAGATGTTATGGGCACACAGGGAGGTGTGGCCATGTTGGTGCTAATCTGGCGGAGACATGTCAATATGTCCCTATGCACCGCTGTCAGTTCTTGCAATGTGTCCCACTTGGACTCCATGCGAGACATGTGTGTCTCCACACGGGACATGTGTGTCTCCACACGGGACATGTGGGAGTCCAAGCGGGCATGATGGGCAGCCTGCTGCTGTTGCATGTCCTTGAGGATCCCCACTACCTGGCTGACCTCTCCGGTGCTATTCTGGTACGCTTCAGCAATGCGTACCAGTTGTGGGTCATCATGCAGTCCAGACCCCTCTACAAACAGCGACCTCTGCCTACCACCCCTCCCACCACCCCTGGCCACACGTGCGGGACCTGCGGTGGCACGCACAGGTGACCCTAGGCCCCCTTGGGGGTTGGTACTGGGGTTGTTGTCCATTGCTTCACGGTGGGCCGGGGTCCCTGTGCTGTTGTCATTGGTGGTCCTTGGTCTGTCCGTGTCGGCGGGGGTGGTCTGTGTGTTGGCAGTTGTTGGAGGAGTGGGTGCAGGGGGTGCAGATGGTGGTCCTGCTGGTGCTGCATGTTGACTCACACCAGAGGGGCCGGGTAGGTCTTCGCCATCCGAGGAGGGCAGAGGCTGTTCCACACCAGAGTGCTCAGGGTCCCCCGGAGCCTGGGACAGGGACTCCTTATCGTCTGCTGCTGTGTCCCCATCATCACCTGTTTTTGGAAGAGACACACAATGTATGTTATGTTTCTACAGGCATCAATGGTTCAAACACCTGACAGTTGTGACTGTACCTCTGGATGCGGGCCTGTACATTGCATTGTCCTAAGTTGTCACAGTCAGAGGTTGATATTGGTGTGGCACATTGTCCTGACAACATGAAGCATTTCAATGTGAATGTTGAGGTGTGTGCATGGCCAGCATTGGTGGTATTTGGTTGACATCCGGACATCCTTCTCCCTCCAGCCCAGTTATCCCACCATGAAGCATGCCACCCTTGCAGTGGGTGCAGGTTGACTCTCAGGATGTCAGTCAGTGGTGTCCTGCTGTTGGTTGGTGCCCAGTTCCCAGCAGGGCCTTGTGCTCCCCACAACAGAGCACCAGTGTCAGACATCTTTGAAGTGGCTTTTCACTCCCTGTGAGGTGTGCATGCTTCAGTGTGAGATTGCTGGGCCATGTGGGTGGGGGATGTTGAGCTGTGACTACCACTCCCATCATGCTATTGCCTACACCCCCCTTCCCAGCATGCCCATACTTCCTTCCTTTTGAGTGGACTTCACTGTGTGTGAGTGTGACAGCACTGGCAAGATGGCTGACAGTGGTGTCCTGTTGTTTGTTGGTGCCCAGTTCCCAGCAGGGCCTTGTGCTCCCCACAACAGAGCACCAGTGTCAGACATATTTGAAGTGGCTTTTCACTCCCTGTGAGTTGTGCATGCTTCAGTGTGAGCTTGCCGGGCCATGTGGGTGGGGGATGTTGAGCTGTGACTACCACTCCCATCATGCTATTGCCTACACCCCCCTTCCCAGCATGCCCATACTTCCTTCCTTTTGAGTGGACTTCACTGTGTGTGAGTGTGACAGCACTGGCAAGAAGGCTGACAGTAGTGTCCTGTTGTTTGTTGGTGCCCAGTTCCCAGCAGGGCCTTGTGCTCCCCACAACAGAGCACCAGTGTCAGACATCTTTGAAGTGGCTTTTCACTCACTGTGAGATGTGCATGCTTCAGTGTGAGCTTGCCGGGCCATGTGGGTGGGGGATGTTGAGCTGTGACTACCACTCCCATCATGCTATTGCCTACAACCCCCTTCCCAGCATGCCCATACTTCCTTCCTTTTGAGTGGACTTCACTGTGTGTGAGTGTGACAGCACTGGCAAGATGGCTGACAGTGGTGTCCTGTTGTTTGTTGGTGCCCAGTTCCCAGCAGGGCCTTGTGCTCCCCACAACAGAGCACCAGTGTCAGACATCTTTGAAGTGGCTTTTCACTCCCTGTGAGGTGTGCATGCTTCAGTGTGAGCTTGCCGGGCCATGTGGGTGGGGGATGTTGAGCTGTGACTACCACTCCCATCATGCTATTGCCTACACCCCCTTCCCAGCATGCCCATACTTCCTTCTTTTTGAGTGGACTTCACTGTGTGTGAGTGTGACAGCACTGGCAAGATGGCTGACAGTGGTGTCCTGTTGTTTGTTGGTGCCCAGTTCCCAGCAGGGCCTTGTGCTCCCCACAACAGAGCACCAGTGTCAGACATCTTTGAAGTGGCTTTTCACTCCCTGTGAGGTGTGCATGCTTCAGTGTGAGCTTGCCGGGCCATGTGGGTGGGGGATGTTGAGCTGTGACTACCACTCCCATCATGCTATTGCCTACACCCCCTTCCCAGCATGCCCATACTTCCTTCCTTTTGAGTGGACTTCACTGTGTGTGAGTGTGACAGCACTGGTAAGATGGCTGACAGTGGTGTCCTGTTGTTTGTTGGTGCCCAGTTCCCAGCAGGGCCTTGTGCTCCCCACAACAGAGCACCAGTGTCAGACATCTTTGAAGTGGCTTTTCACTCCCTGTGAGGTGTGCATGCTTCAGTGTGAGCTTGCCGGGCCATGTGGGTGGGGGATGTTGAGCTGTGACTACCACTCCCATCATGCTATTGCCTACACCCCCATTCCCAGCATGCCCATACTTCCTTCCTTTTGAGTGGACTTCACTGTGTGTGAGTGTGACAGCACTGGCAAGATGGCTGACAGTGGTGTCCTGTTGTTTGTTGGTGCCCAGTTCCCAGCAGGGCCTTGTGCTCCCCACAACAGAGCACCAGTGTCAGACATCTTTGAAGTGGCTTTTCACTCCCTGTGAGGTGTGCATGCTTCAGTGTGAGCTTGCCGGGCCATGTGAGTGGGGGATGTTGAGCTGTGACTACCACTCCCATCATGCTATTGCCTACACCCCCCTTCCCAGCATGACCATACTTCCTTCCTTTTGAGTGGACTTCACTGTGTGTGAGTGTGACAGCACTGGCAAGATGGCTGACAGTGGTGTCCTGTTGTTTGTTGGTGCCCAGTTCCCAGCAGGGCCTTGTGCTCCCCACAACAGAGCACCAGTGTCAGACATCTTTGAAGTGGCTTTTTACTACATGTGAGGTATGCATGCTTCAGTGTGAGCTTGCTGGGCCATGTGGGTGGGGGATGTTGAGCAGTGACTACCACTCCCATCTTGCTATTCCCTACACCCCCCTTCCCAGCATGCCCATACTTCCTTCCTTTTGACTCTGCTTCCCTGTGGGGTAGTGTGCCTGTGCTGACAGGATGGCTGACAGTGTTGTCCTGGCGTTAGTTTGGCTACAAGTCCCAGAAGTGTCCCTGTGCTTCACACAGCATAACCCAGGGTGGTGGTTCTTTTGTGGGATATTTAATTAGAGTGTGAGGCAATGCATTCTCCCAGGTGAGTTGTGTGTAGTTTGTGTTAAGGGTGTGTGTGAGAACAGCTGCTGGTAACTATGGTCAGTGCTGTCAGTCCTCCTTCCCACCCAGCCAGATATCCCACATGGAACGTGCTTCCATTGCAGGGAGTGCAAGTTTGCTTTCAGGATGTCAGACAGTGGTGTCCTGCTGTTGGTTGGTGCACAGTTCCCAGCAGGGGCTTGTTCTCCCCACAGCAGTACCCAGTGTCAGCCATCTTGTCAGTTCTTTTCCACTCCCTGTGATGTGATCATGGTTCAGAGTGGTGTTGATGGGCCAATTGTGAGGGTGAGCAATATCTGTGACTACAACTCCCATCATGCTATTGGCTACACTGACTTCACCAGCATACACAGAATTCCTTCCTTTCAGTGAGCTTCCCTGTGAAGTGGTGTTGTAGTGGTGGCAAAATGTCTGACAGTGTTTGTTGGTTAGATTTGTGCCACTGCCTTGCTCTATTTGTTGTTAGGTTTGTACATGTCATGACACAGTTACATATCACTATGGGATGGCAGGTATTGTGTTTGTCTAACTAACTTACACATCTTGGGATGATTATGTTTTGGTTACTGTGGCTTTGCTAACGGTGCATGGTTTGACTATCCCCTTGACAGTGATGTGTGTGTATTGGCACACGATATTGGGTATATTGGTTGTGTACTCACCAGGCTCTAGGATGTTTGATAGTCCATGTACGCTCTCTGGTGGTAGGATGGCCCGCACCTTCTCCTCCCAGGGCCTGAGGTATACTGGTTTGGCAGGAGGGCCACTGCCAGTGCGATGGCTCAAGGTGTAATCCTTCTTGAGTAGGGCCTTGATCCTCCTGCGCACATCATACCACCTGTTCTGGATGTCTTCCTTTGTGCGCAAACATGGTGATTGTGCATTCACCCTGTCGACGATCCTCTCCCACATCTTGGTTTTCTGCGACATGGGGGTCTGTTGGACCAGTGTACCAAACAAGTGTGGCTCACCCTGAGGATTTCATCTACCAGCACTTCCAATTCACTGTCTAGGAACTTTGGATTCTTCTTTGGGGGCATGGTGATGGGTGGTGGTGGGGAATTGATGTGTGTGTGAGTGTGCAAGTGAGGGTGGGTGAGTGTCGGTTTTGCTGGGTGTATGTGAGGGTGCTATTTGGGAGGTGCTAATGGTGTGTGGCTTGTGTGATGGATGAGTTGTGGGTGTGTCTGTGGTTGCTGTCTGATGGTGTTCTGTGCTGGCAGGTCATTTGAATTTGCAAAGGATCATGGTAGGGATTTGTGGCCTTTATATGGGTGGAGTTGTGGGTGTGTCTTTGTTCCATGTTTTTCCCCCAGTATTTATTGACTTTGTCATTGCTTGTTTGGCCCTTTTTTTTGTATTTTTTCTTTTGTAGTTTTGGGGCATGTAGGAGATGTTCTTCTGACTGAGTAGGACGCTGCAGTTGTCTCGTGCGAGCTTCTCCTAGTCTTTCAAGCTGTGTTTCTGCTGTGTTTTATGTGCGGCGTACGCGTCGGTCGCGGGGTATTGGTTTGCTTCGGCTCGGTTTTGTATGCGTGTCGGTCGTACGGCTTGAGCTCATCGCGACTCGGTCTGGTTTTCCACGCATTGCATCGTACTGCGCGGCTCGGAGTTCGCGGGTACGTTTCTGTCGGGTTCATTCCTGGTGCGTGTCGGTCGGTTCGATTCGCGTGGTTTCCCGGCCGGATAGCTGTTTTCCGTGCGGTTCGGTCGTTCGGCTTGTGTTCCGTACGAGTCGGTCGTGATTCACATGCATTGCATCGTACTACCCGGATCGGGCAGCGCCGGTACGTGTCGGTCGGAATAAATTCCCGTACCGAGTCGGTCGGTACGTTTTCCGGCCCGAATCGGAATCGGCCCCTAAGTGTCTGAGCAAATTTTTGTCAGTGCTTACATGTCAATGAGTGAGTACAGGTAGGTGTGTATGGGTGAGGAATCGGTCAGTGTTGGTAGATGAGCTAGTGTGTTTCTGTGTGACTAAGTTCCTGTTGGTAAGTGTGTGTCATTGAGTGTGCCTTGGTGAATTTGGGTGTTTTTCCTTTTGTGGATCTTGTCAGTGGGAGAGTGCACATTTATGGGCTTATTTTGGCATATGCATGTAGGGAATCATTTGTGATTAACTGGTCCAGGATAGGAGTGAGTGGGTATGTATATGCTGGTGAATGTGCTTGAATGAGGGCCTAGGCAGCTGTAGGTTGAGGCACATATTTAGGTGAATGTGTATGGAGGGACAGGTGTGGATAACTGCATGGGTCTGTGTGTAACTCCAGGTGTGTGGGTGAGTTGTGTGTACGTGGGTGATGATTTATGTGTGAGGTGAATGTCTGTGAGTCTCTGGGCCTGGGTCTGTGTCAGTTGGTAAGTATACGTTGATGAGCGTGTGTAGGGATAAGTAAATGGGGATGTGTGAATTTGATTGAGTGTTGATTAGGAGTGGGTTGAAGTGTGAGCGAATGTGTGTGCATGTTTAAATGTTTGGCTGTGGCTAATTATGTATCAGTGAATGTGTTGGTGAGTCTGTATGGATGAGTGTGCATGAGTAAATGGAGAGCATGTGTGCATGCAGTTGAATATATGCCACGTATGTTTGTGATTAAGTGCGTATAGCTAATTGTTGTGAGTGGAAATGTGTGAGTGTATGTCCTTGATGTGTGGATGAGTGTGTTGATCTCCATCTTTAGGGAATTAGACATCAATGATTATGTGTGTGAATGAATGGTTATGGATTGGTTCATTTGGTGACTGCATATGGTTGAGCATAAGTTGGCTCTTTATGTGTGTGGGTCTCTGCAGCTGATGTGAGTGAATGAATGAGTCTATTTATAGGGGTGTGTGTATGACAGTTTTTGAAAGCATATGTGTCAATTTGTTAGTGTTGAGGAGTATCAATAAATGACTGAGAGTCTATGAGTGACTACATGTTGGTGAGTGTGTATTGCTGAGTAAGTGCACATGAGTGAGTGATTGCGCATCTTTCATTAGAGATGAGTATGGGTGTGTGCAGCAAGGTATTGTTGAGAGGACGGGCAGTGGGTGTGGATGAGTGCTCGTGGCCAAGTGTTTATCAATGTGTATGTTTGTGGCTCTGTGAAGGAACCTGGTCATGGCTAAATAGGAATTTCTCAGTTTTCATATGTGTTGATGAGTGTGCATGGAGTGTGCACAGATGCATGCCTGTGTGTGGTTATGTGAGTGTGATTCTGCTAGTACGAGTGGGTGTATGAGTGAATGTGTATGACAGTGGGTTCCTTAGTGAGTACATGTTGGTGAACATTTGCTCCTGCATGTGTGTGACTATGTGGGTGATGATCTGGTTTAAGTGTGTGTCAGTTATTCCATGTTATTGGTTGAGTGTATGTCACTAAGTATCAGTAGTTAAGCCCATGTATGTATGGAGTGAGCACGTTTCTTACTGAGCATGTATGTCTCGAGTATGAGGTGTGTTGGTAATTGACTAAGCAAATGTTTAAGGGTGACTATATTTTGGTGAATATGTTAAGTAAGTGAGGGAGAGAGGGAGTCTCCCTATGAATGTGTGTTTGTGGGTAAGTGTGAGTGAGTGACCACATTTGTGAAAGAGACTGTCCTTTGGGTTTTCTTCAAAATTTGCATGCTACATATTCTATTACTCGCTGTTTGACATTTTCCTTTGAAACTAAATGGAATTTCCTTGTTGCCTCATGTTTCCTTAACAGTGATTTTCCCTTCCAATGACTGCTTTTATTACTTCTCATTTTATTTTATTCTTTTGAGAAACTCACAATTTAGGTATTTGGAGTCTCTTAGAAAAGAGAGTTATACTTATCTAAGGGTATGAGTTATAGTTACTGGAGATAACTATAACTATGGCTGGTGAATTTCTGTGTTTTTCATAGTTTAAAACTTTAAGTTGTTAGTGAACATTTTACCTAACTAAAATATTACTTTAACCTTTTTCGGTGAAAAACCAAATGTTAAAATAATGGTATAATTAGGTGAATATGTCAGGAACAACATTAATGTTTTGAACTAAAAAAAAACACAAATTCACCAGTTATAGTTTGCAGAGCTAACTATAACTTGTGTCCTCACCATGCCCTGCTTATGCCCTCACAAATTACATCTCTCATGACATGTTCCATGTCATCATTTATGACATCACTAATGACATCTCAAATGACCTCATTGATGACAACACTGACAACATCACTGATTACATCATCCAAGCTTTTGTTTTTGCACATATTGCTCTATAAACGGGGGCTATTTATGCTGTTCACTCTGGGCGGGAGCAATCTATATCCCTGCCCGCATCAGTGCAGGCAGGGAAATAGATCATAAGCCTGCTCCCTGCCGATGGGAGCTTTTTTAAAGCTCCCACCCTCTGGGAGCAGATTTTGTTTGCTCCAGTTTGGCGAGAGATTTAGAAATGCTCCCAGACGGGAACAAACCCATTTCTCCCTGCTCATGCAATCCCCAGGCAGGGAAACTACTGTATCCCAGTGGTGGTCTCCCCGGGATACAGCAAGTGAGACGGCCCTGGGGAATATAGTCCCTAGGTCCATTAAAGGCTCAGAAAAGGAGACTGCATGTCTTCATCCATTTTAAAATTTGCTGCGGTCCCAGGGGTTAGGGTCCCCTTGGCCTCTTTGAGGCTCAGGGAGGGGGGGCTGTGCAGCCACCTTACCTTAATTTGCATTTTACCCCAGGGATGGGGTCCTCGGGCCTTATTAGGATCAGGGAGGAGAACTGCATACCCTCTCTTGTTCATTTTATTACTCAGCCCTAGAGAATGGGGTACCCGGGCCTTTTTAGGCTCAGGGAGGGGGGCCACATGGCCCCCTTTCATTTTAAATTGTGATAAAACCCTGGAGGACAGGGTCCCCAGGGCCTCTTTGAGGCTTAGGGAGGCGGCCATGATTCCCCCCTCGCTTTTAATTTACATTCCTGCCCCTGGGGATGGGGTCCCTGGTACCTAATTAGGCTCCGTAAGGGGGGACATGCCCCACCTCCCTTTTTTTTTTGCCTGAGCCCCAGGGGTTGGAGTCCGCTGGGGCCTCTCAGAGACTCATGGATGGGGGCCACGCTCCCCCTCCCCAATAAAAAAAAATTATGCATCACGCCATGGGCCCTGGCCAACCCCATGGGGTTTTTAATACACAGACACGGGAGCCCAAACTTTTTTTTTTTTTTAAATTGTGCCACATATTTGTGGATCCTCCACAAATTCTTGCAAAAAAAAAAAAAAACTTTAGCTCCAGGTGGGGACCCTTTGGAACCCCATCACCAAGCCTAGAGGGTCAGGGTATCTCCACCATGCCCCCTTTGTCCTTTTTGCATTTTATTAAGACTCAGGATGGAGTCCTTAGCCCTAAAATGACAGCCACCACATCCTGTTTGAGGTGGTATCAGCCAACTTGATCTTAGGATGAGATCTGGAAGTTCCGCTGATCCTCTGAGGCATGATATATACAATTTTTTTTAACCTTTTTCCAAAACTACTGACCAGATTTACACCAAAACACAAAAAGCACTCTTTCTGGTCAAAGATCTAGCTTTCTGCTAAATTTGGTGTAAATCCATTCAGCAGTTTGGGCTGTAGCTATGTCTAAAATTCATATAAAAATTGAATCAGAAAAACTGATTTTGGGACCCCCCCCTTTTATTGACCCCCATTTGACTGCTCACCCTGAAATATGTACAAGTTAGTCAAAAAGTAGCACTTTTTTGGAAAGTTTCGTGTGGATTTGTTAAATGGCGCCAACGTTATTAGCAACACAAAAAAGAATGTCCTATGGAAATACGATCTTAACTATAACTACCCAGTTGTGGGAGTGAGAGTGGGAGCAGACATTTGCTCCTGCGGGCAGGGAAACATACATTGCAAACATAAACAGTTTCTCCCACCAGGCAGAAGCAATGCTGGCTCCTGCACAGTGCAGAAAGAAGGCTAGGACTGCAGGAGATCTAGAGTTCACCCGCAGCCCCCAACATATTGTTTGGTGGGTGTCCCAGGTTTTCACCGGGGCATTCACCAAGAAGATTCCTTCTGCCCCTGGGGATGGGTCCTCAGGGCCTCTTAAGACTCAGATAGGGGCAGCTATGTGGCTTACCTCCTCTTATAAATAGAATTTGGCCCATGGGTATGGGGTCCCCGGGGCCTATTAAGGCTTAGGGAAGGGGGCATTCTCCCTCCCCTCATAAATGAAATTCAGCCCAGTGATATGGGGTCCCAAGGCCTATTAATTCTCAGAGAGGGGGCCACATGTCTCCCTCCCCTTATATATAGAATTTGGCCCCAGGGGCCTATTAAGGCTCAGTGGAGTTGTGTGGGCCCCTTCCACTTATTAATGAAATTCGACTCCGGGGGATGGGGTCCCTGGGGCATTGTAAGACTCGTAAAAGGGGTTCTGCACTCTCCTTCCCATATAAATAGTATTCTGACCTGGGGAATGGGGTCCACAGAATCTATTAAAGCTCGGAGATGAGGGCCACATGCCCTCTCCCCTAATATTAATGTATTTGGCCTTGTGGATGGGGTCCCTGGGGCGTCTTAAGGCTCAGGGAGGGCGGTATCTGCCCCATCACCTATAATTAAAGTACACCCTGGGGCATGGGGGTCATTTGAGTTTTCATCAGTGATGTCACTGACCATGTCATGAGTGATATGTGATGGGAATCAGCGAAAAGGAAGATGGCGGATTAACTCCGCCGTGAGGAGCAGGCTCCAAGAGCTCTTCTGATTGCAATGCCGGCCACCGGTACCTGCCGCATATCTCTCGTACCCTGAGCCGTGGGAGAGAAGAGAAGGCACGGTTCGGCTTATTTTCGCTATAATAAACAACTCTTACCAGCATCAGACCCTCGATGTTACAGTGGGACGCCCAGCTTCTCTACCTTCTTGGAAATACGCGGAGCTGTATCCTTCGTCGAGCCGGCTCGGGCTGTTCCGCTCTCCACTGGCCCTGCCTGTTCACTTCGCATGCTATGGCTCTGCCTAAGAGCAGTGCTCCGCGGAGCGGGCATTCAGCTCGGAACTCGGCTACTGCTTTGCTGGGCGGGAGAAACACTGAAGCCAACGCAATCACGGAGCCGCACTTGTCTGTGCCAGTGGGGGGTGAGAGTAAGAAAAGCGCCCCCCGTCTGGGAACACCAGTTCTGCAATTGCTCTACTCGGGGAAAGCGGCTGACATCCTTTCTGCTGTCCCAGAAGCAGCCACGCCTGAAATCATACTGGAGGCAGTACAGCTCGGGCATGGTGGGCTGCCTGACGGAGACTCTGCCAGCTGTGTTGAACCCCCTTCCCCTACAAGTATGGATACAGCGCACTTGAAGGGAGTGCTTTCTGGGGAAGGATCAGCTCCTACACTTCACTCGTCACAGCAACAATCATCAGCTCTGCAGATTTGCCAGTCAGAGGTGAGTGTCGAACATTGTTGGCTCACTATCGCCTTTGCAATCACTAACATTACCACAGTCGCCGGTTTTGGATGATGCAGCGGATAATAAAGCAGCCTGTTTACTGCCTGAGGATGACCAGGGCTGCGCAAAATTAACAGTGTGGGCAGATACTCTCCTTTCAGAGCCGTCACGGCTCTCTCAAACTGCAGATACATCAGATTTGGGGCTGATCTAGGGGCTGATTAACATGATAAACATGA
Source organism: Calotriton arnoldi (assembly GCA_963921515.1). Classification (NCBI taxonomy): domain Eukaryota; kingdom Metazoa; phylum Chordata; class Amphibia; order Caudata; family Salamandridae; genus Calotriton; species Calotriton arnoldi. Next base: position 883,035 of record CAWUFW010001209.1, read on the forward strand.
TAAACATTTTAACAACCTACCTACTGAGTAATGTGCCGATGTGGGCATCTCACCCTCCTCATTTTTACCTTTGCAGAGCATGAATGATCTATCATCATATCACTCAGAGGACTCAGCTAGCCTTACTTCAGTAAAAAAAAGCACGCAATCTTAAACCCGCTAAATCTATCAGATGTCCTAAAAAGACTGCCGAACTTTTCAGTAGGACGCAACTCCAAGGTACTATCCCAGCACATTCAAAAGCGAAGACAGAGAGCAGCCCTCTACGCAAATGGGTCACTTCAAAGGGAGAGGTCAAAGCTATCATCTCAAGACTTTCTAACACCGGTTTGGCTGGTGGACTTAGTATCAGTCAAAACTCCTCTCCCCCTCTAACAGCACATAACACCACCGCTCACTCACCGAATACGGATCTACTCGCATCTGGCTCTCCTCTTCTATCTGTCAAGTCCATGTCGACGGAAAAGGAAGTTCCCACATCCAAATGTGCAGTGCTAGAGACATCTCTAGCAACGGCGACACCAGGGATGGTAGAACCTCTTGAACCATCACTCTGATCAATCCTGCAGGCATTACAGGTACAAAGAACCAAGGCGCAGGAGCACTACATACAGCTTCGAGCAGACAATGCCATGATCCAGCAATCATTAACAGCAGTAACCAATAAAGTGGCTTTACTTACCAACTACATGATGGAACTACAGCAACGTCTGGCAGATAACGAAGAAGCAGTAACACACTCCACTAGCCTTGTCCGGGATCATGATAATCAACTGGTGGCTTTGCAGGTGAAAATCGAAGACATGGCAAACCGGCAGCGTCGGAATAACTTAAGGGTGTTCGGGGTCCCGGATGGCAAGGAGGGCTCTGATCCACGGGCTTTCATTGTTCAGTTGCTCCAGAAGGCCTTTCCTGATTTAGCTGATTGGGATTGGGATTCCCAAATTCAAAGGGCTCACAGGCTGCCAATCTTTTTTAACCAAGCAGACCAGACCAACTTACGACGGCTGCGTCCAATCCTTATCAATGTAGGCAACTTCCTCTTATGACAGGATATTGCCATCAAAGCCCGACCTACGACACCAGTGGTCGTGGAATCTCTTTCCCTTTCCATAAGATCAGATCTTTGTAAAATCACGATGGACAAGCGGTGGAGGATGCGGCAGCTCATCGAACCTTGGAAAGCAATTGGGGCCCAGGTGTATTTGCAGGAACCGACTCACCTGAAGGTCATCAAGGATGGTCATTCACAGATTTTTCACTCTGAGCAGGAGGGCAAAGCTGGCACTCTCTAGATGTCAGCAACATCCTAAAGAATGATATGAGCTTAACGAACGCTTTCCTCGCAAAGAAGATCAGCAGATATATACTACTAAAAAGACATTTAGCACTTGCTAAATATAGTTGCGGCTTTTGACTCTTCTTCTTCTGTTCTTGCTTTCTCTCCCGATGTTGGGGTGCCCTCTTCTCATCTTTTGGGCTCTAACATCGTACCACTTTTCATACAGCTGATACTCATTTAAGGGGTGCTCTCGGGGGCCATGCTCCCTTACGGCTGTCAGCGATCGATCCCTTTTCTAGAACACTGGGAGGGTGGGCTGAGGGAGCGGAGGGGGGCATGGGGGATAAGGAGGGGATGGGCTCTCAGGGGGCTTGCAGGCAGAACGCACGGAGGCACTGGGGGTTTAAATCACAAGGGGTACTAATAGCATTATTAGAAAATAAATTTGGTATCATACAAATATTATCGTTTTTTACGTATCTGCTTACTTCTCACAGTTCTCTCTTTCGAAAATTGTTGACGGGTCAATACAATGGGGGATTGCAAAGAAGCCCTGTAATGTGTTTCTCACATTGTCTGAAATTTTATGATGGGGATAATTAGATGTATATGTTGGAATGTAGCTGGGCTGAATGCGGCATCTAAGCGTCAGCTGGTCAGGGAGGAGCTTAAGCTCTACAAACCTCATGTGGCACTTCTTACAGAAACACATTTGGCATACAAGGATAGAGGTTTGCTAAAGCAACTAGGTTTTGAAATAGTTGAATGCACATCCCAGGGGGTAGCAATCAGAGGAGTAGCGATACTTAAGGACAAGCGGCTAATATGCAAAATTCTTAAAACCTCTTCCGAACAACGAGGTAGATGGGTCATCGCACAATTGGAAATTCATGATAAAAAGTTTGTGTTCTGTGCAGTGTACGGTCCCAACACGGTTGATCCCACTCTTTTCAATAAATTAATGCTGGAACTACTTGACTGCCACAGGGAACTGATCATCATGGGGGACTTCAATTGCACATTAAATTACGACATTGATTCCACTAATAGGACGGCCTATCCAAGAATGCAGAGGGTTCGAAATTCAATTTACGAATTGGCTCAGTTACATTGCTTATCCGACATATGGCAGACGCTTCACCCCACGTCACCGGGATACACAAACTATTCTGCCCCTCACCAGCATTATTCTAGAATAGATCTGGCCATGGCCGGCAAGAGTTTTTTAACAACAGCTAAAATTGAGGTGTGCCCCCGGATAACCTCTGACCATAACCCTATTCTGTTTAGCTTTCAATTAGCAGTTGCAGATAACACTAAGCGGCTTTTTTCATTTCCTAGTCATTTGTTGATGGACCCTGAATTTATATCATCTACCCAAATAGCTCTAAACGAGTTTTTACAGTCTAATGTCGATACCGCATCTCCTACTATTGTTTGGGACATAATGAAGGCTTACATACGTGGCACTACCCAACAATATATCTATCGCTTAAATAAAACCAATGAGAATAATGCCAGGTCATCTTGTAACACATTAATACAATTAGAAATCCTGCATGCGGAGGAACTTAGGCTGGAGGGCCAAATCAACATCAACTATATGCCTCATTAATAGATTTGCGTCTATTTTTGGGCAGGATATTAAAAGAAAAGATTGCGGTTGCTTACAACAAGAACCGCTCTCTGCAATATGAATATGGGGATCAGGTTGGGAGAATTTTGTCATATCAGGTGGCGGACAAGAAATCTAAAGGGCAGATAGACGCGAAAAGGGGCAGAGATGGTAGGCTACATACTTCCCCTAATTCAATCCTAGAACAATTTACTCAATTTTACAAGGAAGTTTACACCTCATCTTGTAACTTGGACAAAACGGGTCTTGAAGATTACTTAAAACTTTGCGATCTCCCGTCTCTGAATAAAGATGCTGTTGACTTTCTTCATCAGGATATCACTAATGAGGAAATTGTGACCGCCCTAACCGTGCTGCCATCTGGCAAGGCCGATGGGGATGATACTTTACCAATTGAATTCTTTAAAACTTTTAAAAATTCTATTTTACCGCTACATCAGAATGGAAATGCCCAAGTCGTGGGATATGACTAACATCGTCTTTTTTCTTAAAAAGGGGAAATTAGCGGACGAGTTCGGGTCTTATCGTCCAATATCTCTTATTAACTCTGACGCTAAAATCTTTGCCAAGATACTGGCTAATCGTTTATCGCCTTTTATGCCAGATCTAGTATCCGACCAACAGCATGGGTTCATAACAGGCAGAGACACTATGACTCATGTCAACACAGCCATAATGGCGTTCGACAACGCTAATAGGACATCTTGCAATTTGGGGGTGGTCCTATTAGACGCTGAAAAGCATTCGATCGAGTGGTATGTGACGCACTATGGGCAACATTAACTGTCAATGGATTACAAGGCCGATTTACTAAATGGGTTAGCGCACTATACACTAATCCGCAGGCAAAACATATATACACCAACTTATACTCCACCCCCTTTCAGATACATTGTGGCACTCAGCAGGGGTGTCCACTCTCCCCGATGCTGTTTGCATTATACATCGAGCCGTTCATCAAAGCACTAAATCGGATATACCCATATCGTTCCATTCAGTAACAGGGCACGGGAATTAAAAGTTATCGCCTACGCTGACGACATCGCGGGTTTCTCTTCTGATCCTGTAACGGCACTGATTGCAATACAGGAGGAGGCGGAAAATATTGGCCGTCTTTCAGGGTACAAATTGAACCCCCACAAAACTCAAATTCTCCATAATTTAGATCCGGCCACACCTATAACAGGTGGCTGTACTACCACAACTTATCTGGGGGTACAGATTTCTCCTCTTGTCGAACAGGTATGGAAACTTAACTATGAGCCATTGCTTCACTCGGTCATTCAAAGCTTACAGAAATGGAATAAACTTTAGATAACCATAATTGGCAGATGCAACATTATTAAAATGAATATCTTGCCTAAGTTTCTATACTTGTTTCAAGCCATCCCTCTCCGCGTCCCCAACTTTTTCAAAAAATTGGCTGCGCAATTAATAGTTTTAAATGGGGATATAAGCAAGCACGCCGCATGATTCGACTTCTTAAGTTCCCCTTCAAGCAAGGAGGACTCCAACTCCCCGATTTTAAACTTTATTTCTGGGCAGCATTCACTGGGCGCCTCCAAAGCTTACTAACTGATAAGAAACCATACTTTGGCTTTTTTTCGCACTAGATGCGGACAGCAATATGTTTCTCTACAGGATTCATGACCCAAATTACTATAAAAGAGTCCGATTTAAGACCGTTAGGGACACAGTACGTATATGGCACGAAATTCTTGATCACTGCTCACTGCTCTCTGGATATCTAGCGCAACACGCTTACTTCCAACTATGGAACAGTCCTACTCTCCCGGAACTATTCCATGACTATACCGCTCGGCGGTGGGCAAACCACGGGATTGAATGGCTAGGTCAGCGTTATGATACTGATGGCTTCCGCACTTTCGCATCTTTACAATCTGCTTATACTCTTCCACAACAATCCTTGTTTAAATACTTACAAATAAGGGATTACTTTTTAAAATGACGACCGATGCAACCACCACACTCTTATGAATTACTGACATGCTTGCTAAATCTTAAACTGAAATCATGAATTAGTACAATGTACTTACAACTTTGTCAATTCAGGAGTGATTATACCCAACGTTTAGCTGTTAAATGGAGTCAAGCTTTAGGCATAACTACGGTTCCCACAGAAATCGTCTCCGCTTTAGATATTCTATATAACTCTATCCATTCTATCAGGTTAAAGCTGCAACAATTCGAACTATTTGCTTGCTGTATTACACACCAGAAAGGATAGGGAAATGGGCACAAAGGGCACAGGGATATGGGGGCGACGACGGAGATAGGACACGATGATCAAAGTGTGGATTGGTAGCAGCTAACATCGTCCATATGTTTTGTACCTGCCCTATGTTAGGTACTTTTTGAGGGAAAGTAATACAATTTATAGGTCACCGTTTGGGCTATGATTTCCTCCCTACCAACAAGGAGATCATGTTAGGTCTTAAAGAGAGTGCTGATCGAGGTATGCAATCTTTTTTTTCTATTGCTTTAGTCGCCGCTCGCCTTGTCATTGCAAGAGCATGGATCTCGCCAAACCCCCCTGTCTTTTCTGAATGGTGGGCCTTCATGAAAGACATATATGAGAGGGAACGTGCATTGGCCAAAGTCAGAGGCATACGATCCTTACAAAAAGTAGACTGTATATGGGACCACTTTGTCTGATTTTCCCTACATATACACTTTTTATTTTTTTAAAGTATGACTTAAAACCACTCTTTCTATTACTTTTTGCCTTCTAGTTGTTTGCCTTCTCTCTTCGTTCTTGTTTCCTTTTCTCTTTTTTTTCTCTTTTCCTTCTTTTTCTTTCTCCTTTTTGTATCTTCTTATTTTGGATGGGGATTACAATTTACATGTATGCAATTAAGGCTATCTATTTCTTTGTACCCTTTGTGATAAAAAAAATAAAATTATATTAAAAAAAAGAGAGATATGTGATGTCAAAAGCAGTGCATTGCGGGAGCGCAAGTTATAGTTAGGGCTGGCAACTATAACTGCTAAATGTCTATGGCTTTGTGTGAGTATATTCAGTACCCAACTATAACGCCCTTGTAACCTTTATTTTTTCAGTGGATTTCTAAGGATTTTTTTTAATTCTATTTCCAAACTATAACATCCCTGTAACCTTTGGTTTTTCAGTGAATATATGTACATATATATAAATATACATCAGCATATGCAAATGCACATATACATTTACACGCACACACACCTACAAAATATATATACGTATATATATTCTTTTGTTATTCTTCTGATCTGCAATATATATATATATGAAAATGCAAGAAACCAAGAATGTAAACTGTGTGTAGGAAAGGTGATGTTGTGAACATGAATTATGAGAAAGAAAATACCCTCTACCACACATTAAAATGTGGTTGAAAGCACCTCAGAGTTCTATGACCTTTTAAAAAAATGTCTTTGTAATATTCTTATAATGTGTCACAGGGGGTACTTAAAGTTCCTTTATATAGTCATATTATGTACACAGATTAAATACGCACATGTACTATCATTGCTGTAATGACCTACATTTTAGAAAAAATAAACATGTTTCCATAAGCATCTCCTTTGTGCAGAACACATTTTGTTTTGGAAAGCCATATAAGAAGAAGGAAAGGCAAGTACCTGTTTTCATTGTTTAAATTGCAGCTGTAATTATACTTGCCTTTCATCCTGTCTGCTGGCTCTGGCAGCAGGCATTGTTCCATAAGAAGTCAACTATAACATATTACTGTAGAGCAGCTACATCATCTCTGTATTACAGGTGACTAAAGGTGTCAGAACACAACTATAATAAGTAAATGTGAGACAGCCTTTTATACACGGATTACAGGCTCCCATGTATTACGTCTGGCAGATAACGAAGAAGCAGTAACACACTCCACTAGCCTTGTCCGGGATCATGATAATCAACTGGTGGCTTTGCAGGTGAAAATCGAGGACATGGAAAACCGGCAGCATCGGAATAACTTAAGGGTGTTCGGGGTCCCGGATGGCAAGGAGGGCTCTGATCCACGGGCTTTCATTGTTCAGCTGTTCCAGAAGGCCTTTCCTGATTTAGCTGATTGGGATTGGGATTCCCAAATTCAAAGGGCTCACAGGCTGCCAATCTTTTTAACCAAGCAGACCAGACCAACTTACGACGGCTGCGTCCAATCCTTATCAATGTAGGCAACTTCCTCTTATGACAGGATATTGCCATCAAAGCCCGACCTACGACACCAGTGGTCGTGGAATCTCTTTCCCTTTCCATAAGATCAGATCTTTGTAAAATCACGATGGACAAGAGGTGGAGGATGCAGCAGCTCATCGAACCTTGGAAATCAATTGGGGCCCAGGTGTATTTGCAGGAACCGACTCACCTGAAGGTCATCAAGGATGGTCATTCACAGATTTTTCACTCTGAGCAGGAGGGCAAAGCTAGCGCTCTCTAGATGTCAGCAACATCCTAAAGAATGATGTGAGCTTAACGAACGCTTTCCTCGCAAAGAAGATCAGCAGATATATACTACTAAAAAGACATTTAGCACTTGCTAAATATAGTTGCGGCTTTTGACTCTTCTTCTTCTGTTCTTGATTTCTCTCCCGATGTTGGGGTGCCCTCTTCTCATCTTTTGGGCTCTAACATCGTACCACTTTTCATACAGCTGATACTCATTTAAGGGGTGCTCTCGGGGGCCATGCTCCCTTACGGCTGTCAGCGATCGACAGCCGGGTCAGGGGGGTGATCCCTATTCTAGAACACTGGGAGGGTGGGCTGAGGGGGCGGAGGGGGGCATGGGGGATAAGGAGGGGATGGGCTCTCAGGGGGCTTGCAGGCAGAACACACGGAGGCACTGGGGGTTTAAATCACAAGGGGTACTAATAGCATTATTAGAAAATAAATTTGGTATCATACAAATGTTATCGTTTTTTATGTATCTGCTTACTTCTCACAGTTCTCTCTTTCGAAAATTGTTGAGGGGTCAATACAATGGGGGATTGCAAAGAAGCCCTGTAATGTGTTTCTCACATTGTCTGAAATTTTATGATGGGGATAATTAGATGTATATGTTGGAATGTAGCTGTGCTGAATGCGGCATCTAAGCGTCAGCTGGTCAGGGAGGAGCTTAAGCTCTACAAACCTCATGTGGTACTTCTTACAGAAACACATTTGGCATACAAGGATAGAGGTTTGCTAAAGCAACTAGGTTTTGAAATAGTTGAATGCACATCCCAGGGGGTAGCAATCAGAGGAGTAGCGATACTTAAGGACAAGCGGCTAATATGCAAAATTCTTAAAACCTCTTCCAAACAACGAGGTAGATGGGTCATCGCACAATTGGAAATTCATGATAAAAAGTTTGTGTTCTGTGCAGTGTACGGTCCCAACAAGGATGATCCCACTCTTTTCAATAAATTAATGCTGGAACTACTTGACTGCCACAGGGAACTGATCATCATGGGGGACTTTAATTGCACATTAAATTACGACATTGATTCCACTAATAGGACGGCCTATCCAAGAATGCGGAGGGTTCGAAATTCAATTTACGAATTGGCTCAGTTACATTGCTTATCCGACGTATGGCAGACGCTTCACCCCACGTCACCGGGATACACAAACTATTATGCCCCTCACCAGCATTACTCTAGAATAGATCTGGCCATGGCCGGCAAGAGTTTTTTAACAACAGCTAAAATTGAGGTGTGCCCCCGGATAACCTCTGACCATAACCCTATTCTGTTTAGCTTTCAATTAGCAGTTGCAGATAACACTAAGCGGCCTTTTTCATTTCCTAGTCATTTGTTGATGGACCCTGAATTTATATCATCTACCCAAATAGCTCTAAACGAGTTTTTACAGTCTAATGTCGATACCGCATCTCCTACTATTGTTTAACCCTGGGCAAAGCACTACGCTACGCTCGCGTAGTTTGCGAAGTTTGCGCTACTTCGCACAACGCGAATTGCATGTAGCACAGTGCAAACACGCGTAGCGTAGCGTAGCGTAGTGCAGCGGTCATTTTTTGCTTGCTCGCAGTCCTCAACGTCAAGTTGGCGACCGCGAGCAAGCAAAATGACATCCCGGCGAGACTTTTTCCTCGTTCGCGATCAGCAACATCAAGTTGCCGATCGCGAGCGTGGAAAATAAACCTCCCGGCAAGATTCTCAACGCGGGAGGTCAGGTTTCTCATTGCGAGTGGTCGCGTATGCTCGCGACCGTTCGCGATGAGAAACTACCAGTCCGCGTTGAGAAGCTGCCGCTCGAGTAAAAATCTACTCGAGCGGCAGTAAAAGACAGCTCGCACTGTGCAAGATGCCGTTTTCAATGATTGCACAGTGCGGACAAGCATCCGGCACTGTGCAATCATTGCGAACAGTGCACTACGCAGTTCGCGTAGTGCTACGCGTAGCTCGCGTAGTACGAACTGCACTTTGCGTAGCTTCGCGTAGCGCTACTTCGCGAACTACGCCCAGGCTTACTATTGTTTGGGACACAATGAAGGCTTACATACGTGGCACTACCCAACAATATATCTATCGCTTAAATAAAACAAATGAGAATAATGCCAGGTCATCTTGTAACACATTAATACAATTAGAAATCCTGCATGCGGAGGAACTTAGGCTGGAGGGCCAAATCAACATCAACTATATGCCTCATTAATAGATTTGCGTCTATTTTTGGGCAGGATATTAAAAGAAAAGATTGCGGTTGCTTACAACAAGAACCGCTCTCTGCAATATGAATATGGGGATCAGGTTGGGAGAATTTTGGCATATCAGGTGGCGGACAAGAAATCTAAAGGGCAGATAGACGCGAAAAGGGGCAGAGATGGTAGGCTACATACTTCCCCTAATTCAATCCTAGAACAATTTACTCAATTTTACAAGGAAGTTTACACCTCATCTTGTAACTTGGACAAAACGGGTCTTGAAGATTACTTAAAACTTTGCGATCTCCCATCTCTGAATAAAGATGCTGTTGACCTTCTTCATCAGGATATCACTAATGAGGAAATTGTGACCGCCCTAACCGTGCTGCCATCTGGCAAGGCCGATGGGGATGATACTTTACCAATTGAATTCTTTAAGACTTTTAAAAATTCTATTTTACCGCTACATCAGAATGGAAGTGCCCAAGTCGTGGGATATGACTAACATCGTCTTTTTTCTTAAAAAGGGGAAATTAGCGGACGAGTTCGGGTCTTATCGTCCAATATCTCTTATTAACTCTGACGCTAAAATCTTTGCCAAGATACTGGCTAATCGTTTACCGCCTTTTATGCCAGATCTAGTATCCGACCAACAGCATGGGTTCATAACAGGCAGAGACACTATGACTCATGTCAACACAGCCATAATGGCGTTCGACAACGCTAATAGGACATCTTGCAATTTGGGGGTGGTCCTATTAGACGCTGAAAAGCATTCGATCGAGTGGTATGTGACGCACTATGGGCAACATTAACTGTCAATGGATTACAAGGCCGATTTACTAAATGGGTTAGCGCACTATACACTAATCCGCAGGCAAAACTTATATACACCAACTTATACTCCACCCCCTTTCAGATACATTGTGGCACTCAGCAGGGGTGTCCACTCTCCCCGATGCTGTTTGCATTATACATCGAGCCGTTCATCAAAGCACTAAATCGGATATACCCATATCGTTCCATTCAATAACAGGGCTCGGGAATTAAAAGTTATCGCCTACGCTGACGACATCGCGGTTTTCTCTTTTGATCCTGTAACGGCACTGATTGCAATACAGGAGGAGGCGGAAAATATTGGCCGTCTTTCAGGGTACAAATTGAACCCCCACAAAACTCAAATTCTCCATAATTTAGATCCGGCCACACCTATAACAGGTGGCTGTACTACCACAACTTATCTGGGGGTACAGATTTCTCCTCTTGTCGAACAGGTATGGAAACTTAACTATGAGCCATTGCTTCACTCGGTCATTCAAAGCTTAAAGAAATGGAATAAACTTTAGATAACCATAATTGGCAGATGCAACATTATTAAAATGACTATCTTGCCTAAGTTTCTATACTTGTTTCAAGCCATCCCTCTCAGTGTCCTCAACTTTTTCAAAAAATTGGCTGCGCAATTAATAGTTTTAAATGGGGATATAAGCAAGCACGCCGCATGATTTGGCTTCTTAAGTTCCCCTTCAAGCAAGGAGGACTCCAACTCCCCGATTTTAAACTTTATTTCTGGGCAGCATTCACTGGGCGCCTCCAAAGCTTACTAACTGATAAGAAACCATACTTTGGCTTTTTTCGCACTAGATGCGGACAGCAATATGTTTCTCTACAGGATTCATGACCCAAATTACTATAAAAGAGTCCGATTTAAGACCGTTAGGGACACAGTACGTATATGGCACGAAATTCTTGATCACTGCTCACTGCTCTCTGGAGATCTAGCGCAACACGCTTACTTCCAACTATGGAACAGTCCTACTCTCCCGGAACTATTCCATGACTCTACCGCTCGGCGGTGGGCAAACCACGGGATTGAATGGCTAGGTCAGCGTTATGATACTGATGGCTTCCGCACTTTCGCATCTTTACAATCTGCTTATACTCTTTCACAACAATCCTTGTTTAAATACTTACAAATAAGGGATTACTTTTTAAAATGACAACCGATGTAACCACCACACTCTTATGAATTACTGACATGCTTGCTAAATCTTAAACTGAAATCATGAATTAGTACAATGTACTTACAACTTTGTCAATTCAGAAGTGATGATACCCAACGTTTAGCTGTTAAATGGAGTCAAGCTTTAGGCATAACTACGGTTCCCACAGAAATCGTCTCCGCTTTAGATATTCTGTATAACTCTATCCATTCTATCAGTTTAAAGCTGCAACAATTCGAACTATTTGCATGCTGTATTACACACCAGAAAGGATAGGGAAATGGGCACAAAGGGCACAGGGATATGGGGGCGACGACGGAGATAGGACACGATGATGAAAGTGTGGATTGGTAGCAGCTAACATCGTCCATATGTTTTGTACCTGCCCTATGTTAGGTACTTTTTGAGGGAAAGTAATACAATTTATAGGTCACCGTTTGGGCTATGATTTCCTCCCTACCAACAAGGAGATCATGTTAGGTCTTAAAGAGAGTGCTGATCGAGGTATGCAATCTTTTTTTTCTATTGCTTTAGTCGCCGCTCGCCTTGTCATTGCAAGAGCATGGATCTCGTCAAACCCCCCTGTCTTTTCTGAATGGTGGGCCTTCATGAAAGACATATATGAGAGGGAACGTGCATTGGCCAAAGTCAGAGGCATACGATCCTTACAAAAAGTAGACTGTATATGGGACCACTTTGTCTGATTTTCCCTACATATACACTTTTTATTTTTTTAAAGTATGACTTAAAACCACTCTTTCTATTACTTTTTGCCTTCTAGTTGTTTGCCTTCTCTCTTCGTTCTTGTTTCCTTTTCTCTTTTTAGGTCTCGCCTGAGCCAGCGCGCATGCGCTGCTCTGGCGAGACTTTTAGTAAGCGGGTTTTGGAAGTGCAAACAGTGGCTTTTGCTGGCGACTAGCCTGCGTTCACGCGAGCGTGCACGCGCGATCAGGCGCCATATGGCTTCCCTTGCCATCTGGACGCTCGCGTAAACGCAAGCTGGTCGCCAGCAAAAGCCACTGTTTGCACTTCCAAAACCCACGATTACTTTCACTTTCACGGCCGCGCGGCCGTGTCAGTTTCACGGCCGCGCGGCCAATGCCTGTTGCTCGCGCTTCTTGTTTGTTTTGCATTCTGCTACGTGTAATCCTGATTTTTATTCTGGGATAAACGGGACTACAAGTATGTAAAGCAACAGAAACCCGAACTGGACGAGCTATTCGTGTATGGACCCGGAGAGCTCTGATCTAATGAATCTGACAATAGTTTGTTTTTGTAGATGTTATTGTCTGGACCTCTCAGCATCTGCAAGAAATGTGTGTAGCCCTGTTGCTACTGGCTCCTGCCTGGATTGCCAAAGAGCGGGGTCATGACTAGTTTGCCCATTCTGGGATGTGACCCTAGTTTTAATTAGCTTTTATCTTGTTTGTACTGCGGTTTATTGCGCTGGCCCCCGGCCTAGCCCCTCAGCTGTTGGAAACTCTTCTAGAAAGTTAATGCGAGTCCCTGATGCTTTCACAGCACGTCTGTTTACAGTCACAACTTCACACCTTTCTGAGGGCTACCCCGTGTTTTCGCTGGTGCGGTCTAAGCCTCCTCCCCTCAAGTTGGCTCCGTCCCTTCCCTCTGTCTCCCGTCCTCATGCTGGGAAAAGACTGAACTTCCCTGGCTTCTTCCCAGGCAGCGAAGTCCAACAGCTGAGGTCACCTCCCCGGGTTACTGATATGTTACATCAATTTACTTCCCCAGCTGGAAGCCCCCGTCCTCACAGGAGCTGATTGCCACCCGCCCCTGGGGAAGTGCATGGGGGAGAGCTCTGCTGTAGCCATTACCTGGGACAGCCCCCCCTTTCCAGGGGCCCAGCAGGCGCCATTGCTGTACTCTGTGAGTCACAGGCAGACACGTGTCTCCGTTATAATAACGCATCCCTCTGCCTCTGTGCGCGTTTCCACCTGGGTTAATATACTGCTCTGTAGCTCTGTGTGCTGCCCCCTGGCTCTGTGTGCTGCCCCCCCTGCCTCTGTGTGCTACTTCCTGGCTCTGTGTGCTGCCGCCCGTCACTGCCTGTTATTTTAACTACTTCGGCACCGTAGTCAATACCCCGTGCCATCCCGTCCCCGCCCGTGGCTGCCTCTTATTTTCAGTTGAACGATGTCAACTGATGAAAGAGTTTATTCAGATTTATGCAAACTAGCTTGATTTAAAAGCTACAGTCATGGACAGAAAGTAGCACCAGTTAAAAACAGGAAATGTAATTTCGATACACGTGGTATTTTTAGTTTATAAACACACTGTTTACTTTGTTTGCCTAAGCTCTGGTTTTTAGAATGTACTGTCTTTTGTCTTTCGGAAGCAAACATGCTCCAATGACGGCATTATTATTTGGAACTAACCACTTATAAGGTCCCAAAGGCGAGACCTATTGGCTATGCCAATGCTTGTTTTTTTCTTCTTCTCTTTTCCTTCTTTTTCTTTCTCCTTTTTGTATCTTCTTATTTTGGATGGGGATTACAATTTACATGTATGCAATTAAGGCTATCTATTTCTTTGTACCCTTTGTGATAAAAAAAATATATATATATTAAAAAAAAGAGTGATATGTGATGTCATAAGCAGTGCATTGCGGGAGCGCAAGTTATAGTTAGGGCTGGTAACTATAACTGCTAAATGTCTATGGCTTTGTGTGAGTATATTCAGTACCCAACTGTAACGCCCTTGTAACCTTTATTTTTTCAGTGGATTTCTAAGGTTTTTTTAAAATTCTATTTCCAAACTATAACATCCCTGTAACCTTTGGTTTTTCAGTGAATATATGTACATATATATAAATATACATCAGCATATGCATATGCACATATACATTTACACGCACACACACCTACAGAATATATATACATATATATATTCTTTTGTTCTTCTGATCTGCAATATATATATATATGAAAATGCAAGAAACCAAGAATGTAAACTGTGTGTAGGAAAGGTGATGTTGTGAACATGAATTATGAGAAAGAAAATACCCTCTACCACACATTAAAATGTGGTTGAAAGCACCTCAGATTTCTATGACCTTTTAAAAAAATGTCTTTGTAATATTCTTATAATGTGTCACACGGGGTACTTAAAGTTCCTTTATATAGTCATATTATGTACACAGATTAAATACGCACATGTACTATCATTGCTGTAATGACCTACATTTTAGAAAAAATAAACATGTTTCCATAAGCATCTCCTTTGTGCAGAACACATTTTGTTTTGGAAAGCCATATAAGAAGAAGGAAAGGCAAGTACCTGTTTTCATTGTTTAAATTGCAGCTGTAATTATACTTGCCTTTCATCCTGTCTGCTGGCTCTGGCAGCAGGCATTGTTCCATAAGAAGTCAACTATAACATATTACTGTAGAGCAGCTACATCATCTCTGTCTTACAGGTGACTAAAGGTGTCAGAACACAACTATAATAAGTAAATGTGAGACAGCCTTTTATACACGGATTACAGGCTCCCATGTATTATGTTTATATACAAATAAGAAATTTAGACCGTGAAAAAGACCTTACAGTCAAAACGCATAGCCGACTAATAAACTCATGAACTTTGCATCCTGAAATGCGAGCTTCGATGGTTCTGCTGTAGTGTTGATTTTTGGTGTACATAGTAGGTCCTGCACCCGCTGCTTCGCACCGAACCCACGAGGTGGATGCGACCGGAGGAACCGCAGGGAGCTTCTCTATGCAAGTGAGAAAGAAAGATGCTGCTCTCTGGACAGTACTCACCAGCTGTCTTATTTTATTTTATTACATATCAGAAGGTGCAGATACGTGCTATTGCATTTCAACTTGGGTTCGTCTTGATGACGGCATTTGGTGTGCCAGTAATTGTTTGCATGGCAAGTGTGCAAGCTGTGGTTTGTTGAGATACACATAGTTGGAATTTTAGAGTGTTTTCATTTTTATTTTGTAACTATAAAATATCTTAAACTGTGTTTTTTAAGTGCATTTCAGAGGCTTTTTAAATACACATAAATGTGTTATGATCAAAGCTCACCACAACTTCATATTAACTGTGTGTGTGTGCTTTTTTTATTTGGACAGGTAAACTATTTTACTAATGATTTTGTGGATATAGGTTGTTGGTCTGTGGAGGTGTGGTGGTATATGTTAATGCATCTGTGTCATATAGCAATCTATGCCCTCTTCTGCAGGGCCTTGCCACAGGACAAGCCCTGTGCAAAACCACCTTGCAGCTAACCACTACAGCAAGCATCCTTCAGACGTGTTATAGTTGTATGTGGTAGACAGCCAACCTTCCAGATGGCCACTTCTGGTATCTCAACTTAATAATGGTGCCAACGTTATTAGCGAATCAAGGCTTTTTGACACCTACCTTTATCATTACTTTTCTCCTGTCAGCCTGCCTGACATCTAGGATCCTTGCATTGGGCTTAATTTGACACACCAACAGAAAAGTAACTGTAAATTCCCGTCAAATTTTGTGTGAATTTGTCAAAGGGTAGCAAAGCTATTAGCAAATGAATGTTTTTGTACCCCTTTAAATATGCTACCTTGACATATCTTCATGAATCTCAACATTACAGAAGTGAGTTAAACATGCCAAGTGTCTGCCAAATTCAGACCTAGAAATTGCACTAAGGGTATAAGAAAATCAAAATACACAAGGTTAGGGATCCTGAGTGGGAACCCTAGGAGGGTAGAGAGGTCCTCAGTGAAGAGGACTGAAGGGATACGTCCTCCCTGACATATACTCAAAAACATAATAGTATCCCCTCTAGAGCCAGGATGGCTCCTTTGGAAAAGGTGAAGAAATGGGGGGGGTGTCAGTACGCCGGGTGGCAACACATCCACTATTGTGAGTGGGAAGGGAAAAAGACCCTTTTCTTTATATAACCCTCACTCACTCTCGTAGTAACATGCTTCATCATCGGGTTCACCCCAACTCCTAAAGATCGGGGTGGGCTCGACCATATTCCAGGGAACACTTATGAAGAATAGGTGTATGGGGTCGTAACTTTAAAGATAAAATTTCTCACCCACTCCAAATGTTTCCTGGGTGGGATGGAAGGTTTAAAAACAGTATGTAGGGCTGAAGGATGTAATGGTCCTATGACCCTAGAACACCAACATGTTTCAGCCCTTAATAATGGCCTATGTGAGGTCCTGGGCTTTCGGCAGGGTGAGTAGCGAAGAAGTCACATCTCCCGAAGACATAAATAATGTGTGCATGCAATTTGCATGTGAAAGAATTTAGAGAAAGGAATATACTTGCTGCAACATTATGATGGAATTACCTGTAAGAGAAAACATGGTACAAAAGTACAAGCTGTAATTTCTGCTGTAAAGACAGAGGTTGGCGTACCATTGCAGTGATACTTCACAGTGCAGCCCCCATGTCACCAAATGTCAATTGCGACAGTTTAAAGGTAGTACCACTAGGATAGCGCTTCATTCAGTGATCCCTGTGACACCAAACCAGATTCATTTACGCATAAAACTTTTTGCGGTAAATTGCAAGTCAAAGTGATTGAACTGAACGTGAATTCACACATGTGGTTTCATCCACACATAAAAACCTCAGTGTAGGGCTGCTCACACTTACTCCAGCATCCAAATTCTCTCATGTAAATAGTATATATTTTCAAGATTTATAATGTACAGGTTTGTGTGTTTAGGGTGATAAAGTCACTCTCTCAATTTTTAAAGGGGCACCTGCTCCCACAGGGGCATGAGAGGGAGGCCTTGAAGTCACACACTAGGTATAGACAAGGGGAAAATGCCAGGATATTGTTAGATAAGGAAAGGTTAAGCGTGGAGGCAAGTCTCCGTAAAAGTAAGTAACCAGTTGTAACCTCGACACAAAGGGCGAGATAACTTACTTTATCAAAGGTCCCGTCCCTGCATAGAACCTACTGTCAGCTCAGCTCCCCTGCTTGCGTTAGCCGTGAAGAATCTGATGCTCGGTTTAAGTATTGTGCCATTATCGAGATCTTGAATGGCATTTCCGTGTGTAGCCACGCCCGCCCTGACGGAGGAGAAGAAGATTGGTGGTAACGCGGGGGCACGTCCAGGACCGGAGCTTGGACGTGCCTCACTCCTAATCCTATATGGAGACACGGAGTTTCCGTGTAAGGCCCCGCCCATTGGGATGAGGAACGAGCTCATACGTGATGTGTAGTAGGCTCGTTCATTACGTTGAATAATCAAGGACGGTAGTAATGATGCGTATAGCAGATGCAGCAGAATAGCCGCTCCCAAGTGAGGGAGAGGTGTCAATGTTAGCGTGCGCTTGTGAGATTATTACACACCTTATTATTATCGCAGACACAAAAGTAGATCCCATATGAGATGCATTTTGGGTAATGTAGGTCAACGTTTCATTTATCATTGCACCATGGGGTGCCTTATTTGGCATGTGTGGTGTAAAAATGGCGTATGTGGGAAATTACATGTCATTTGCCTATTATAAGAGGCACAGTCACAAAATTGGTTTCCTATATTTACAAGCGAAGTGCACAAATCTCAAAAAGGCACAACGCACATTAACAGCTTGTGGTGGTGAAGTGCCCATTATTAAAATATCCGGTACACGTAGGGCACTGAAAGTGCTACCTAAGGCGCTGTCTGAGTAAGTACAAAACAGGGACCGAGAGAGGCAAACATGTGAAGTTTCAGTAGTAATGTTTGCTGAGTATTGAGTGGATATTGTTCCGTATCTTATGCAGGCAGATAGGTAGAGTGCCATGTTGTAATGCTTATCTAAGACAGCTGTGATCTGAAAACCCTCTCTGAGATAAATTGTTGAGCTGGTTCCAAGGGATATCGTCGTTCAGCCCTTTTATATGTGTCTGTGGACGGTACACCCAGCGTTGTTCCTTGGTGAGGAGTTTCTTATGTATCCCGATTTGTTGTGGTAATTTTTTAATGATTGTCCATCTGAGGTCAATATCTGTGTGTTGCATCTCTAGGAAGTGGGCAGTGAGTTTGTCCGTGACTCTTTTGCATCTGATGGTGTTTCTGTGCTCATTGATGCGTAGTTTTATCTTCCTGGTGGTCATTCCAATATACTTCGTGTTGCATGGGCAGGCAATCATATAGATGGCGTTATTACTGCTGCAATTGGTGTGCACTCTTTGTTCCCATGTTGTATTCAGTCCCAGGTCAATGGTTTTGGTGTGAATTGTGAGTGGGTAGACTGAACAATTCCCACATGGGAAATGCCCTGTGACCGGGGGTAGTTCCCATTGTGTACTCTGTTGGTTTGTCGATTTGTTGCGCTGTTACTGTGTACTAGCCTGTCTCTGATGTTGTGGTTCTTTTTGAACAAGAATAACGGTTTTTCAAAAGTGAGTTGGTTTGATGTTAAGATGCACCAGTGTTTGTTTATGGTGCATTTTATCATGTTAGATTCCGAGTTGTAGGTTGTCACGCATATTAGGGTTTTTAATTCAGGTTTTTTTGTTTTCTCAAGAAGTGCCTCCCTGGGGATGTTGCGAACCCGTTTCTTGGCTTTGTTAATGATGTGGACCGAGTATCCACGGTCCTGGAATTTTTTACTCAAATTCTCAGCTTCCCTCCTGAAGTCCTCTGTCTTAGTACAGTTGCGTCTGATGCACAAAAATTGGCCCGTGGGTAAGTTCTTCCTCAGCGCTCTTGGGTGCGCGCTACCAAAATGCAGTAGACTGTTACGGTCTGTAGGTTTAGTATACAGAGAAGTATTAAGTCTCTTGCCCTCCGCGATGATGTTTTACGGAGCCTTGCCTCCACGCTTAACCTTTACTTATCTTACAATATCCTGGCATTTTCCCCTTGTCTATACCTAGTGGGTGACTACAAGGCCTCCCTCTCATGCCTCGTGGGAGCAGGTACCCCTTTTAAAATTGGGTGAGTGACTCCATCACCCTAAATACGAAACTGTACATTATAAATCTTGAAAATATATACTATTTACACAAGAGAGTTTGGATGCTGGAGTAAGTGTGAGCAGCCCTACACTCAGGGTTTTTTTATGTGCGGATGAAACCACATGTGTGAATTCACGTTCAATTCATTCACTTTGACTTGTAATTTACGGCAAAACGTTTTATGCGTAAGTGAATCTGGTTTAGTATCACAGATCACTGAACGAAGCGCTATCCTAGTGTTAATACCTTAAACTGTCACAATTGGCATTTGGTGACATGGGGACTGCACTGTGAAGTATCACTGCAATGGTATGCCAACCTCTGGCTTTACAGCAGAAATTACAGCTTGTACTTTTGTACCATGTTTTCTCTTACAGGTAATTCCCTCATAATGCTGCAGCAAGTATATGCCTTTCTCTAAATTCTTTCACATGCAAATTGCATGCACACGTTATTCACGTCTTCGGGGGAAGTGACTTCTTCGCTACCCACCATGACGAAACCCCAGGACCTCACATAGGCCGTTAAGAAAGGGCTGAAGCATGTTGGTGTTCTAGGGTCATAGGACCATTACATCCTTTAGCCCTACATATTGTTTTTAAACCTTCCCTCCTAGCCCATTAATAAAGGATACTTTTGGAGTGAGTGAGGAATTTTATCTTTAAAGTTACTCCCCCATACAACCATTCTTCATAAGTGCTCCCTGGAATATGGTCGAGCCCACCCTGACCTTTAGGAGTTGGGGTGAACCCGATGATGAAGCATGTCACTACCAGAGTGAGTGAGGGTTATATAAAGAAAAGGGTCTTTTTTCCCTTCCCACCCACAACAGCGGGTGTGTTGCCACCTGGTGTACTGACCACCCCCCATTTCTTCACCTTTCCAAAGGAGCCATCCTGGCTCTACAGGGGATACTTTTGTGTTTTTGAATAAGAAAATCAAATACATTTTATTCCACCATTCCAACTCTGCCTCCCTCTCATTTAAACCAGAAATTACTGAACTAGGTTTAACTTGCTAACCTCCTACAAACACTTGTTCAGAATCTACATTATCACTTTAGCACTTCGATACCTTTTTGATCCCACCTCCCATTTTAACTGAGCCCAGCTTGATGGATTTGAATGAAACTCAAAATATTGGCTTGAGCTAAATACTGCACACCCTTGCTGGAGCTGCATAGAACCTGAGATTCATGCACTGGTTTTATCTTGATAAAAGCATGCCACATTTCATGCAGGTTCATCAAACAACATTACACCTTTTTACTTTGCCCCTTGATCAACTTGCTATACATACAAAAGACTAAACATGCTAAATGTTTGCCAAGTTTTCTCTCAATTTGTAAAAGGATGCCCCAGTTATTAGCAAATTAATGCTTTTTTGAACTTCCCTTTTCTAACTCTGTCTCCTTTCATGCATTTTCAAAAATGTAAACGTACCAAGAATAAGCTAAAAGTGATAAAAACATATTTCCAACTGTCAACATAGCTCCATAATTGAATCCTTCTAAATGCGCCTAACAACTTTTTAAAACAATAACATCTCAAAAATTACTCACAGATGTACACTGAACGATTTATGCCAAACAAAGCAGACATTCCTCCGAATTCTAATTACAAGCCACGTTCTGTATAATGCCGCACAACAGCTTTACCGTAGCGACAAGAGAAGCTTCCTGTCTGAGTTGAGTATATAGTGGCTTTAAATGTAATGTGTTATTGGCCCACATTTATTTTCAATGCCATGGCATAAAGAGTATATATGGAGATGTGTAGGGTGTAATATAATGTTTATTACCTTTGTTTAATGTGGGTAGGGGCCCTGACTCAACGCAGGTGAAGCCTCAAATGTGTCATGCTACCCCACCCCTCCCTCAATGAAATTAATAAATAGCATATTTCATTTTGTGGATCTGCACACATTGTTTAATCCATGCCTTTTTACTATGCTTACGCATGAGTGGTTAAAACTGTACAGTAAAGTGCACTGAATTTGAAGATACCTATTGACCTTAAAGAAAGTTGTTTTTCAGTGTAAAGCAAGGAAACATTGATTTTTCCCATGTCAAGCATTACTGTGACCTATGCACTGTAGTAATACATGTGCAAAAATGCTTTTATTAACACAGTCTAAATAGCATGCTTTTGCTGGGCCAAATTTAATGTCACTGCCATGGTTTGAATATACTTATGGCATGCCAGTGAAAATAAAGTTGGTTAATAAATGGTATTTAGAACAATGCACACTTCTATATTTATTACTGCAATACAGCACAATTGGAGTGAGAAACCACTGCTTAACTCTCACAGATTGCATATTGAGGCGTAATCGATTTCAAATCCTGCTAAGCCCTGGTCCGATTTAATACCTTTATTTAGAACTACGTCAAATCACAAAACAGCATGGTATAAACCATACATTGAGATCCACGGACTGCAATACGCTATTTATTACCACTGTTGGGTGTAGGGGCATCATTACCAGTGCTCATATTACACTCTGTACACCTGTATATATAGGTTTATTTCTGAAAATGCATGTTTGATCTTTTACTTAACCTCCACTAACATTGTGTAAAGTGCACCAGGACCATGCCCTCTCCCTTGTTCCACATGATGTCTGCAGCCTTTATACTGCTTATGTGGATACTATGAGGCCTGAATTCATGCAGACAATACCCAGCTGTTCTCTCCATTGGAAAGTTACAACAAGGACTTAGCAGAACTCAATAAAAGAGTAGGAGTGATGTGTCAGGACCCCTTTTAGATGTCCGCGGGGCAAGCATGAGCTACTCGGCCCAACCGTGGGGTTTGAGGCCTCTTACTCCTGATGTCCCGGGGCCTGACTTACTATGGGTCCTGACCAACTAAGCTACTTACCCCTTCAGCACTTGACTTTTAGTAGTAGCTTTGGTGGAGCAGTCCAAGGATTCTCGGGGTGAGAGAGATAGATACGGGGGGATGAATGCAGGCTCACAACTCAAAACACATTCAACAGCATCAATAAATGAATGTCCAGTCAAATACTTGCTTTTATGAAAAATTGAGTACTTACATTCGAACACAAAGTGAAATACACCATACACAAACAATACACAGTCCCCTGAGGTTGGGGCTCTAGTGTTCGATAGGCAGGTCCCCGAGTCCCTTTTCCCTTTCACTAATGGTTATGTTATGTTATGTTAATCGAACTTATAAAGCGCTCTGTTACCCGAGGGTGTCCTGGCGCTAGATGGTAGTGGTCATTCCAATTCACTTTAGACAACATTCAGGTAAAACCCCACTAGTAGTCCGAGTCTCAGGAGTCTCACTCCAACTCTGATAAATCTCAGTAGCTCAAAAGTGTTCGTGCTCTCCAAGCTCTATGTGGCAAAACAAGTTCCCCTGGGGCCTTTCTGACCCTACAATCAGTCTTACCGATCCTGCAGGGGCTTCATGACCAGAGTCTCTGGTAGCATTCCACTCGCAGTCATCGTGGAGAGTTACACCAGCTGCTGTTGGTGAGTGACCCTCCTAGCTCTGCAGCGGCTGGACGTCCACTGCGCTTTCTCCAGTGAGAAAGTAAGTTCTTCTGATCCTTCCCACAAGTGGTTTGGGGGGGTTGATTGCTCTGGTTCTGATCCTAAGTCTGGTGCTCAGGCCTGAATGGCTCACCACGGCAGCCACTTGACAACGGCTTGAACCATGTAACAGTTATTGTCCTTTCTGGTGCCCCCCTGATCTATGGGACTACCAACCTTACTCCGCACACAGGCCATGGTCCAATTGACATGGAAGTAACTTCCACTTCACATTGGCTCCCTCTGTCATACATGGTCACTGACTTCATTACGCACATGGGCTATGGCCCAACTGGTACGGCAGTACTCTTCACAGCGGCCCCTAGTGGCATACGGGGACGCCAACTTCACTTTGCACACGGGCTACAGCCGGATTGGAATGACAGGTGTGCCAACCAAGGCTAGCTTCACAGTGCCCCCCCCTGTGAAATTGGGTCGCCAGCGTGAAAGTAAACAAGGGGTCGCCAGCTTGAATGGGAACATGGGCTATGAGCGATCAGTGCAGTGGCTATCTCCTCACACCTTACTACAGGGATCCACTCACCTATATCCACCACTGGAGTCCCTCCCTCCAAGCGCTCTACTCTTCCTCACACTGGTCTTGGTAAAAAGGCAGGCACTGGTGCGCCAGGGGCAGATGGTCTTGGGTTTCCTTGAGTGCGATCCCCTCACCAAGATGGAAACTGGCAGGCCTTAGCCCCAACCCTGGTCACAGGCAGGAGTCTTGCAGAGCTTTTCCTCCTCACACAGTCCAACTGGCTGCTTGACAGTTGACAATTTAAGGGCCTTCGAGCTCCCCTTCTTATAGTACATTTCCAGACACCAAATGTACTATAGGGTCTGAGTCTTTGAAGTCTGTATTTGGGGTCTGCTTCATTTTGAAGTGCCCTTTCCTCTGTCTTGCCCTTCCTCCAGAAGTGACACCAAATCTAATAGCCTCACACCACAGGCCATGGGAGTAACTAGAGGTTCACAGTTGGATTTCATTCACAGTGATATGTGCATGAAAAGGTTACCCGGAGCCCTATGGTGCGATTTTCAGACCCGTCTCCTCCCTGAGATGTGGCCAGGCCTCTTTCCAATTACCTCTCCCTGAATCAAAGAGCACCATTTGAAGTGTACTGAGAGCCCACGTTCCTTTCTCCAGTATGTGTTCCCACCCAGGTCACAGGAATGCAGCAATCCACAAATCTGTCTGGTGGGATTCTTCTACTTCCTCATGCTCCTTCGGTCATCACAGGGTCTCCCAAAATGGAAACCAGAGTCTTCTATGTATTGTACAATTCACAGGCATACATACGCACACCACAAGCATGTAACAACAAAAACGCTGCGCAATGCTACCTTCTAACATGATGTAGGACAAGGATGAGTTAAGCACGGAGCAGCGGAACTTTGCATGAGTGAGCCTGTAGCCTTCACTCCAGTGACACAGGTAAAAAGGTCTGTTCTCTTCTACTGATCACTGCACAGTGTGCTGCCACCACCATGCTTGTGCTACTTAAATCCTGGTAAAGGCAGAAGCCATTCAACACTAAGAGGTTAGCACTTTAGGCACCCCTCCCGGCCCAACAACACTGCAATCTGTGAGATAGGCCTATGTCATAGCACACACGCATAATCCATGTTCGCCCATGATAGTAAAAATCTGCACCAGGGATCCAGACTAGGAGTGTGCATAGCTCGTGTAATTGCTTGTAGCGTAATTATGTGTAATTACCACTAAATTACATGAGAAGCGCAATCTAGCATTTAGTGCTGTTTTCTTAGTGCAAAATGCACCCTTGTGTCTGAAATCGGCCAGAGGATAGCTTTTGAGCAATGAAAATAGAGGTAAATGTAACAGGACATGAACAGCAGCAGCTGCTCGTGCTCTCTCGGTTTGTAGTTCTTGTACTCCAGAGATTTTTGTCCCAAATTACTCTTAGGGCCAGATGTACGACCATGGCATTGTGCGACTCGCAAATTGCGCTCGATTGCGAGTCGTAATTTGCGAGTCGCAAAATGCCATGTACAACAGTGTCTGGGACACTGTTTGCGATTCCCAATGGGGTCGCAAATTGCATGCCTCATCAATATTCATGAGGCACTCGCAATTTGCGACCCCATTGGGAATGGCTGGCCCTCCCAGGTATTGTGGCCTGCTGGGCTCAGCAGACCCCCATGTCTGGGACTGCTTTTAAATAAAGCAGTTTTTTTTAAATGCAGCCCGTTTTTCTTAAAGGAAAACAAGATGCATTTAAAAAAAGAAAAGTGAAACGTTTTCGTTTAATTTTTTAAGGGCAGGGCACAGCATGTTCCTGAAAGCTGGTGACTTTGAAAGCCTTAGCTTTAAGGAATCACTCATGGGTTTTGCAGCGGTTTCCACTAGAAACTGGAAGTAGGTTGAAAGTACAAGCATTTGAAAAATTATCTACCTCTTAGAAAAATGCCAAAATTGTAGTAAAAAATGATATTCCCCTACAGCACAGCATGTTCCTGAAAGCTGGTGACTTTAGCACAGAAAGGTCCAGATGTACGACCATGACAATTTGCGAGTCGCAAATTGCGCTCGACATGCAGTCGCAATTTGCGAGTCGCAAATTGCCATGTACAACAGTGTCTGAGACACTATTTGCGATTCCCAATGGGGTTGCAAATTGCATGCCTCATCAATATTCATGAGGCACTCGCAATTTGCGACCCCATTGGGAATGGCTGGCCCTCCCAGGTATTGTGGCCTGCTGGGCTCAGCAGACCCCCATGTCTGGGACTGCTTTTAAATAAAGCAGTTTTTTTTTAAATGCAGCCCGTTTTTCTTAAAGGAAAACGGGATGCATTTAAAAAAAGAAAAGTGAAACGTTTTCGTTTAATTTTTTAAGGGCAGGTAGTGGTCCCTGGGACCATTGCCTGCCCCTAAAAAATATTTTCCCCTGCATTCACAAAGGGGCCCCTTCCCTTTTGCGAGTGCTTTACCACCCTCTTGAAGAGGGTGGTAAATTGCGAGTGTTTTGCGACCGCAATTGCTGTCGCAAAACAGTCATACATAGGCCTCTGACTCGCTATTAGGAAGGGACGCCCTTGGAACTCCCCTTCCTAATAGCGACTCGCAATTCCTATTTAGCGAGTCACAAAAATATTGCAACTCCCTAAATAGGGATTGTACATGGCCCTTTTAGATTTTGCATGCGCAAACGGATCGCAAACCCATTTGCGCATGCAAAATAGGGTCGTACATCTGGCCCTTAATTACTTCAATAGACATAATTGAACAATTTCTGTAATTTTGCATCACAAGAGTAATGAAAAATTACTGAGATTACTCTGATTGTTTCAATGTAATTAAAATTTCTCTCTGGACTAATCCTGGGCTTAATCCACACATTGTTGCAGCTGGGGCACTCATTTGATTTAGGTGGAATAACTTGATCAAGAGGTTAGGTCTGGCATTTCCTTTTGACTCCTTTTCTAACTTTTGAAGAATAGGCTCATTTGTTTTTTTTTATAAAGCAATGCAGCCGCTACATTCCCTTATTGGCCAAACTCCAGCTATTTTGTGTCAAACAAGCCTGATCCATGGTTGCCCATGCAATTACCATGGCACTGCTTGACTATTTTGAAAGCAGATA
This sequence comes from Calotriton arnoldi, assembly GCA_963921515.1. Lineage (NCBI taxonomy): Eukaryota > Metazoa > Chordata > Amphibia > Caudata > Salamandridae > Calotriton > Calotriton arnoldi. Next base: position 909,701 of record CAWUFW010001209.1, read on the forward strand.
AATAGATACTGTTAGACATTGGGTCTCTAGTTGGCAGAGGTCTGCACCCTGTCCAAGTGGGGTCCAAAATCCTAGTCAGGGTAAGCTAGATAAACACTTTAAATTAACCTGTGCTCACCCTCTGGTAGCTTGGCACATAGCAGTTGGCTTAACTTAGGAGGCATTGTGTAAAGTATATGTGCAACACACACACACACACACAGTAATACAATGAAAACACCACAAAAAGACTCTACACAGGTTTAGAGAAATAGAGAATATTTATCTGAGTAAAGCAAGACCAAAATGACAAATATCCAATTAGTAGAAGTCGAGATATACATTTTTAAAGAATAAATGCAAAATCAGTGCTTTGAAGTCAATAGAGCTAAAAGGTTACATGAGGTCACGAGGGGCCGGGGTAAATCCAAAGTTCAGGCCGACCATGATGGAGGGCAGGCTGGCTATGATACTCATGCAGGTCCTGCTGAAAAAGTACCTTGGATAGAGCAAAGTAGTATCGACGCTAAGGGCACAACGTGTTGATCTTATCCACCCAGGCTGGTTGCTGCATCATCACCGAGCTCCTTTGAGATGCAAGCAATGCATCAACGCTGAGCCGCGCAGATCGTCGTTGCCGGGCTGCACAGGCTGTAGAACCACTGTCTTCGAACAGCCTCTGCGTTGGCATCAAAAGGTGATTTTTGGTTCTGATCAGTGCAAAGGTGATGATGCATCGGTTTTGTATCAAAACAACTGCAGAGTCCACTTCTGAGACCCAGGACTGGAGGGGCACCTCGGGCAAGGGTAGGACTCACAGATGGTAGAGTCCAGCAGCACCAGCAGGATTGTAGGAAGTCCTTTGTGTTCCGGAGACTTCTAAAAACAGGAGGCAAGCCAGAAAACCCTTGGAGTCACCCTGGGTTCAAGTGAGATGGGTCCAGTCCTTGTCCTCAGCAGGGCAGATATCAGCAGTCAGCAAGGCAGCTCGGCAAAGCAGAGAAGCAGTTCATTAGAACAGTCAGTCAAGGCAAAGTGGCAATCCTTAGAGCACAGCAGTCTTTATTTACTCCAGCAGAGATCTTCCCAGTTCCAGTAGTGTACTGATTTGGTAGGGTCAGAGCCCCAGTAGTTATACCCAAATCTGCCTTTGAAGAGTGGAGTGACTTCAAAGCAGCTCCTTGAAGTGCCCAGGTCCCCTTTCATCCCCGTCCTGCCTGCCAGGCTATCTGTGGGGGGTAATCAGTCCTTTGTGGGGGGACAGGACACAGCCTATTCAGAATATTCCAGCTCAGAAAGGGCATCAGATGTAGATGAATGCAGATGAATCCTCTGTCACACCCACCCTTCCTGTGTTTGTGGCTGTCTAGAGGTAAGGCACAAAGTGTACCTGTCACCCAGCCCAGATGTGCATTGGAGACAGACTGCAGGCTTACACAGCAAAGTTAAGAGTAGAGAAATGAACACTATCCAGAAGTAAGCACAACAAGATGATGGACGGAGTGCTGATACTTTTCAAATACTCGCCCCCAGTCAAGAGATCTGGGTTAAATCCATCATTCTTTTGCTCACCATGCCACCCCAGTTTGGACCCACCCATATGCAAATCAGTCTTGACCCTGCTCCCCATGGGAACAGTCCAGCCCGAACTGCCAGGCCAGGTCCTCCCTGGACCAGAAACAAGCATCCTGGGTCCAGTTTCGGTGTATCACCCCTCATCATGGGATCAGAGGAGTAGGCTTCACAGTAGTGAAAAACTAATTTGGCTGTTTGTCACTACCAGGACACGTAAAACGTAAAAGTACATGTCCTACCTTTTACTTACACAGCACCCTGCCCTTAGGGCTACTTAGGGCCTACCTTAGGAGTGACCTATGTGTAATAAAAATGGGAGTTTATGGATTAGCAAGGGGTTTTAAATGCCAAGTCGAAGTTGCAGTAAAATCGTCCAAACAGGCCTTGCAATGTCTGGCCTGAGACAGGTTTGAAAGGCTACTTGTGTGGGTGGCACAACCCGTGCTGCAAGCCCACTAGTAGTATTTAGATTATAGGCCCTGGGTATATGGTGTACCACTTTACAATGGACTTACAGGTAAACTAAATATGCCATCAAGTATACACCAATGTCACCATGTTTAGGGGAGAAGCACATGCACTTTAGCACTGGTTAGCAATGGTAAAGTGTTCAGAGTCCTAAGGTCAACAAAATGATACACCAAAAAGTGGAGGTAAGCAGGCAAAAGGTTGGTGGAAAAGCACCCTAAGGATGACAGGTTTAAGAGTGTCCCTCCCAGCTGAAAGTGGGGAGATCTACCCAACCTATAGGAAGTTCTCATCACTAAGCCAGAAAAACCTGGATAGACCATCAGCACAGGCATGGTCTACACCTGGTCTGTGTTCCAACTTGAAGTCCATACCCTGAAGGGAAATGGACCACCTCAACAATTTTGGATTCTCACCCCTCGTTTGCATGAGACACCTGAGGGGTCTGTGGTCAGTCTGACTCGGGAAGTGAGTGCCAAACAGGTCTGGCCTCAACTTCTTCAGTGCCAAAATCACAGTAAAAGCTTCTTTCTCTCTAGCGCTCTTCCTATAATCTCTGGGGAGTAACCTCGTGTACATGAAGGATACAGATTGGTCCAGGTAAACTTCATTTAGCTGTGATAATAATGCTACTATGCCATGTTCTGAGGCATCTATTTGATCAATAAACTCTTTGGAGAAGTATGGGGCTGTGAGCACAGAGGCTGTGCACATGGCATGCTTCGGGGAGTCAAACACAGTTTAGCATGCCTTTGTCCAAATCACTTTTCTGGGCTGCTTCTTAGAAGTCAGATCTGTCAAAGGGGCAACAATGGTGCCATATCCCTTGACAAACCTCCTATAGTTCCCAGTGAGGCCTAAGAATGCTCTGACCTCAGTCTGGGTTTTGAGGGGGGGCTCCCAGGTCATGATAGTCTCTATATTGGCCTGGTGGGGCTGTACCTTGCCCCTGCTCACCAGGTGTCCCACGTACACCACAGACCCTTGCACTATCTGGCACCTACTGGCCCTGATAGTCAGGACTGCCTGTTGCAGAGCCTGAAGTACTTCTTGGATGTAAAAAAGGTGGTCCTTCCAACTGCTATCCAACTGCAACTGAAGAGAGCTAATCCATCCAGATAGGCAGCTAAGAAGGCCTCCATAGCAGCAAGTACCTGGTTCACCAGCCTCTGGAAGGTGGCAGGGGCATTTTTGAGCCAAAGGAGCATCACTCTAAACTGATAGTGGCCCTCTGGAGAGGAGAAGGCTGACCTCTACTTGGTACCTTCTGTTAGGGCGATGTAAGGTACTTAAGTAATGAGCAGCCCCTAACCTGTTAATCAGCTCATCTGCCCTAGGGATGGTATGGGCATCAGTCTTTATAATAGAATTTAGCCTTCTAAATTCCACACTGAACCTCAGTTCAGGTGTGATGCCCGCTGGGGCAGCCTTTGGTACCAGAACCACAGGACTGGACTTGGGGCTACTGGAGGATTCTACCACCCCCAAATCCAACATCTTAGAGACTTCACTCTTGATGCTGGACCTCACCTTATCCGACAACCTGTAAGAGAGGAGTACTGCCCCAACATTTGGTGACAGTCCCTTTGCTGATCAGGAGTTAGAGTGGGGGAAAGGATTACTTTTTCCACTGACCAATCTTTCTCCTTGTAGTCCAAAATGTCAGGAAGAGCTTCACTATCCTCTTCCTCTTCTCCATTGGTCACCAACAGCATGGTGATCTCAGACCTCTCAAAGTGGGGTTTGAGGCGATTGATGTCGAGCACATTGTGGGGTTGCCCAGGGGTCTTAAGGTCCACCAGGTAGGTAGCCTTACCCTTCTTTTCAAACACCTCGTAGGGCCCAGTCCATTGGTCCCGGAAGGCCCTGGGTTCCACAGGTTCCATCACTCACACTTTTTGGCCAGGCTGTAATTCCACAGTGGTAGAGTTTTGGTCATACCACTATTTCATCACAGCCTGACTGGCTTCAAAGTTGTCAGATGGTTGCTTTCACAACTTAGCCATCTGGCTTTTGAAGGCCAGCAAGAAGCTCACTAAATCCTTGGGAGTCTTCCTGAGACCTTGCTTCCACCCCTCCTTCACCAGACTCCGAGGTCCTCTAACAGGGTCTCGTACAGAAGATCAAAGAGCCTGAAGCCCACTCCTTTCTGTGGTACCTACCTATAGGCAAACACAGGCATGGTAAGAAGATATTCCACTTATTCCTCAGGGCCTCAGGTAGGCCTCTAATAATTCCTTTCAGGGTATTGTTGAATCTCTCAACAAACTCATTGGTTTGTGGATAGTAAAGAGTGGAGAACTTGTAAGTTACTCCACATTCCTTCCACATTGACTACATATATGCAGACATGAAGTTTGTGCCCCTGTTGATGCAACAGGTTAATGAACCTGTTGTCTAAAGCAGTCTGGGGATCCATAGGCCCTACAATGTAAATTTCCACCTTCTCAAAGGGTTTGCTAATTACTGGCAGTGGGTTAAAGGGGGCTTTAAACCTTTGCCCTGTCTTCCCACTAGCCTGGCAGTTACACAGGTCCTGCAGAATACATCTGAGGATGCCCTAATCTTGGGCCAAAAAAAATGTGGGACAAGCCTTGCAAAGGTCTTGTCTTGGCACAAGTGTCCTACGAGGGGGATCCCATGAGCTCAATTCAGTAAGAAGGCCCTGTAGTATTGGGGTGTTTCAGACTTTTTCCTCATGTCCTTAAGGGTTGAGCAATCCCTCTGTGCCCTACAGAACTATTCCTTGGTGGGTCCTCCTTCTACATGACATCCAGAAAGTGTAGACAGGTCACCAAGGAAAGCAGTGCCCTCCATAGTGGGCTCCGGGGTGGCCAAGCAGGTGCCCCATCTACCTCACTGGGAAGACGCTCAAGGACTGGTCCACCATACCCTCTACCATTCCATTTCTTAGCAGCTGGATGGGCCATTGTTCCAGGCTTCAGCTCTTTTTGTCTTCCATCCTGGGCAGCTATGGACCTTTTCAGTGCACAGATCCAATCAGGTAACCCTAACATCTCCACATGAGCCTTGAGCTCCACTTCCCTCCAGATATGTACTTAAGGTCATTACCCAACAAACAGTCCACAGGCATGACAGAGCTCAGAGCAACTTTCAGAAGACCTGTATTTCCCCCCCACTCAAAGAGAACAAGGGTTACTAAATAGTTACCCTGTCTGTTGTCAGCCATCACAACTTAGTGGAATGCATAAGAAATTACTTGCTCTGGGGACACCAGCTGACTACTTACCATAGTCATGCTGGCAGCTGTATCCCTCAGAGCCTCAACACCTTGACATTGATGGTGACTCATTGCTTGTACTTAGTAGTATTTGAGGGTGCATGGATCCTAGGAACCATCTCACTGTCACCCAGGGACACTAGGGTAACCCCACTAAACTCACCCCATTAACTGGGACAAACTACTCACTCAGCACTACACTAGTCACTCCTGGAATATTTCCTCTAGTGGGAGGTGGTGCTCCTTTTGTACACTTGGGATCCCCCTTGCAGTGCCCATACTCCAAGCGCTCATAGCACTTAATGCGCTTGGGCTGCTGACCTTTATCAGAGTAGTTTTTCTTCTGGTGGCCAGATTGGGAATGAAAACCAGACCCTTTTCCCAGTGAGTTGTTTTGGGAGTCTCTAGAGAACTCCGTCTTTTTATCTCCCCCTCATTCTTCTAGTAGGAGCCCTGACCACCCTTTTGGGAGCCCCCCCCAGATGCCTTCTTGGACACTCTGGTGCAGACCTAGATGTCCTTAGCAAGTTTCCTGGGGTCAGTTAACTTGCTATCAGATAGGTGTTGGAGCAGTTCTGGAAAACAAATATCAAGCATGTGCTCCTTCAAAATCAAGTCGTACAGCCCTGATTAATAATCAACCTTGCTTTACCACATCCAGCCCTTCAAAGTCTTGCTGGCATAATCCAAGAAATCCACCCATGTTTGTGATGAGATCTTGAAGCTGCCTCTGAGTCTGAGCCTACATCTCTCATGAGTCAGTCCAAACTTGCAGACTAGGATGGCCATCTTTACAGTGTAGCATGTCTGGTCCTCAACGTCTAGTGTAAGAAGTGTGCTTCCCCACTGTGGGTATATACCTCCACAAACTACTACCCCAGAACTCCTCTGGGACCTTGTGCATTCTCAGAGCCACTTCAAAGGCTGTAAACCATTTCTCTATGTCACCTCACCACATAATTGGGCACCACATCCATTGGGATACTGACTCTAGACTCACCAGTGTACACTGTAGGTATTCTGACACCATTGCTGTTGCTGGACCCCTCTGTCAGGGCTCTGATGTCCATCTCTCTCATGCTGAGCTCATGGGCCATTTTTCTTTCTTCCATGGCCAGCCCTCTCTCCTCAAGAGCCTGCTCTTTCTCCAATTTAGCGAGGGCCTGCTCTTTGTCTAATTTGGCAAGATCCAATTTTAGTTTGTAATGTTATGTAACTAGGTTTTATAAATTGCTTGTTCATTGGGTAGGTTTCTTGACGCTGGGCAGCAAAGACAGCACACTTCTTGCAAAAGCTTTGTCATAGGCTTGTCTGAAGAGCCAAGTCTTCAGAAGTTTTTGAAGTCTCAGGTAGTTGGGGGTAGATCTCAGTTGTGGGGGAAGGGAGTTCCCGATACAAGGGGCGAGAAAAGAGAATCTGGAGGCCCCCAATCTCTTCTTTTTAAATTAGGGAATTGTAACGAGATTCATGTGAGGGGACCTTAGGTTGCGATTGGGGAAGTATTTTTTGATTCTGGATGATATTAAAGTGGGGCTTTTGCCATGAAGAGAGATGAAAATGATACAGCACGTCTTAAAAATAGAAAGTTATTCTACCGGTAGCCAGTGAAGCTTTCTCAACAGGGGGGTGATGTAGCAGCATCTAGGTTGTTGACAGATTAGCCTGGCTGCCTGATTTTGAGCCAGTTGAAGTCTTCGTGTAAGGCCTTTGAGGAGGCCAAGATAGAGAGAATTGGCATAGGCTAACCTAGTGATGATTAGGGCCATAATGACATGAATCAAGGCTCCTAATATGAGGAATTTGCCACTCTTCTAAATTGTATGCAACTGTACAAAACAGAAGGACATGATCACTCCTCATTGGGGTTTCATGGAGAGGTTCTTATCAATGAGTACTCCGAGAGTCTTTACAGAGTTCTTGGACTGTGGAGGTTTGCTCATCATAGTGGGCCAGAAAGAGGGATTCCACACGTCAAATCTATTATGAGTGATGACAATCAATGTCTTAGAAGAGTTGCGTTTTAGTTGGTTGCTACTCATCCAATCTCGGATGAAAAACATGGTGTTTTGAAAGACTTCCATGGATTCGAGAGAGCAATTGATGGGAAATAGCAGGTGTATGTCATCAGCATAGTTATAGACGCTAACTTGCATTTCCTTTAGGGAATGCACTAGTGGACAAATGTACAGATTAAAAAAAATGGTGAGACAAGAAAGATCCCTGAGGCACTCCGCAGGTTAACTGGACCTGATTGCGAGCAGTCCGTTAAAAAGGATGTAACCCAGGCCAGGGCTCAGTCCTGTAGACCTGCAGCCCTGACACAACAGATCAGGAGTTCATGGTTGACCATGTCGAAGGCTGTAGACAGGTCAAGAAGGACCAACGTCTGGGTAGTTCCTCTGTCAGTTACTTCCCGCATGTTGTCTATGACTGAAAGGATGACCCCTTCAGTTGAATGGGCTGACCGGAATCCTGCCTGATGGGGTCAAGGAAGTTGAATTCCTTTGCGAAGGAGAAGAGTTGCCTGGTGACATGTGCCTCTATCACTTTCGCTAAGTAGCAGTGAAATTGGCCAGTAGTTTTTCAGGGTAAGTGGGTCCTCACCCATTTTCTTTTGGAGCAGGACCACTTTAGCTTCCTTGAAGTTGTTGAGTACCATGCCTTGGCTAAAGGAATGGTTGAGGAGGGAAATAGCTATTTCAGGGAAATGTGAGAAGACCACTTTTAAGATTAAGTATCATTTGGGGGAGTCCAGCTTAACTTTTAATACCAAGTTCAAGAGGTTGTTGTTGCTAATAGTGGGGAATTAGGATAGTTTGAGTGGGTTACTATCTTCAGTAGGTGTCACATTGGAAGGGGGACTAGCAGGAATGCTATCTTTTATTGTATTAATCTTCTCAATGAAGAAGGAAATAAGAGTATCGCCCAGGTTCTGTGTCGTTTGGATAGGGATGGTCACCCTATCAGGATTGGACAATTCAGACGCTATACTAAAAATTTCCTTACACTTATTCAAGGACACTAAAATTATGTTGGAATAGAAGGCAGTCTTAGCTTGCCTAATTAATTTTTTATATTCTTTGAGGTGTGAGGAGTAGACTTCCTTATCCTCTATTGAATAATTGATCTGCCATTTTCGTTCTGTGTGGTGGAGTGCAATTCTTGCTGTTTTTAAATCTTCCAAGAACCATTTAATTTAAGTGCGTTTGGATTTTCAGAGGGGAGCATGTATGTTACTGGCTACTGTTAGCCAGTTGGAGATATCTTCCACATGACGGTCTATACTGTCATATGGGATGTGTAGGCTGGTAGTTAGCGATTCAAGAAATGAGGCAAGATCTACTCTGGACCAATTCCTGCAAAGAAGTCCAGGACAAGGGGAAGGTTTTGAAGGGGTCAAACCGAGTAATGTAAATTAAATTAAGTGATGATCTGACCATGCACACGGGAGACTGTGATATTGTCCACTGATAGGTTAATGGACCAATCCTGGTCTAACGTGAAGCCTTTCATATGAGTGGGTGAGAACTTATACTGTACTAGAGTTAGGTTGCTTAGCAGGTCAGTGAGCTCTGTTGATGTGTGCCCTTCCGCTTCCTCCTTTTCCCAGTAGTTTAGGTTGCCTATTGAAAGGATTTTGGCAGGGCGATGACTAAAGGGGACATGGATGCTGCAAGGAGTTGTGGGAAGTGTCGCATATAGCTTGGGGGACTATACACCACCGAGAAAATGAGGGGAGAAGTTAGAGAGTTAAGCCTAATCAAAAGGCAGTTGACCGTAGGGATAACAAATGGTACAAGGCTTGAGAACCTAAGATGTTTCTTAATTACATCAGCTACTCCTCCCCCTATTTTGCCTGTTGGCCAGTTTATTTGGATAAGGTAATAACCTTCTGGACGAGCCTTTAGGATGTTCGGGGAAGTGTCGTCTGTTAGCCAGGTTTCTGTTAACAATATAATGTCCAGGGATTCAGAGTCGAGTAGGTGAAAGATTCCGTTCTGGTGCTTGACCATGGATTTGGTGTTGAGGTACATGATCCTGATTTCGTCCATTTTAGGTTTGGGAGGAGTGGGGTTCAAAGATGAACCTATGATCGATTCAGCTGAAGTGACGATCATTTAGAAGGTCTAGCTTAGGCAGCTCAGCCAGAGTATAAGGGGCTAATTGATACCTTATTGAGTACAGCTTTTTAAGTGCCTCTGAGAAGTAAGAAAATAAATGGGCATGGCAACTGGGCCTTAGCCCTGGCAGGGCGCGGATGAGTGCAGATGGGCTTACTTCTGGCGTGGCATAAAATAGACTGTGAGCTCTAACAGGCTCCACCCCCTTCTCTCCTGATTGGTTCCCCATATCCAATCAGCAAGGTAAATGGCAGTAAACAATTCCCCCAGCACGTGAACAACAGGTCAGTAAAGGTTCCCCACAAGTCCGGCGATAAAGTGCTCAATTGGTTATTACTAAGGTGCTCCAAAAGTATTAAAAGACATGTGCAAGGAGCACAATTTCGATCTGAAGCCAGTGCAGCTTCTGTTACTGGGGTGTCTGTGCCGCTGCCACCATGAAATAGGTTACGAGCTCTAACAGGCTCCGATCCTCCTCTCCTGAATGGTTCCACCATATCCAATCAGCGAGGTCAATGGGTGTAGACAATTTCCTCCCAGCGCACGTACAACAGATACATGTTCCCCACCAGTTTGGCGATAAAGTGCTCAATTGGTTGTTAAATAGGTGCTCAAAGTATTAAAAGACTTGCAAGGAGTGCAATTACAGTCTGAAGCAGTTAGATTTCTCTCCTCTAACATGTTTGATTCCTCTCCGCCCTCCTGTCTGCCAGCTCCTCTGGGGACAGGTTCCTTGATGACACACTGCTGCCTGGTCTGCTGTGAAATTCCAGTCCTGGGAGGATGTTACCCCCCCCCCCCCCCCCACACACACACATATTAGCTGCAAGACAGGACCTCCGCCTTGGTCCAGTCAAAGTTAATTAATAATAATAATAATAATAATAATAATGTGAATATTTCATAAGATGCATTTGGATATTACTGCCTTGTAATCTAATAATTTTATTAGGTGGCACTTGAATTGTACAAATGATAAAGCAATTGTTGTTCAATTTGTACATAATCCACAGAAACATTTTCATGTCTCCTATAAAAGGAAGCACATGTTTCTGTGGTATATGGCTGATGCAAAGACACATTGAAGACACAAATACACTAAATTGTAAACTGTTTTCTTCGTACTAAAATACTGAAAAACACAGTTTAAATAAACTGTCAAAGGTTACTGCCTAATGTAAGCAATTGTCTTTTATTTCTTGTTGATACAGGGCCCACTTCATCGGGGTGAAGAAAGGTATGTTATGAATTTATTGTAAAATTTAATTTGCGACGTCACACATAAAAATGCTTTGGCAATCCAATTCCATTTCTCTTTTATTTAATAATATAATATACAAAGTTAGATAATCTGCAATTCTGGTGTCATGCATGTAAATTTAAAAAATGTAAAACCTTTACATGCCTTCACTGCCGTAGTCCAAAATAAATCTCTTTTTGATCAGGAAAAATGTATTGATTTACCACATTTCCTAGCCAGCGACAAGAAAAATATTACATGTATGAGGTACGAGAAAGCAAATATTTTTCTTTATCTTTCATACTTTATTAGGCAATTTATTAGGCAATAGACAATACATTTCCCATGCACCCTTTGGGGAAAAACGAAATAATGGAGACACATTTAACAACACTAATGAAATTCAGCAGAGCCCATATGAACGTTATCTGCAGATAGATTTACCCAGATGCATATGAAAACCATTCAGAGGTCCTGGAATTAAAGGTGCCAGGCAACTTCAATTAAGAGAACAAAGCAGTCGAACTCCACTCTTTGTCACCAGACAGAGTAAACTGTGGAAGCTATTGCAATAAAAGAAACAGCAGAAGTGAAAAGGTAGATTTAAATCAGCTCATATATTATGGGAGGATATAGCAGCATAGCAAGGCTGCAATAGCTTTAATGCAATTTTACAGCAAGACCAGAGGCTTTCTATTATATTTATTTAAAACATCTTTCTAAGGCGACATAATAGGAACCACTGTTTTGCAATGAAATTATCAAACACACAAACATATGACCAAATGGTTGCCCTACAATGGACAACGGACGCATACCATTATTCAAAATTTATCATGTATATTTAATTTGTAGTTTGTATAGTGGCATGCACGCCATGGCCACTTGAGAGTACTGGAAGTGAAATCAAACAAGCATCCTTTAAAGCTAGTAGGGACGACTTATAAATGAAAGACCTTCAACACTGTTGATTGGTGCATTTGAGTTCTATATTTTGAATTTGTTAACTGGTGAATGCAAGAACCTGTCAATGGGTGAAAAAATAAATACTTCCTTACATGCAACCAATCATCCATGCACTCTGGCATTCATTCTTGCACTGGTGCATTCATTCATTCACTATTTCCTCAATATTGCATTGAACCTCTGACAGATCTACAGTACCATAGACAGATTTACTAATCAATGTAGTAGCATTTTCAGACCGACTGGCTGCACCAGTGTTTGTTTATAATTAAGAACTTGGTGTGTGGTATTTGCGCAATTTACTTCCTGTAATTACGCAAAATGCTGGCAAACTTGTGCAGCCAGCATTATTACGCAAAATGCAAATCCATTATTTCATGCTATATTTTAGTGTAAAGGCATTGTTGCCTCAATTTTTTATGCAAGGACACCTTTTGCTAAAAACAAATTGTGCAACAAAACAAAAGCACTGCGAACAACAGCCAGTTGCATTCTGTTTTTCCGTGTGCTCGCAGTACATTTTTACTACAAATGACACATTTGTGCTAAATGTTTACTACACATGATGCGTAATTACGCAGTGGCATAATGGTGTAATATCAGAAATTCTGCATAACAGGTGTAATGTAAAAATCCTGATTTTAAACGCACTACAACAGCGTAATTTAAATTACACCCAAACCATAACATAACAGAAAAACAGACAAGAATGTCTGGTCAACCATAGAATCACATAGACAAGTCAATGAAGGGTCACCAGTTTCTTATTTGCAACAGGTATATGTCTATTCGTAAATCATTATTTACCTTTGTACATTATACATTAGCTAGTATAGTTATGTATACCAGACAGACATTGTTCATAAGAACCTCTAAATATCATTAACTCTTAGTGAAATATAAATATAAATGATATTTCTGTGAAAGGACACAAATGACACCCAACTCCACCCTGTACCTGTTGAGGCTATACCACACCCAATGCAGAGCCCTTTGTGATGTTTGGGGCACTTTGTGCTTAAACCATCATAACCTTTTTCCAGAAAAGGTATCCAGGACAACTTTGCATCCCTTTTTTCCCCACATTTTTGGGATTCTAAAGGTATCTGGGTTTTGTGGATTTCCCTGGTGGAAACCAAGAAAATGGACAAAATATAACAACATTGTATTTTATGGGAAAAAGAGCAAATGTGCTGTGAAAGACTGCATATCTTTTTTTCTAAAATGCAATCAGCAAAATAGTTTTTGGGACCAAGATCACCATCTTTCACTGACAAGCAGAGCTGCAAAACAAGTAGCACAGTTTTTGCTTTTTCTAAATGGTGTTTTTGGGGTTTCAACTGACTTGCTGTTTGTGGTGGAAACAGGTGTAAACACCATATATGAACCCAGAAAGCTATACATTTCCCAATGTAGATACAATTCTGAATAGAACAATGAGTCATTTGTGTAGACCACTCATGGTTTTTCCAAAGAAATAGTTGATAAAATTCAAATATAAATGTTAAAAAAAAAAGAAAAAAGTGATTTTTTCATTTGTAATTTTTTGTCCTGATGGCCAATTTTACAAAAGTAACAAATGATCTACTGTTTTGTAATGCCATTTTTCTACTGTTAAAAATAAATGTCCAGCTTGTGTGGCTGGGCTTATCGCCTGTGACAAGAAAGGCCTCGAAGTGCAGTGTGGAGACATCAAGTTTTTGCCTTGTAGTAAAGCGACCTATTTGGTGACATGGAAAGCAGTGAGTTTTGGGCCTGTACATGGCCACCACCCAGGGAAATTTACTAATCCCATACATTTCCAAAAGTTAGACGCCCAGTGGAGTCCATAGTGGTGCCACATTCATGTATCCCATTAAATTTCTTTACCCATAATGCCATGCAAACTCACACTTTGGCTAAAATCATCTATTTTCCTCACATTTCTGTAAGGGAAGGTTCTGCAACATGTGGGAATCCATATAGTTTCTATCAACTAGCATTTCCACATTTTTCCCCTTAAAAATGTTAACACAGTAGCTACACCAGCTTAATTTGCCCCAGGTCTCTAGGTTTCAGAATTGCTCAGGGTTCGTAGTGTTCCTTGTGTGTCGGCTGACCTAAACCCTGTGTAGTGCAGCCATTCACCAATGAAAGTGAAAGGAAATTGGGTTTTACCCCTTCTCTTCTGGCAGATATGGCAAAACTCGACTGAAAAGAATCCAAATTTCCTTTTGCTTGCTTGGGGGCAGAGGTGCACTAGGCCTCAGGGGTGTAAAAGACTCTAGGGACTTTAGGAGTAGGTATGCAGCCTAACTTCAGGATGGGCCAGCTTCACATTATTTTTTTTAAATATCCCAGTCATCCAATGAGCTTTCAGTTACCTGGGTGCAGAATCTTTTTTTATAAAATACATCTGTGGGTGTGGTGGTAAACCCCTCAATTGGCCTCCAAGGGGGCAGAAAGACTGCTGGGACCTTTTTGGGGTCAGAACATGGCAAAATGCCTGGGCCACCCGCCATCCCTTCTTTTTTTCCACTTTTCCCTTGTGTCTAGTGGGCTTTCTGCCCCATGTGGGGGAAGAGGGGGGAAGAGAATGAGCTCCTCCAATATGTCACCCAAGGGGGAGCAAAGATTCTGCTGGGGCTGTTCTGTAGGCCTTATGCCTGGGTGGACTGCCCCACTCCTTCTTTAAAAACTAATATTAATTACTCTAGTATCTTGTGCTTTTTGTTATCATGGGGGCAGGAGACAGATTAGGTTTAAAGCCTGCCAATCTGTCTGCAGAGAGGGCAGAAAGACTGCTGTGGCGGGGTAAGCATGATCTTGTGCCTGGGAGGACTCTCCAATCCCTTAAAAAAAAAAAAACCTTTATTTCTAATGGGTTTTGAACCCACCGGGGGGTGGGAGTGACATTCCATGATTCTTGCCTGGAAGGCAGAAAGACTGCTAGAGCCTGTCATTGGGTGGCGACAAGACGCACTACTTGGGTGGACTGCCCCACCCTGTTTGATTAACAAATTTTTCCTGGGGTCTAGTGGACTCTTTGCCCCTACCCCCGGGCTAAACTTTCTCAAACTGTACCTGGAGGGCAGAAAGACAATAGAGGCCGTTTTCAGGTGTGGGCATGGCCCAATGCCAAGGTGGAACACCTTCACCCCTTCTGTTATATTCCATATAGGTACCCTGATATAGGCCCAGGTAACATCGTAACCCTTCACCTATATTCCTCCCTACATTACACTTATAACGGTATACAGGGACTGACCTTTTACCTAGATACAACACTGCATTCAGAACGCGGGTTTTCCCTAGTTCGAATCTCATACATTATGCATGAGGTTTCTTGGCAGCACAGCAGGGCTAACATCTCCTGTATAATATCTAGTATAAAGTTCATGCTCAACATCATCCTTAGTACGACACAGTAACACAGCAAGGTAGGACCCCTGGGGAAACCTATAGGTATATATACATCACCACTCGCTAAGATAGCTAGAGGAGACCGAGACTTCCCGGCCGACACACTGACCAGAGATGCTGAGGTCCTGCATGCAGACACTCCAGCTCGCAGTGGTCTAAACATCCCTCGCGGGGTGTCCAACTCGAGACGAGGACGGGGTCCCACAGTCTCTCACTTCAGGTAATGGGGTTGACTAAATCCTAGAGGGATTCTTGACTTAACACCTACACACATACGAGGTACACTTAGGTACATCTAGTTAGGAGGCATAGTAGGAGTACGCACTTTTTATCATGTATTTTATATACTTGTATGTATTCATGATTACTGCAAGATGGTAGAGCTATACCATCCATTTACTTTCTTAATGCTTCTAATCATATATCTCTGCTACTGTCTAATGGTTGTTGCAGCTCATCTATTCTACACTAGAATAACAACTGTTCAATAAATTCTTTTTGAAAACGCCCAGCCTGTTTATTCTGTGTACGTCTCTGAGACAAACTAAGTGAGCACGAGGGACTGAGCGAAAAGTAGTATTTTGTTTCCACGATTCTTAGGGATCAGGGTTGTCATGTTCGATGGTTGCCAAGAACTATTCTCTCCCCGATAAGAGGAGATTCTAGTGGCACTGTGAGCTAGCTGATACAGAAAGGTCAACATGCCGGGTGGGGGTGCACGGAATCAGTCTGCCACCAATCCCACAGTATATGTTGTCCAAACGTTCAGATCCTGTATAGGTTATATAGGAACTACACAACATTTCCCCATCAGTATATTCCCTGGTGCCTGGTGGGTTTTATGCCCTATGGTGGAGCTAATTGAGTTGAAGTACCCCAGTCACCCACAGGTGGACTGAAAGACTGTTTCATCTTTTTTTTGTTAAATTGTTTTATTGAAGATTCTGAAGAAAATAGATCAACAATAGTAATACACAATAAAAAATACATATAATAACATTTAAAGTTATATCATAGTAGGAACACTAAGAATATTAAAATAGTAATACAAATCTAAGGATAAAAATCAGATTCATATTTTATCTAAAAATAAAAAAGAGGAAATAAGTTGGGATAATGATAATGAAAGTGACAGAAAAAAGAAAAGAGAGAAAGAGGGAGAGAAAAAGGTAGACAGAGAAAATGGAGAAAGAAAGGGATATAGAGAGAATATAAAAGATAAAATTAATATTTATGGTAAGGTGAGTGAAAAGAGAGATATGTAGTGAAATGTAGCCAATATATGTCAGATTTCTTTTTTCTGATGCACTGATACTGATGAAACAGTGGCTATTCTATGTTCATCGCAAATAAAATTTCACCATGTTGATATAGACAGCTTAAACATATCTTTCCAACAAGAAAGTATATCCTTAAAAGCAAGTGCTATAAAAGATCCAATAACATAGGTTTCAGAGAAACGTGATTAAAGTCAGGTGACATAGTCCCAAAGAAAACATTTTGAATTGATAATTGAATATTACATTGAACATTTTCTAAACATTTTAACCAAATTATTTCCCAAAATGTAAACACATGAGAAAAATAATAGAGTAAATGAGTTAAAGTACCAGTAGATGCAGAAGACGTTGGAGCAAATTTAGAAATACAGTCAGGGGTAAAAACAGCTCTATCATAAACAAAAAATAGAGATTGCGTGATACATGCAGCTTTAGATGTTTTAAAAAGTTTAAGCCACATTTTCCCCCAAATGTGAATCGGGAATGAGATAAAAAGGTCAGCTTCCCATAATAATTCAGTGACAGTTTTGGACCTCATATTAGTATGGTATAATAACATATTATATAAATAAGCAGCTTTGGGTATAGAGTAGCGAGGGAATATTATGTAATGGTGTCAAGTGTATGAGTGATATAGTGACAGGAGTGAAATTGATAGTTGATAGAAAGGATTGAAGAGCAGAAGATATTAGAGTGTATTCCTGTAAAAAAGAGCTTTATAGATTTATTTATTTAGTGTTTTGTATAGCGCGAATAAGACCCAGAAATGGGTATCAGAGCGCTTCACATATATATAGCATTGTAGTTTTAAACAGTAACTTTGATACCTATAAACAGTTGTAAGGTATCTCAAAAAATAAATTTTTTAAATGAGGAAACATTTGTACAATCAATAATACAGTTAGAAAGAACCTAGGTTATTACCTTATGATACGTTTGTACTTGTTCTGGGTATTCACAATGGTGACATTAGATGTAGCTGTCTTCAAAAGGATATGTTAGTGCAAAATAAGGACAAGCAGATTGCGCTTAGCAAAAGAGTGAAGAGCTCCATATAGAGTCTGGTAACGGATGAACTCACAGAGAGTATCACTCAGCAGGCTAGAGTAGGTTGAGTAATTGTCTGATTGGGGCTTCTAGAACATGGTGTCAACGGGCTGCTGCGGATTAAGGGAGGAATTTGCTCATTAGGAAGGACTTAGCTTCTTTTTTTAATGTAGAAGTAGATGAGATTTTTCTGATGCTCGGAGGGAGCGAGTTCCATATTCTTGGTGCAGTTCCAAAGAAGGCTCTGTCGTATGTTTTTTCTTACGTAAGAATGAAGGTTTCAGAAGAAGATTACCGGAGCTCCGAGAGAGTCTGCTTCCTCCAGAAATCGAACTTTTCTGTGCTAGGTACAGTGGAGTTTTGTGATGGATCGCTTTATGAGTGATACAGGCCATCTTTAGTTGGATTCTTGCATCATAAGGCAGCCAGATGAGAGCTTTCAGATGTGGGGTGATGTGTTCAAATGTTTTGGATCCTGTTAAGAGTCTTGCAGATGCATTAAGACAGGCTTTAAGCTGGGCTGTTGAGATCTTGGGTAGTCCTGATAAAGTTGTACATCCGTATTCAAGTCTCGAGATGACTAATGTCTAATTGCAGGCTTTGAGGTCTGGTGATTCGATTAAAGGTTTCATTTTTCTAAGATAGCTGAGGTGAAAACGGGCATTTTTAGCCATCATGTTGATGTGTGATTGCATATTTAAGTTCTTGTCTAGAGTGATTCCTAGCGACTTGGTAGAGTTCACCAGGATCGGAGTACAGTTTAGTGCAGTGCTCAGCTTGGTCCAATCCTTCATCACCGTAGAGTTTTTTTTGGAGGGGGAGATTAGAAGGAATTCGGTTTTTTGAGAGTTTAGCTTAAGGTGATTGTTTGTTAGCCATTGAACAGTCTTTTTTTATGCTTAGTTCATCGTCTTAATATCTTCTAGGGAAGTGATCTTAACATACAGCTGGGTGTCGTCCGCATACATGTGGAAGGAGATGTTAGCCTGCTGTAATATTTCGGTTAAGGGTTCAATATAGAGATTAAATAGTGATGGGGATAGTGTTGAGCCTTGTGGTACTCCTAACAGGTTAGGGGATGGTGAGGATAGATTTTGATTCACCAGACGTCTTTGCGTTCTGTTATCTAAGAAGGATTTAAACCATTTTAGGACCATTCCTGTTACACCCATTCTGCTCTCAAGTATTTTGCCATGGTTAACAGTGTCTAAAGCGGACGAGAGGTCAAGCAGCACAAGCAGACCTGTGTTATTGCGGACTAATGCGAGTAGGGCGTCATCTACTATATGTAGAATTGCTGTTTCGGTGCTGTGCCTGGGTCTGAAACCTGATTGGCAGATGTCTAGTAGTTTGAATTCGATAATGTGTTGGTTCTGCTGTTGTTGAACACATTTTTCTGTTACTTTGGCTAGCATGGGAATGTTGGTTATTGGTCGGAAATTGTTTGGGTCCGAAGGGTTTTCTGTTGGGTTTTTTAGGATGGGGATGACTTGGCCGGTTTTTAGGCAATCCGAGATGGATCCTTGCAAAAGCGATGCATTGATTATCTTGGTCCAAATGGGGATGACAGTATGGTTGATAGATGACAAGCAATTTGATAGGAGAGGGTCGTTGTAGTGGTTGTTCGGTTTTATAGTCGATAAGGTTTTGGTAATATCTCTGTGGTCGTAAAGTTTGAAGGAAGACCACTGGGTTTTATTTTTGGGCACTGACAGAGTAGGTTGGGTTGGACGATCGGTTGGAGAAATTTTAGGGGTAGGTGGGTTGTCAGCGGCAGTCTTGAGCTCATTCTATAGGGAAATGGCTTTAGCAGTAAAGAAGGAAGAGAAATATTTGCTGCTTAAATGTGATTTTGATGTCAAGAGTGCGGATTTGGCCATTTTGTTTGATTGTTTTAATATTTCGAATAGTTTCCTCAGTCTGTTTTTGGCGTTGTCAAGTTACGATCTGAAGTCTTTTTTTTATTTTAGGATACTTTTGTTGTAGGAGTTTCTGGACTTTCTTAGCAGTCTCAAGTGAGGGATGAAGGATGTTGTCTCCATTGTCGTTCAGTTAGTCTCACTTTGCGTCTGTCTTCATTGAGAGATCCATTGAACCAAGGGTTTTTATCTTTGTCCGGTATCCTTTTGAGTTTTGGCGGGGCTATGGAGTCAAATAGTTTTGTCATCATGGAGTTGTAGTGTTCCGTAAGTTCGTTGACGTCATCCATATTATTAGGAGGAAGAAGTTCTTTCTTGCATTGAGTTGCTAGTATCTCCAACGTTAGGTTTTTAGTGTCACAAACCCATTGTCTGAGTTTGATTGATTGTCAAGTTGGTTTCTTTCTTGTAGGGGGTTTGAAGGGGTTGATTTGGATTGCTTCAACCATTTTTTCTTTGGAAATGATCCAGTCTAGTGTCGCACCTTTAGTGTGGGTTGGAAGGGTTGGACTAGGGATTGATCTGCTAGGAAATCTTTGACAGCATTGTCCTGAGTATCATAGGGGTCTTCCTAATTAAGATTGAAGTCCCTTAGGAATATATCATTGGAGTGAGGGGCAGAGTTTGTTGTAATGATTTCTATTAGTTGGTCAATGAACAAGCCGTTTTTGCCTGGGGGGGTGGTAACATACGTGTAGTTTGCAGAGTTGGTTATCTGTAGATTTTAAAGAGATCCCAAGGTATTCACATGATTCAAGGGGGTCGGAGTGAAGTATACTGATAGAGATGTCAGCTCGATGGATACAGATAATGCCTCCGCCCATTTTGTGTGATCTGTCTAGCCTAACAATGTTGTAGTCGGGAGGCACAAGAAGGTCTAAACATGGGGAAGAAGATTCGGTAAGCCACGATTCCGTCAGGATGGTTGCATGAACTTCTCGGCTCAAAATGAGGTCAGCAATGTCAGAGGCATGTTTCATTGCTGAGCGGCAGTTGAGTAGAAGGCAGGAGATTGGTTTCAGTGCGTTACCCAGGTTTATTTCATGTTTTTCGGGGGTTAAAGTTACTTTTTAGGTTGTGTGGGTTAACCTTTCTGGTAGTTGGCTGTGTTGTTCTGTTTGTATTGATTGGGACTCATCGAATTATATGTTCATTCACCAAGGGGGGGAGGGGAGATTGGGAGACGATTTGTAAGATAGCAATAAGGATTGCGTTTCAGAGTCTGTCAGGTATCGATGGTGTTTGCATGTTCGGTATTGGCGATTGGACAGAGGCAGGGGAATAGTATTTAGCTTTCTGTGGGCTGAGAGTATTGATTTTTTAAAATGGTTGATTTTTGAAAGATAATTTTCGGAGAGGTGTAAAATATTCTTAATTTCTAAAATGGCAGTTTGCAAGTTCAGATAAATTCTATCCGTTTGGGTTCTGAGTGTTTCTAGTTCTACTCGGGACGAAGGAGATGGTTGGAGTAGAGTGCCAGGAGGTCTGGGGGTAGGATTGCTAGACCGTTTGACATCCGTGTGAGTGGGTCTGGAAAAAGTTCCATTTTTTTATTTTTTATTTTTTATTTTATTTTTAAGCCAATAACAATAAGTACACAAATACAGAAACAGAAACACAAGAGGATAAGACGTAAAACATATTACACAGTCCATACATATATAATAACATATTAACATAAAGTTCGGATACTTCCTCCTATCTATATTGAGCATACAAACATTGCTTCATAGAGGGCGTAGATATGTTAGTGGTACCACAACACCAACATCCCGGAGAACATCTTTAAGACGTTATTGGTGTTAAATGCTCGGTAAGGGCCCCCCAGATCTTGATGCCCAATCTCCATTTCTGTAGCCCTTTAATAGCATATAGACTAGTTTCGAGCTTACATATAGCATATAGTCTCCCTCTCCACATTTCAAAAGTGGGGGGTTCTTTCTGACGCCACAGTGATGCTATGCACAATCTAGCCACCGCCACGGCAATATATATTAGATACCTAAATGCATACATTTTTTGCGCGAGCATACCATCTTCCAGGACTCCCAAGAGCATAACTGTAGGTGTAATCACAATCTGTGCCCCTGTAACCTCCGTCAAAAAGGTCTGCATCATATTTATCAGTTGTTTCAGCTCTGGACATGTGGAAAACATGTGAACACTATCAGCCTGACCCATCCCACAGCGAGTGCATTTATCCTCATTTAAACCACCCCATCGTGCAATTTTTGCAGGAGTGTAATATAAGTTAAACATAGTTTTGTATTGTTGTGTTTTAAGGCTGGAGGAAATCAAAAGTTTATCAGCCAATGCGATAGACTCTTGTAGAATATTTCCTCCATGGGACAATCTGGTGTTCCATTTAGTATTCTGTGCCTCAAGATCATTGTTTTGTATTGCGATAAGAGCTTGATATAAATTACCAATCTTTCCCCGTCCCCTAACTAATTCTAACAGATTACTTTTCTGAGCCAAGCACATGGTATCCCCTCTTTTAAGCAGATAGTCACGGATCTGGAGGTATTTAAAAAAGTCGGCTTTTGGAAGGTCATAATCAGACATCAGCGAAGAGTATGCCCTGACACCACTACTATCCACTAGGTCCCCCAGAGTCTGAATCCCTTTGCGTCTCCATCTGTCCATAATAGCATCAGAGAAAATCGAGGGGAGCAGTGCTGAAGATGAGGTGGGAGTATAAAAATTGACCCTGCCAATCTGCAGGTATCTCCGGATCTGAAGCCATGCCTTATGGGCAGCTTGAACCACCTTAAAGCGAGTTTTCTTATAATAGCTGGGCTCAAGTATCTGAAAGAAGCTCCTCTCCGCTTTGGGGCCCAATAATATTTGGAAAATATGCGGGAATTCGTCTACCTTAACCTCACCTTCCCCAACCAGTAAAATTCCCATTTGTTGAAGTAGACATGCCCAGTAATAAAACCGGAAGTTGGGGACTGCCCAGCCCCCTCGGGATTGTGGAAGGGTCATATATTTCATAGCTCGTCGAGGTTTACCCTGGGCCCACAAAAAGCTACCACATATAGATTGTAGTTTCTGTGTGAGAAGTTGGCCTGGTATATGCTGTTCACTAGTTAAAGTGGACACCTTGCACCAGTACAATTCGACTCTTATGGTAGGTAGGTTTAAGACAACCTTTATAGAAAGCTATCCTAGTGGTAGCTGTGGAGAGCAGCCTTCAGGCTAAGTCTTGGAGGAATGTAAAGCAGCTTGTTTTACCACACAATCTCTTGAATCACCAAATGAAAAGACACCACACAGGTATATATATCAAATATATATGTGTTTATTACTAAACAACTCTCTACTAATCTCTTTATGAGATTAGAAGTCAGGAACATATGCACAAATCAACGTTTCACAATAAATTAAGCCCAATATGGCTGGGGCCCTAGGGGCGTACCAGACCATATACTAAAAAAGAGACTTAAGAACAACGACTTGCAAAGAGACAAGGCCCAGGGCCTTCAGAAGTGTTGGGGCCTCACAAAACCACCCAAGGCAGGTAAGTAAAGGACCCACGGGGGACGCGTGCAGTGCGTGAACACAGGCGCGGATCGCCGTTGACTTCAATGGGGCAAGTCGCGGTTGGAAATTAAGAGTTTCAGGGCACTTCGGGAGTAGCTACAAGCAAGTCACTTACAGGGTAAGTAGTTCTAGGGCCAACACCCACAGGAGCACCGTAGTGCTGGAGTTACCTCATCCAGGGAAGCCGGGTGCATAGGTGTCCTTTGGTGTCGGGTCGCGGCGTCGTTTTCAATGGGAGCCAATGAAGACTTGCTGCTTGTGAAGTCCGAAGAAGTGTCCGGTGGAATACAAGCCTGGATTCGGAAGAAGGAAGACCTGAAAGCAGAGGGGACAGTGTTCAAAGTCACTGGGCAGTGACTCGGGGCAAGGAAGATGAATGCCCACCGTCGTTGGAAGATTCAGGTCATTCACAAGTGTCTTGACTTTTTGGCCACGAGGTCCCGGAGGCGTCGACGACGTCCAGGAGCTGGATTCGGCGTGTTCCACAAAGCCTGCAGCTGACTGCAGTGTCGGCAACCCGATTGGAGCCAAAAAGCCTTGGTAGCAGCAAGTCTCGTGGAAAGTGTAAAAAGTCAATGGTGCAGACCAGCAAGGTCTGGGGAACTCACCCAGCAAGGGTAAGTCAGGGCAGGCCTGGATCAACCAGGGGAGCCCTTTGGTTCTTTAGAAAAGTCTTCAGGGGACCCACAAGCCGGCTGGCAAGGGATCGTGAAGACACCTTGGGAGGATTCCTTCAACAGGGGCCCACGGTCACTCGGGATGGGGTAGGCCTCTGATCTTCGGAGGGATTCCTGCTAGAGGATGGGACCACATGTGTTCCAAAGCACAAGTTCGTAGACTGTCGTGAAGGGGTTGCACTTGACAATAGTGCATGGTACCCAGGGACTGCGGTTCCTCGTCACTCGTGGGGTCCACTTGCCTCAGCTTCACTGGGGTCTCACGATGGCCTTGGAGAAGTCAGGAAATCTTCTTCCTGGGCTGCAGGGACTTCGGGCTCTGGCGGGAGCGGCGTAGTTTGCGACTGTTGTTGTAGTTTTTGGTGCCTGCCAAGCAGGGGAGTCACTCCTTGACTCCAAGGGAGATTCTTCAGTCTTCCAGAGGTAGTGGAACGTCGAAGGTCCAGGATTCTTCTTAAGAGCGTCGTCCAGGGAGATCTAGTTTGCAATGCACAGGTTCCCCCTCTTATACTAAAAAGAAGGGAGGGACTAGCTCTATGACCCCACCTATGGGAGGGTCAGGGGAGTGGGTGGCTACACCCACTTCCCTTTGTCCAGTTTCACGCCAGAGCAGGGGCAGGTAGCCCCTGAGCTGGTTTGAACTGGCATATGCACAGAGGAGCCTTCTGCTCCCCCAGTGCAGGACTTCAAAGCACTCTAAGAGTGCACCCACCCAGCCCCAATACACTAAACCCTGTCTGGAAGGTGGTCACACCCTCCTGTGACAGGATACCTATTGTTGGGCTTCCTCTAGTGCGAGTTTCGGTCATCAGCAGGAGGGCAGCCCAGTGTCTGTGACTGGTGGCATCCATTTTGTGATGCCAGGGCTCTTCAGGATTCTACTGCGTTTCCACAGTAGGTACATGTCTATCCCTCTAGAAGGGTGGAATGCTACCCCCGCCGCCAGAACTGGCGGGGGGTAGTATTCCAAGATGTTTGACACCAAACACGACATGTTTCCGTGCAGCCATCCCAAAGTTAGCATTTAACGCGAGGTTATAATGCGCTTAAGAGTATATGGTCAGGCTGCACTACAAACAGCATCAGAGAAGGGTCTCCGAATGCTGCAGAGGGGCTCTGCTCATGCAGGGCACCCTCTCACATAGGAACCAAGCACTCTGCCTTCAGGATTGATAAGGCCTGCCATAGGAGTGACTTATAGGTTTATATGTGTGTATCTATGTAGTGATATAGTAGCCTATATCACAGTAAGGGGTGCATGCACCACCTTACCCAGGCTGCAGTAGCAGGCCTGTGGTGTCAGATTTAGTCTGCTTCCCAGGGGTGGCATAATACATGCTTCAGCCCCTGGCAGGCCTGTGAAGTACCTATGCCCTTGGCACCTAAGGTACCATATACTAGGGACTCATAAGGTACCACAGTATCCAATCACTAGTGCACCTAGAGTGCACTCCAAGTCGTTTAGAGAGAACAGAGAGGCTGGGGCCCTGATTGGCAGGGTCCCAGCCTGACTATAGCCAGAAACCAGTGTAAACATCAGAAAAAAGTGGGGGCAATATAAGAGGCAGATCCTACTCTCCTACACAACCCCCCCAAACGCAGGGACACTAAACTAACCTTGACCAGTTGAGTCTTCGTGCTCTAAGTGGAAATACCTTGAGAGTCCATCTGCATTGGCATGTTGGGTCCCAGGCCTATGTTCCACTGTATAGTCCATCCCCTGTAGGGAAATGGACCACCTCAAAAGTTTTGGGTTTTCACCTTTCATCTGTTTAAGCCATAGGAGGGGCTTGTGGTCAGTCTGAACTATGAAGTGAGTGCCAAACAAGTATGGCCTCAGCTTCTTCAGGGCCCACACCACAGCAAAGTCCTCCCTCTCTACAGCGGACCAACGTTTCTCTCTAGGGGTCAGCCTTCTGCTAATGAAAGCTACTGGCTGGTCTTGACCTTCATCATTCAGTTGAGACAGTACAGCTCCCACACCCAGCTCAGAAGCATCTGTTTGGACAATGAACTTTTTGGTGTAGTCTGGACTCTGTAAGATGGGGGCAGTGCACATGGCCTGCTTTAGGTCTTCAAATGCCTTCTGACAGCTAGCTGTCCACTGAACCTTTTTGGCATTTTCTTTGAGGTCAGATCATTCAAGGGGGTCACTATAGATCCATATCCCTTGACAAACCTCCTATAGTACCCGATCAGGCCTAAGAAGGCTCTCACCTGTGTCTGGGTGGTAGGAGCAACCCATTCCATTATGGTTTGGATTTTACTCTGTAAAGGCTGAACCTGGCCTCCACCCACAAGGTGGCCCAGGTACACAACCTGACTCTGCCCTATCTGGCACTTAGTGGCCTTGATAGTGAGGCCTGCCTTCTGCAGGGCCTCCAAAACATTTCTGAGGTGGACCAGGTGATCCTGCCAGGAGGAACTAAAGACAGCAATATCATCTAGATAAGCTGAGCAATAAGTTTCCATCCCTGCCAGAACTTTATTCACCAACCTCTGAAAAGTGGCAGGTGCATTTTTCAATCCAAAGGGCATCACCACAAAGTGGTAGCGCCCACCAGGGGTCGAAAATGCTGTTTTGGCTTTTGCATCATCAGCTAACCTGATCTGCCAGTAGCCAGCTGTTAGGTCAAATGTGCTTAGATACTTGGCTGAGGCCAAAGTATCAATCAGCTCATCTGCCCTTGGTATGGGATAGGCATCAGTCCTGGTGACTGCATTGAGGCCTCTGTAGTCTACACAAAACCTCATTTCTTTCTTACCACCCTGGGTATGAGGCTTGGGCACTAGGACTACTGGGCTAGCCCAAGGGCTATCTGAAGGCTCAATCACACCTAACTCCAACATTTTCTGGACTTCAGTCCTGATACAGTCCCAGACATGGTCAGGTTGCCTGTAGATTTTACTCTTGACAGGCAGACTGTCTCCAGTGTCCACCTCATGGGTGCACCAGGTAGTCTGACTAGGGGTCAGGCTAAACATATGTCTGTACTGTTGCAGAACCTGTCTGCACTCAGTTTGCTGATGGTCAGTGAGGCTGCTTGCCAAAGCAACACCATCTACTGACCCATCATCAGGGTTCTGTGAGAGAAGGTCAGGGAGAGGGTCACTCTCCTCCTCCTGGTCCTCATCAGTTGCCATGAGCAAGCCCATGTCAGCCCTGTCAACATATGGCTTTAATCTGTTGACATGGAGTACCCTCAGGGGGCTCCTGGGAGTTCCAAGATTCACCAGATAGGTGACTTCTCCCTTTTGCTCAACAATTGTATGGGGGCCACTCCACTTGTCTTGGAGGGCTGCTGGGGCCACAGGCTCCAACACCCACACTTTCGGTCCTGGCTGGTACACACCAATAAACAATAAGAGAGAGAGGGAATTTTTAGAAGGAGCACTCTTGGTCCCCCAAATTATATAGTCCAAACAACAAAAGAGTGTGCCTTCTTAGGAGAAGAGCTAGCATGAAGGATCAAATTTGATTTTTTTGAAAGCCCTCACTCACCAACCTAGTTGGTGACATGCTTCATCATCGGGCCCCACCAGGAAGGTCGAGTACCTCCCCGGTGTGCTTCAATGCCAGAATTACTGCGGAGCAGGTTAAGGTGACAAGTGCAAGTGATTGTGAAGTGAATTAAAAATGACTAGGCTGTATCCGAAAATAATTGTATTCGTCGGTCAGTCAGGCACAGATAAAAACAAAGTGAGTGATATAATCGCTGAAAAGATTGGTCAGCTATGTCTCACTGTGTGTGGTCAACATGTTTCTGCCTCTATGATGCTACTAGCTAGGCATTCGTCAGGACCATGGTGAAGACCCCGGCGGTATGAGCACGCTAAGGCTCACCCTAACCAGGAGGTCAGATGCGTGAAAAAGCAGGAAAATATCTTTAAAAACCTGCTATAACTGCGGGATCCTTCTTACTTATTGGAACCCAGCAGATCTCTGAAAGAAAGAACAAAAACGAACAAACACACAGAAATAAGTACATTCAGTAAACATGTGGTCGCAGGGCGTTCGTTGTTCCAGTTTCAGCATGCATAAGTGCTCTTCTCGGAGTGCACCGAAACTGTATCTCAGGAAGCTATGGTGCAGTAGTGAGATATGAAAGTGCACATATTTTGAAAATTATTGTAAGTGGCAAAGACTGAAACCACTGATAATGTAATGATATCACATTTATAGCGCTATTTTACCTACACGCCTACTATGGCGTTAAATGCAACAGAGTGTCAATGTCAGAAACGCTATAGTGACTAGAACGGGCTCGTCAATGCGGTATTGTCGGGTGAGTAACAAACAAAAAGAATGGAGGTCTTACATATAGGGTGATCACTAATCACACCCTGGGTCTCGGGAGGGGGGTGGTGGCTAGTTGGCACACCCTATAGAGAAAAGTAGAGAAATAATATGAATATAAAATTCAGTCCCAATTCAGCAAGCTGGTTACTTATCTGTATCGTCGCGCTGCTAGGATTACACTCACGCCGGGAAAGCCAAGCACCCGCTAGTACCTGTTCGAACCCTCGAAAACCGGACCCCGTCGATAGAAGGGCCGGTGTTCCACATGTTTTTATAGGGGAGTATGATGAGAGATCCGTGGACCTCGGTTTGTGCGTCGGTGTCCCTGGGAGGGCCCTGGTAGCTACGTCATTACGTGTACGACATCAAAATGGCCAATCAGGATGTTAGAAAATGGATCATGTGGCCCGCAGCGTCACAAAAAAGACTCGGACGCTGACTTCAGTCATACCGCTGCGGAAAGAAACACACCAAAACTTTGACAGGCGGTAGGCGCCCAGTGTCAAATGTCAATTATGCTACGAGGCGAGGGAAAACATTTTTTATTATTATAAAAGGAATGATATAGAGGGGATCTAAAAGAAGCTAAAGACTGAAAAAACAGGGGTATTATTTGGCAGAAAGGCAAATACATTTGCCCTCTCTCATGCATAGAGGTTATGTCTGTCCTCATACGTGCATTACTTGCTTGAATGTCATATCATGTGGCTGTGTCAGTCCATGAAAATATATAATACGTCTATAGATGGTCAGACTGTATCAGATAATGTCAAAAGAGACCCTAACAAGGAGTGTCTATAATTTACACATGTGCCGAGGGTATAGGTCAAACAATCTCTAGTGGGGTCATGAGCCTGAACAGGAATTTGGAATATAATTCTGTTAGCTTCTGAGTACAGTGCTCCAAGGAATGTGATCATTCAGCCCCTCTTTATCTGTGCCCAGACGATAGACCCACCTCTGTTCTTTCTCAAACAGGGACTGCGGTATGTTTCTACATAAGGTCACCTGTTCAATGACTGTCCACTGCAAGTCATTCGTAGTGTGATTATGGTGTATGTAGTGTTCACTTAGTTTTGTCGTGATTCTCCTACACCGGATGTTGCTTCTATGTTCGCCAATACGTTGTTTCACTTTCCGAGTCGTCATTCCTACGTAACGCAACCCACAGGGACAGGTGATCAAGTATACCACATTTGTGGAATTGCAGTTGGTGTGGGTGCGTTGTGTCCAGGTTTTACCTGGTTCAAGATTGAGGGCCTTTGTGTGGGTAGTCAAATGACAGATACTGCAGTTAGCGCAAGGAAAATGGCCCACTACTCTTGGTAAACCCCATGCTGCAGTTATAGACGGAGTGCCAATGGATTCCTCAATTTTAGGTCGTGTGTGGACCAATGAATCTCTGAGACTACGACCCCTTTTAAAGGAAAAAAGGGGTTTCTCCCATGACCGATTGCTACTTGTAATTATTCTCCAATGTTTGTTAATCGCTTTCTTAACTGTAGTAGATGCAGTACTGTACGTGGTAACACAGGTAAGGGGAATTTCTTTCTTCATTCTGGGGTTGTCTTCCAGAAGAGCCTCCCTAGGTTGGTTCCGGGCTCTTTTGTAGCTCTTATTGAGAATTCTTTCTGGGTAACCTCGATTCTTCAATTTGGAGGTAAGATTTGCTGATTGATTGCGGAAATCATCCAATTTGCTACAGTTTCTTCTTAACCGAAGGTATTGTCCATATGGTAGATTTTCCCGTAGGGGCGTAGGATGGAAGCTAGAAAACTCCAGTAGGTTATTTTTGGCAGTAGGTTTGTAATGGGTCTTAGTAGTAAGGCCTCTCTCTGATTTAGTGATGACCACATCCAAGAATACCACCTCATGTTGATTACAGGTGTGGGTAAATTTAAGGTTCAAGTCAAGAGTGTTAATCCAGGAAAGGAAATTGTTAAGAACGCACTCCGGTCCTTTCCATATCATTAGGATGTCATCAATATACCTTTTCCAAAATACTATGGAAGAGGGAGATGGATTATCGGCAGAAAGGATGAATCTGCGTTCAAAGTTGTAGACGTACAGACCTGCCACACTAGGGGCAAAAGTGCTGCCCATCGAAGTTCCAGTTGATTGTAAGAACAGATTATTTTTATACTCAAAAAAATTCTTTTTGAGAGCCAGAGTGGCACATCCCAGAATAAATTCTTTAGGGGTCTGGTGATCCCAGACTGTTTCATCCAATGCCTCACCCAAGACCCTGGTGGTGTCGTCCTGGGGAATGCTAGTATATAGACTCTCTATGTCAAGAGTCACTAGTATGGTTGAAGTATCATCAATGGTCACTTCTTGCAAAAGACATAAAAGACTCTTGGTGTCTTTAAGGTACGTTGATGTCTGCTGTATAAGTGGTTTTAAGAAGAAGTCACAGAACCGTGACAGGGGCTCGTTGAAGCACACCGGGGAGGTACTCGACCTTCCTGGTGGGGCCCGATGATGAAGCATGTCACCAACTAGGTTGGTGAGTGAGGGCTTTCAAAAGAATCAAATTTGATCCTTCATGCTAGCTCTTCTCCTAAGAAGGCACACTCCCTGGCTGGTACACAGTCAGCACAGCCTTTTGGTAATGCCAAGCTTTTTGTAATTCTTGGCTGGCCTCCAGGTTTTTGGTTGCCTTTTTCATGTATTCGGCCATCCTGGAGCGGAGACCAAGTACATAGTCCATCACATCTTGTTTGGGGGGTTTGAGAGGTAACTCCCAGCCCTCTTTTACCAAACATAATGGACCTCTTACAGGATGCCCAAACAGAAGCTCAAATGGGCTGTAACCAACCCCCTTCTGTGGAACCTCTCTGTATGCAAACAACAGGCAGGGAAGAAGAAGGTCCCATTTCCGCCTAAGCTTCTCTGGGAGTCCTTTAATCATTCCCTTCAGGGTTTTGTTGAAACATTCAACCAACCCATTGCATTGTGGGTGATAGGGGGTGGTGAATTTATAAGTTACACCACACTCCTTCCACATTGCTTTCAAATATCCTGACATGAAGTTTGTAACTCTGTCAGAGATGACCTCCTTTGGGAAACCCACTCTGGAGAAAACTCCAATGAGGGCTCTTGCCACCACAGGGGCTGTGGTGGTCCTCAGGGAATTGCCTCTGGGTACCTGGTGGCATGATCCACTACCACCAGGATAAATCTGTGCCCAGATGCAGTTTGAGGGTCAAGGGGACCAACAATGTCAATCCCTACGCTTTCAAGGGGTACCACCACCACAGGTAGTGGTATCAGGGGGGCCTTTGTAGTGCCACCTGCCTTGCCACTGGCTTGGCATGTGACACAGGAGCGACAAAACTCCTTTGTGTCCTCTGACATATGTGGCCAATGAAAATGTGGAACAAGCCTGTCCCAGGTCTTGTTTTGGCCCAAGTGACCTGCTAAAGGGATATCATGTGCTAGGGTCAAGAGGAACCCCTAAACTTCTGAGGTATTACCAACCTCCTGGTGGCTCCAGGGGCTGGATCTCTACCCTCAGAATATAGGAGTCCCTCATCCCAATAAACTTTATGGGACCCACTAGCACTCCCAGCAGCCTCAGCAGCAGCCTGCTGTCTGAGGGGTTCAAGAGAGGGGCAGCACTGTTGCTCCTTACTCAGATCTTCCCTAGAAGGGCCCCCTGCCCCCAAGAACTCAACCTGATCAGGCTCAAGTTCCTCTGGGGCAGTTCCTTCTTCAGGGTCTGCTCCTCCTCCCTTAAGAGGGGAATCAGTGATCTGAGACAGAGGGGAAGGCACTTCCTTAACCCTACTGCTCCTCTTCTTGGGAAGCATCTGGTCCATAGTTTCAGGATCCAGAGCTGGTTCAGTGACATGCACTTTGGCCTGTGACCTGGTCACAGCAAATACCTCTGCAGGGATGCCTAACATCTTAGCATGAGTCCATAACTCTACTTCAGACCAGGCTGAAGTTTCTAGATCATTGCCCAATAGACATTCTACAGGGAGGTCTGCACTGACTACAACCTTCTTGAGGCCAGTTACCGCTCCCCAGGAGAAATTCACAACTGCCAGACTATGGTTGGTCCTGACATTGCTTGCATTGGTCACCTGGTACATTTCGCCCAGGATGATCTGTCCAGGGTCCACAAGATCCTCTGCCACCATGGTGACACTAGCACCTGTGTCCCTAAATGCCAAAGCCTGTTTGCCATTTATTACAGGCTGCTGTTTGTATTTGCCCAGATTACTGGGGCTCACAAGGAAGGACATGTCCATGTCTCCATCACAAATCAGCATTGCCTGAGTGGGTACTCTGACTAGGCCAGAGTCCACTTCAGAACCCAGGGTCAACCCTACTACACCCTTATTCTGAGTACCACCTCCACCAGTAGCTGAACTAGGGGGAACAGTTGCCTTAGGGGCAGGAGTGGTGGTGGTTTGGTCTTTGGACTTGTTACAATCAGAAGTCCAGTGCCCTTTCTGTTTACAGAATTTGCACCAGGGCTTCTTTTGGCCTTTTCCCTTGTTGGATTGTGACTCCCCACCAGATGCAGATTTTTGGGGCCCTTGTGAAGACTTCTGGTCTTTTGACACGGTGTCCCATGCTGTGTTAATTAAAACCCTAAGTTTGTTGGGCTTATGTGGGCCGGCTCTGAAATGGCTCACTTCCTTCCTCACAAGTCGCACTTTCCAAGTTTTTTCTCCCATAACTAGCTCTGATATCCACTCTCTAACTCATGGGGTACCTCAAGGCTCTATCCTTAGCCCCCTACTTTTTAACTTATATGTAAGACCCCTGGCGGATATTGCAGAGAAATCTGGGCTGACCCTTTTCTCCTATGCGGATGACTCGCAAATCATTTTTTCTCTATCTATGAAGAGCACGACAGGGACTTCTCCTTCAGCTGGGGTTGAGGAATATTGCATCATGGATGCAATCTAACTACCTCAAACTGAATGGAGGAAAAACCGAGGTTCTTATATTTGGGAAAAATAGGGAACTTTGGGGTCCTCAACATTGGCACTGCGAGATGGGTGCTCTTCCTATACCGGTCCGCCAAGCTCGAAATTTGGGTGTAATCATGGATGATACACTAAGTATGCTTAACCAAGCTGTTAAAGTAGCTGCTACCTGTTTCACTATCTTGAAGTGGCTAAAAAAAGTTATCTGGATGCTACCAGAACCCACTCAGAGGACTGTTGTTCATGCCTTGATTACTTCAAGACTTGACTACGGCAATGTTCTGTACTTGGGTTCTAACAAAGAGGTGACACGCAGGCTGCAACTGGTTCAAAACTCTGCAGCTAGGCTCTTATGCCGGATCCCCAGAACTTCCTCTGTTTCCGGCTATCTCCGTGATTTGCACTGGCTCAGGGTGGAGAACCGAGTTAAGTTCAAAGCCCTGAGCTACATGTTTAAAATCAAAAGTGGTACGGCCCCCAAATACCTTCAATCACTGGTTCATCCCTATGTCCCTCTTCGAGACCTTCGCTCATCTACGCAGGGGAGGTTTTCTGTCCCAAAAATCAAACTAGCAAGGATGGGCGGTAGGTCTTTTTCACATCTTGGCCCCTCACTCTGGAATGCTATGCCCCTAACTCTTCGTACTGAAACTAACTACATTCATTTCCGTAAATCCTTGAAGACATGGCTTTTTAATCATTAGCCTGCTGCCTTTGCCTTGACATCAGCCTCTGTATCTGTGTTTGCGCCGGGAAACCCTTTTTGGGTAGCTGTTGCGCATTATAAGTTTAATTAATAAATAAATAAATATAAAATCCCCAACTTTCTCAGAGCCCTTAGGATCCTGCTTCTTTGTGTCAACCCCTTGGTTCTGGGTTTTCTGCCTCACCCTGGTTCTGACCCACTTGTCTGCCTTCTTTCCCAATTCTTGGGGAGAGGTCAGATCTGAGTCCACCAGGTATTGATGCAACAACTAGTTCTGGCAATTATTAAGGATCTGTTCTCTCATCATTAGATTATACAATCCCTTGAAATCAGTAACCCTACTGCCAACCAGCCAACCCTCCAGAGCCTTGGTTGCACAATCTACAAAGTCAGTCCAGTCCTGAGTCTGTGCCTTCTGGGTGTCTCTGAACTTCAACCTGTACTGCTCAGTGGTTAAGCCAAACCCATCTATCAGTGCACTCTTCAGGACTTCATAGTCATCTGCATCCTCTTCTCTAACAGTGAGGAGCTTGTCTCTACCTTTATCTGAAAAGGAGAGCCACAAGATTGCTGCCCACTGCTTTTGGGGGACCTGTTGTACTCTACAGGCCCTTTCCATAGCAGTTACCCATTTATGGATATCATCCCCACTCTGGTAGGGAGGAACAACCTTGCTCAGGTTCCTATGGTCTGGAATATATTCTCTGCCTCTAGGGACACTGTTGCTGCCACCAGGGGGTTCTAACCCCTCTTTTCTAGAAGCTCTCTGGAGCTCCAGGGCTTCCTTATCTAATGCCAACTGCTTGGTTTTGAGGACAAATCTTGCTTCCTCATACTGCAGCACTTTGTACATTCTGTCAGAGGAGGTCTCTCTTCTTGGGTAGTAGGAGTTCCTCTGGTAGACAGATTCTCTGCCAGAGTGATAGGAGTGTTCAGATTCCCTAGAAAGGAGCTGTGCCTCTCCTCCACTATGTCAGTTCTCTTAGGGAGAATTCCTCTGTCCTTTTCAGGCCCCTGGGGACCTGGCCCTTCAATCACAGAGTCTTGGTCATTCTGATTTTCATCATCTGACCCAGACACTGTAATTGACCCACCCACTGATTCAGACCCATTAGCTCCTAGAGTTAATCTAAGATCATCTGCTGTCAGCAGATCTATCAGGTGTAGTGTGGAGGGACTCTGTCCTAGCTTCAGGTGCCTTGCAGCACACATGGTTCTCAACTCAGAGAAAGCCATGTCCTTATACTGAGGCTGAGTGGATCCACTGGGTCCACCCTTTAAGGACATTATATTGTTGTGCAGTGTTGTACTACCTACACGTTTGTGGCCTACTGATACTAGCTTGAGCTGTAGAAAGGGTGTGCTATCCCTTGGCACACAGCTCTAAGTTCAGTAGAACTTATTGATACTAAGCTTGACTTTATATGTACCTTAAGTACCTATAGTGGTTTTCAGTTAGTAATTCAAATAGAGATTTTCTGGTAAAACAATAGCAAGCTGGAATCCCACACGCTGCCACCAATGTGAGAAGTTGGCCTGGTATATGCTGTTCACTAGTTAAAGTGGACACCTTGCACCAGTACAATTCGACTCTTATGGTAGGTAGGTTTAAGACAACCTTTATAGAAAGCTATCCTAGTGGTAGCTGTGGAGAGCAGCCTTCAGGCTAAGTCTTGGAGGAATGTAAAGCAGCTTGTTTTACCACACAATCTCTTGAATCACCAAATGAAAAGACACCACACAGGTATATATATCAAATATATATGTATTTATGACTAAACAACTCTCCACTAATCTCTTTATGAGATTAGAAGTCAGGAAGATATGCACAAATCAACGTTTCACAATAAATTAAGCACAATATAGCTGGGGCCCTAGGGGCGTACCAGACCATATACTAAAAAAGAGACTTAAGAACAACGACTTGCAAAGAGACAAGGCCCAGGGCCTTCAGAAGTGTTGGGGCCTCATGAAACTACCCAAGGCAGGTAACTAAAGGTCCCACGGGGGACGCGTGCAGTGCGTGAACACAGGCGCGGATCGCCGTTGACTTCAATGGGGCAAGTCGCGGTTGGAAATTAAGAGTTTAAGGGCACTTCGGGAGTAGCTACAAGCAAGTCACTTACAGGGTAAGTAGTTCTAGGGCCAACACCCACAGGAGCACCGTAGTGCTAGAGTTACCTCACCCAGGGAAGCCGGGTGCATAGGTGTCCTTTGGTGTCGGGTCGCGGCGTCGTTTTCAATGGGAGCCAATGAAGACTTGCTGCTTGTGAAGTCCGAAGAAGTGTCCGGTGGAATCCAAGCCTGGATTCGGAAGAAGGAAGACCTGAAAGCAGAGGGGACAGTGTTCAAAGTCACTGGGCAGTGACTCGGGGCAAGGAAGATGAATGCCCACCGTCGTCGGAAGATTCAGGTCGTTCACGGGTGTCTTGACTCTTCGGCCACGAGGTCCTGGAGGTGTCGATGATGTCCAGGAGCTGGATTCGGCGTCTCCCACAAAGTCTGCAGCTGACTGCGGTATCGGCAACCCGATTGGAGCCAACAAGCCTTGGTAGCAGCAAGTCTCATGGAAAGTGTAAAAGTCAATGGTGCAGACCAGCAAGGTCTGGGGAACTCACCCAGCGAGGGTAAGTCAGGGCAGGCCTGGTGCAACCAGGGAGCCCTTTGGTTCTTTAGAAAAGTCTTCAGGGGACCCACAAGCCGGCTGGCAAGGGATCGCAAAGACGCCTCGGGAGGATTCCTTCAACAGGGGCCCACAGTTACTCGGGATGGGGTAGGCCTCTGATCTTCAGAGGGATTTCTGCTAGAGGCTGGGACCACACGTGGTCTAAAGCACAAGTTCATAGAATGTCGTGAAGGGGTTGCACTTGACAATAGTGCACGGTACCCAGTGACTGTGGTTCCTCGTCACTCATGGGGTCCACATGCCTCAGCTTCGCTGGAGACTCACGATGGCCTTTGAAAAGTCAGGAAATCTTCTTCCTGGGCTGCAGGGACTTCGGGCTCTGGCGGGAGCGGCGTAGTTTACGACCGTTGTTGTAGTTTTTGGTGCCTGCCAAGCAGGGGAGTCACTCCTTGACTCCAAGGGAGATTCTTCAGTCTTCCAGAGGTAGTGGAACGTCGAAGGTCCAGAATTCTTCTTAAGAGCGTCGTCCAGGGAGATCTAGTTTGCAATACACAGGTTCCCCCTCTTATACTAAAAGGAAGGGAGGGACTAGCTCTATGACCCCACCTATGGGAGGGTCAGGGGAGTGGGTGGCTACACCCACTTACCTTTGTCCAGTTTCGTGCCAGAGCAGGGGCAGGTAGCCCCTGAGCTGGTTTGAACTGGCATATGCACAGAGGAGCCTTCTGCTCCCCCAGTGCAGGACTTCAAAGCACTCTAAGAGTGCACCCACCCAGCCCCAATACACTAAACCCTGTCTGGAAGGTGGTCACACCCTCCTGTGACAGGATACCTATTGTTGGGCTTCCTCCACTGCGAGTTTCGGTCATCAGCAGGAGGGCAGCCCAGTGTCTGTGACTGGTGGCATCCATTTTGTGATGCCAGGGCTCTTCAGGATTCTACCGCGTTTCCACAGTAGGTACATGTCTATCCCTCTAGAAGGGTGGAATGCTACCCCCGCCACCAGAACTGGCGGGGGTAGTATTCCAAGATGTTTGACACCAAACACGACATGTTTCCGTGCAGCCATCCCAAAGTTAGCATTTAACGCGAGGTTATAATGCGCTTAAGAGTATATGGTCAGGCTGCACTACAAACAGCATCAGAGAAGGGTCTCCGAATGCTGCAGAGGGGCTCTGCTCATGCAGGGGCACCCTCTCACATAGGAACCAAGCACTCTGCCTTCAGGATTGATAAGGCCTGCCATAGGAGTGACTTATAGGTTTATATGTGTGTATCTATGTAGTGATATAGGTAGCCTATATCACAGTAAGGGGTGCATGCACCACCTTACCCAGGCTGCAGTAGCAGGCCTGTGCTGTCAGATTTAGTCTGCTTCCCAGGGGTGGCATAATACATGCTTCAGCCCCTGGCAGGCCTGTGAAGTACCTATGCCCTTGGCACCTAAGGTACCATATACTAGGGACTCATAAGGTACCACAGTATCCAATCACTAGTGCACCTAGAGTGCACTCCAAGTCGTTTAGAGAGAACAGAGAGGCTGGGGCCCTGATTGGCAGGGTCCCAGCCTGACTATAGCCAGAAACCAGTGTAAACATCAGAAAAAAGTGGGGGCAATATAAGAGGCAGATCCTACTCTCCTACACAACCCCCCAAACGCAGGGACACTAAACTAACCTTGACCAGTTGAGTCTTCGTGCTCTAAGTGGAAATACCTTGAGTGTCCATCTGCATTGGCATGTGGGTCCCAGGCCTATGTTCCACTGTATAGTCCATCCCCTGTAGGGAAATGGACCACCTCAAAAGTTTTGGGTTTTCACCTTTCATCTGTTTAAGCCATAGGAGGGGCTTGTGGTCAGTCTGAACTATGAAGTGAGTGCCAAACAAGTATGGCCTCAGCTTCTTCAGGGCCCACACCACAGCAAAGTCCTCCCTCTCTATAGCGGACCAACGTTTCTCTCTAGGGGTCAGCCTTCTGCTAATGAAAGCTACTGGCTGGTCTTGACCTTCATCATTCAGTTGAGACAGTACAGCTCCCACACCCAGCTCAGAAGCATCTGTTTGGACAATGAACTTTTGGTGTAGTCTGGACTCTGTAAGATGGGGGCAGTGCACATGGCCTGCTTTAGGTCTTCAAATGCCTTCTGACAGCTAGCTGTCCACTGAACCTTTTTTGGCATTTTCTTTGAGGTCAGATCATTCAACGGGGTCACTATAGATCCATATCCCTTGACAAACCTCCTATAGTACCCAGTCAGGCCTAAGAAGGCTCTCACCTGTGTCTGGGTGGTAGGAGCAACCCATTCCATTATGGTTTGGATTTTACTCTGTAAAGGCTGAACCTGGCCCACAAGGTGGCCCAGGTACACAACCTGACTCTGCCCTATCTGGCACTTAGTGGCCTTGATAGTGAGGCCTGCCTTCTGCAGGGCCTCCAAAACATTTCTGAGGTGGACCAGGTGATCCTGCCAGGAGGAACTAAAGACAGCAATATCATCTAGATAAGCTGAGCAATAAGTTTCCATCCCTGCCAGAACTTTATTCACCAACCTCTGAAAAGTGGCAGGTGCATTTTTCAATCCAAAGGGCATCACCACAAAGTGGTAGTGCCCACCAGGGGTCGAAAATGCTGTTTTGGCTTTTGCATCATCAGCTAACCTGATCTGCCAGTAGCCAGCTGTTAGGTCAAATGTGCTTAGATACTTGGCTGAGGCCAAAGTATCAATCAGCTCATCTGCCCTTGGTATGGGATAGGCATCAGTCCTGGTGACTGCATTGAGGCCTCTGTAGTCTACACAAAACCTCATTTCTTTCTTACCACCCTGGGTATGAGGCTTGGGCACTAGGACTACTGGGCTAGCCCAAGGGCTATCTGAAGGCTCAATCACACCTAACTCCAACATTTTCTGGACTTCAGTCCTGATACAGTCCCTGACATGGTCAGGTTGCCTGTAGATTTTACTCTTGACAGGCAGACTGTCTCCAGTGTCCACCTCATGGGTGCACCAGGTAGTCTGACTAGGGGTCAGGCTAAACATATGTCTGTACTGTTGCAGAACCTGTCTGCACTCACTTTGCTGATGGTCAGTGAGGCTGCTTGCCAAAGCAACACCATCTACTGACCCATCATCAGGGTTCTGTGAGAGAAGGTCAGGGAGAGGGTCACTCTCCTCCTCCTGGTCCTCATCAGTTGCCATGAGCAAGCCCATGTCAGCCCTGTCAACATATGGCTTTAATCTGTTGACATGGAGTACCCTCAGGGGGCTCCTGGGAGTTCCAAGATTCACCAGATAGGTGACTTCTCCCTTTTGCTCAACAATTGTATGGGGGCCACTCTACTTGTCTTGGTGGGCTGCTGGGGCCACAGGCTCCAACACCCACACTTTCTGTCCTGGCTGGTACACAGTCAGCACAGCCTTTGGTCATGCCAAGCTTTTTGTAATTCTTGGCTGGCCTCCAGGTTTTTGGTTGCCTTTTTCATGTATTCGGCCATCCTGGAGCGGAGACCAAGTACATAGTCCATCACATCTTGTTTGGGGGCTTGAGAGGTAACTCCCAGGCCTCTTTTACCAAACATAATGGACCTCTTACAGGATGCCCAAACAGAAGCTCAAATGGGCTGTAACCAACCCCCTTCTGTGGAACCTCTCTGTATGCAAACAACAGGCAGGGAAGAAGAAGGTCCCATTTCCGCCTAAGCTTCTCTGGGAGTCCTTTAGTCATTCCCTTCAGGGTTTTGTTGAAACGTTCAACCAACCCATTGCATTGTGGGTGATAGGGGGTGGTGAATTTATAAGTTACACCACACTCCTTCCACATTGCTTTCAAATATCCTGACATGAAGTTTGTAACTCTGTCAGAGATAACCTCCTTTGGGAAACCCACTCTGGAGAAAACTCCAATGAAAGGGAATTGCCTCTGGGTATCTGGTGGCATGATCCACTACCACCAGGATAAATCTGTGCCCAGATGCAGTTTGAGGGTCAAGGGGACCAACAATGTCAATCCCTACCCTTTCAAAGGGTACCCCCACCACAGGTAGTGGTATCAGGGGGCCTTTGTAGTGCCACCTGCCTTGCCACTGGCTTGGCATGTGACACAGGAGCGACAAAACTCCTTTGTGTCCTCTGACATATGTGGCCAATGAAAATGTGGAACAAGCCTGTCCCAGGTCTTGTTTTGGCCCAAGTGACCTGCTAAAGGGATATCATGTGCTAGGGTCAAGAGGAACCCCCTAAACTTCTGAGGTATTACCAACCTCCTGGTGGCTCCAGGGGCTGGATCTCTACCCTCAGAATATAGGAGTCTCTCATCCCAATAAACTTTATGGGACCCACTAGCATTCCCAGCAGCCTCAGCAGCAGCCTGTTGTCTGAGGGGTTCAAGAGAGGGGCAGCACTGTTGCTCCTTACTCAGATCTTCCCTAGAAGGGCCCCCTGCCCCCAAGAACTCAACCTGATCAGGCTCAAGTTCCTCTGGGGCAGTTCCTTCTTCAGGGTCTGCTCCTCCTCCCTTAAGAGGGGAATCAGTGATCTGAGACAGAGGGGAAGGCACTGCCTTAACCCTACTGCTCCTCTTCTTGGGAAGCATCTGGTCCATAGTTTCAGGATCCAGAGCTGGTTCAGTGTCATGCACTTTGGCCTGTGACCTGGTCACATCAAATACCTCTGCAGGGATGCCTAACATCTTAGCATGAGTCCATAACTCTAGTTCAGACCAGGCTGAAGTTTCTAGATCATTGCCCAATAGACATTCTACAGGGAGGTCTGCACTGACTACAACCTTCTTGAGGCCAGTTACCCTTCCCCAGGAGAAATTCACAACTGCCAGACTATGGTTGGTCCTGACATTGCTTGCATTGGTCACCTGGTACATTTCGCCCAGGATGATCTGTCCAGGGTCCACAAGATCCTCTACCACCATGGTGACACTAGCACCTGTGTCCCTAAATGCCAAAGCCTGTTTGCCATTTATTACAGGCTGCTGTTTGTATTTGCCCAGATTACTGGGGCTCACAAGGAAGGACATGTCCATGTCTCCATCACAAATCAGCATTGCCTGAGTGGGTACTCTGACTAGGCCAGAGTCCACTTCAGAACCCAGGGTCAACCCTACTACACCTTATTCTGAGTACCACCTCCACCAGTAGCTGAACTAGGGGGAACAGTTGCCTTAGGGGCAGGAGTGGTGGTGGTTTGGTCTTTGGACTTGTTACAATCAGAAGTCCAGTGCCCTTTCTGTTTACAGAATTTGCACCAGCGCTTCTTTTGGCCTTTTCCCTTGTTGGATTGTGACTCCCCACCAGATGCAGATTGTTGGGGCCCTTGTGAAGACTTCTGGTCTTTTGACTTATCCCCACCTTTCTCAGAGCCCTTAGGATCCTGCTTCTTTGTGTCACCCCCTTGGTTCTGGGTTTTCTGCCTCACCCTGGTTCTGACCCACTTGTCTGCCTTCTTTCCCAATTCTTGGGGAGAGGTCAGATCTGAGTCCACCAGGTATTGATGCAACAACTGGTTCTGGCAATTATTAAGGATCTGTTCTCTCATCATTAGATTATACAATCCCTTGAAATCAGTAACCCTACTGCCAACCAGCCAACCCTCAAGAGCCTTGGTTGCACAATCTACAAAGTCAGTCCAGTCCTGAGTCTGTGCCTTCTGGGTGTCTCTGAACTTCAACCTGTACTGCTCAGTGGTTAAGCCAAACCCATCTATCAGTGCACTCTTCAGGACTTCATAGTCATCTGCATCCTCTTCTCTAACAGTGAGGAGCTTGTCTCTACCTTTATCTGAAAAGGAGAGCCACAAGATTGCTGCCCACTGCTTTTGGGGGACCTGTTGTACTCTACAGGCCCTTTCCATAGCAGTTACCCATTGTTGGAAATGGCCCTTTTTGCAGGGTCACCCCTAAACTTTTTGCCTGCCTCCTGTATTTTTGCTGACCTGTTTCTGTTGGTTTTATGACTCTGGGCACTTTACCACTGCTGTTCAGTGCTAAAGTGCATATGCTCTCCCTTGGTAAATATGTCTATGTGAATTGGTATATCCCTTATTGGCTTATTTGGTTTACCTGTTAGTCCCTAGTAGTGTGGCCTGTGTGTGCCCAGGGCTGGTAAACCAAATGCTGCTGGTGGGCATGCAGCGCTGGTTTGCGCCACCCACAGAAGCAGCTTGTAAAGTGTGTCTCAGATCTGCCACTGCAGTGTCTGTGTGCAGTCCAGAACTGCCATCTTGGCTGTGAAGTGCACCCACTTCCCAGCCCCTGAACCTTCCCTTGGCATCCTGTAAGTCACCCCTATGGTAGGGTGCATTGTATGTGTAAGGTAGGACATGCCTTGGTGTGTGTAGCATGTCCTGGTAGTGAATTACACCCCATTTCGTTTTTCACTACTGTAAGGCTACCTGTTCCTCATAGGCTAGAATGGGCAGTTTGACTATTACATTCTATAGTCCTAACTGGCCCCAGGAACATGGTAGAAAAACGAATTTAGTATGCCTGAGCTCAGAATATTAAAATACATCATTTAGTGAAGTTTATTTTTATAGTCTGTGTTTGAAAATACCACTTTTAGAAAGTAGGTATTTTCTTGCCTAAGCCTTCCAGTGTGCTCTGCTGTTATGTGTATTGGGTGTCTGGTTTTAGAGGGGCAGGGCAGGCTGAGTCAGACCTGGGTTGAATAGAGAGATCTGCATTTAGAGTGTGGGG
The DNA here is from genome assembly GCA_963921515.1 of Calotriton arnoldi. NCBI lineage: Eukaryota > Metazoa > Chordata > Amphibia > Caudata > Salamandridae > Calotriton > Calotriton arnoldi. The sequence goes on from CAWUFW010001209.1 coordinate 952,442, forward strand.
AGGGGTGGCTCTTTGATCTGAATAGGGCTGTGCCTGGCAAGGTGAATGCTGGCTCCACCTCCCACTGTGTGTCTGCTAGCAGACCCCCTCTTTCTGAAAGGAAGGATGCAGCCTGGTAAACAAAGTGCTCCAGGCCTGAGCAGAACTGGTTCTGGCTAGGTTCAGGGACTGGTGGCTTCAAAGATCAAAGGCTTTTGGGGTATAAATATCTGTGCTCAAACCCCCTACTTTTGTATTGCTTTTGGATCTGGAGAGGAAACTATGTCCGTGCCACTGGAGGAATCTGCAGGAAGTGACTGTCCTTGTGCTTGTGTGTTTTTCTTGCACTGGCCTGCAGCAGTGACCACTGGACCTTGAAGAGAGAAAAGGGCTTTTGAGAGAACTTTTATTTTTGTTACAGCAATTACCCAAGGGCTAGGAAAAGAGCTAGCCTCCTGCTGGAGTCTCAGGCACATCAGACTCCACCACCAACCTCCTGCTTCCTCCCTGCGAGGATTGCTATCTGCTGATGAGGCTCCTGTGAGTTCCAGGGCCTCTAGTTTGCTTCAGAGAAAAGAGTGCTGGAAATCGTCGCTAACGCACGTTTGCGAGCCGCTGCAGTCGAGAGCGCTGGAAAAATCATCGCGCTGCTGCCGCTGAGTGCTCGCAACACGAGACCATCGCTAACGCCCCTTTGCGAGCCGCTGCAGCCGAGACGCGCTGGAAAAATCATCGCGCGGCTGTCGCCGAGCGCCGCAACCCCTACAGAATCATTGCTTCAAGACATCGCATTGCGGACGCCGTGCGTCCGCCATTTTCATCGCATCGCACCGGATTTCGTCGCTCCCTCGCGGAGCGCCATTTCTTCGCATCGCAACACGATCGCACAACGCAACAGGCTCGTCGCATCGACTTCTCCCTCGCGGCAAGAAAGTCATCGCATCGGCGGCCTAGCGTGCAGAAGTTTGTCGCATCGTCTCCGCACACGCAACAGGATCGTCGCATCGCCTTCGCCCTCGCGGCAAGGTCTCAGCGCATCGGCGGCCTAGCGTGCAGAAGTTGGTCGCATCGTCTCCGCACGCATCAGCAGATCGGCGCATCATCCTCCCTTGCGGCAAGGATTTTAACGCATCGCCGGCCTCGCGTGAGGAAAATCATCGCTACCACTTCTTTGCGACATTTTGTTGGTTTTGCTACTAAACCCAGGTACTTTGTGAGAGAAAGGGTCGCCGAGACCACTGCCTTGAATTTGAACCTTATTTTTGCAACCTTTGAACTATTTTTTGACAGTCCTTCAACCGCCATCCTATTTTTGACAGTCTTATGAGAGAAAGGGTCGCAGAGACCACTGCCTTGAATTTGAACCTTATTTTTGCAACCTCTGAACGAGAAAGGGGCGCAGAGACCCCTGCCTTGAATTTGAACCTTATTCTTGCAACCTTTTGAACTATCTTTGACAGCCCTTCAACAGCTATCCTATTTTTGACAGTATTGTGGCTTTTACAGTTATTGGTCTTGTGATAAATCTGCCTTTATATAAAGATACTTATTTTTTATAACTACTTGTGTGGTGTCCCTTTGTAGTGTTCCTCACTGTGTTACTGTGTATGGTCATAAATGCTTCACACACTGCCTCTGAGATAAGCCTACCTGCTCGTGCTACGTTACCACAGGGTTGAGCAGGGGTATTAAAGAGGGTAGCCCTCTCACTCTGACTTAGGAAGAAGGGTCCCTACTTGGACAGTGGCCAGCCATTGCCAACTAGAGACCCCCATTTCTAACATTGGTGGTCAGCGGTGAGGATCTGGACTTGCATTTATGATCGCATACAGTAATTATAGTGTACACTACTAGTGAGTGCAGACCATAACGTACCGCATACATTTTTTGAGAATTTTTTTTTGCTCCTATATTGTGATTGATATTGCCGGTGATTTTTCACCCGCGCACATTTTCTGAAAGTTTTTGGGATCCTATATTGTGATTGATATTGCCGGTGATTCTTCACCCGCGCCCATTTATTGAAAGTTTTTGATCCCCTATTGTAATTGATATTGCCGGTGATTTTTCACCCGCGCACATTTCTGAGAGTTTTTGGGATCCTATATTGTGATTGAAATTGCCGGTGATTTTTCACCCGCGCCCATTTATTGAAAGTTTTTTGATCCCCTATTGTGATTGATATTGCTGGTGATTTTTCACCCACGCACATTTCTGAGAGTTTTTAGGATCCTATATTGTGATTGATATTGCCGGTGATTTTTCACCCGCTTACATTTTTTGAGAAGTTTTCTTCTATCTTTTATTGATATTGCCCGTGATTGTTACAATGGGCAAGCCTATGTTTTATTGATATTGCCAGGTGATAGTACCCACATACATTTTTGAGAATTGTTGGATCCTATATTGTAATTGATATTGCCGGTGATTTTTTTACCCGCATACATTTTCTTGAGAAGTTTTCTTCTATCTTTTATTGATATTGCCCGTGATTGTTACAATGGGCAAGCCTATGTTTTATTGATATTGCCGGTGATTTTTTTTACCCGCATACATTTTCTTGAGAAGTTTTCTTCTATCTGTTATTTGATATTGCCCGTGATTGTTACAACGGGCAAGCCTATTTGTTTTATTATTGATATTGCCAGATATTGCTACAATGGGTCTTGCTGAGATGAGACCTACCTTTTATATAGATGATCTGTTAACCTACAGTCTAGAGGAGCTAAGGGGGTTCTGTGAGGAGAAGGGCTTAGCAGTGAGTAGGAAGGAGACTCAGCTATCCCTGCAGACATCCCTGAGACTTTGGCAACAAGACAGATGGAGATTCTTGGAGTCCCAGTACACCTACCAAGAGGGTAGTTGGTCTGAGGGTGGCCCTAGAGAGTCTGAAGAGGAGGAAGAAAGTGTTATGGAATATCTCATAGGTGGGGAGTTCCTTGATGAGCCTAGTGCCTATGGTAGTGCCAGATTCCCCTCATGGTCCCCAGAGGAGTTGGGGGACAGGCGGGAAGGTCCCATAGGTAGGGAGTCCCTTGCTGGATCTAGTGCACAGGGTAGTGCCCAATCCCCTTCATGGTCCCCAGAGGAGTTGGACAGACAGAGGGAGAGGGAGTACCAGCTGGAATTGGAGAGGCTCCAAATAGAGATTGCCCAGCTGGAGGCGCACCTAGCGCAGATAGCAGAAAAGGAGAAGTTAGCTCCAGAGGGGAGGTTAGCTCCAGAGGGGAGGTTACCCCTGGAGCGCAGTTTTAACTGTCTGGATTCCCCAGAGAGGGTGGGGTCCAGTGGTGGCAGCAAAATTGAAGTATATAGTGATGACAGTGTAGTACACCCACCCAGGGATGTGGCACCTGACTTGAAGGAGGGGGTTGATCTACACCAGGGGATTCAAGGACCTGAGATAGCTCCATTGGTGTGCAGTGTCCCTGAGGTGGATTGGGGAACTAGCGCAGGGGCCCATAGTCCTAGTGAAAGGAGGGATACTCTACCGACTCTGGATGAGAGGTGCAGGGAGAGGGGTTCCCCCGTGGTTGAAGTCCTGGTGTATGAGTGTGAGGACCGCCCAGAAGAGTGTGGGTTGAGTGATAGAGACAGTCAGTTAATGTCTCGCCCATTTCAAGAGAGTGGTGTGGGGTACGTGTGTGAGGCACTGGATTGTGAGGTAAAGGTTAGCACCTGTGTGGAGCTGTGTAATCCAATTGTGGGAGAGCATATTGTGAGTTCCTATTTTCCAGAGCTAAACCAACATGTGTTAGAGTGCGAGTTCTCTGATCCTAGGGAACTTGCGCAGGAGGCAGACCTCTGGGTGAGTACCAGAGGCTCTGTAGAGGCATTAGGGAATGACCCTAAGAGAAGTGGTTCAGAAGTTTTCCAACCCAGAGTGCTGGGAAAGGTTAGGAGTGTTACAGCTGGGTCCCCTTAGTTGTGAGGAGGTTGTAGGGCCTCACATCCTGTCTCGTGGGAGCAGGAGTGAGACTGGGATAGGTCCCGAAGTGCCCCAGTCTCAGTCCCCAGGACTGGATGGTTCCATGAGGGAACACCAGGTGGGGAGCCTAGTCTGTCTGGATGGACCGTCCATTGTGGGGGTACCCCAGTGTTAGGTGAGCTGGGAGTGCCTGTAGTCAGGCCTCCATCAGTTCTTGTGCCTGGCAGTGCCACTCCTAGGGGGAGGGTACGGAATTCCAGTCTGAGGGATGAAAGGGGGAAGGAGTCCCCAGTGGAAGAGCCAGTGGGTCAGGGGCCCCCTAGGAGTGACCATGGTGACACCACTTCAGTCCTGGTTGGCCAGGCAGTTGTTCAGCCTCAGGGGTTGGTCCCTGGGTTGGTAAGTCAGATCCAGGAGTTGTCTGCCCTGGAGGGAGGGACAACTGTAAGCAGTGTCCCCACCATTTTTTCTAAGAGCACCACTCCAGGTGGGAGGGTGCAGTATGCTGGAAGGGGTGCAGAGGGAGGGAGTCCTCGCCTCTGACCCCGGTGCGACCTGCGGGTTTTTTCAGGTTGGTAGGTCAGTTGCAGGGTCCAGGCCCTGAACTGGTGGAGGGGTGTGTTTCCCTTGAGGGGGCCTGTGTGCTCCCCAGGAAGTCCTGGTTGGCCAGGCAGTTGTTCAAGCACAGGGGTTGGTCCCTGGGATGGTAAGTCAGGTCCAGGTGTTGTCTGACCTGGAGGAAGGGACAACTGTAAGCCGTGTCCCGACCATTTTCTTTTCTAAAAGCACCACTCCAGGTGGGAGGGTGCAGTATGCTGGAAGGGGTGCAGAGGGAGGAGTCCTCGCCTCTGACCCCAGTACCACCTGAGGGTTTTTCCAGGTTGATGGATCAGTTGCAGGGACAAGGCCCTGAACTAGTGGAAGAGTGTATTTTCCTTGGGGGAATTGGTGTACGCCCCCAGAAGTCCTGGGTTGCCAGGCACAGGCCCAGCCCAAGGGTACAGACCCTAGGTTGGGGGCCAGGTTCAGGGTGTCCCCCTGATCTGGAGGAAGGGGCAACTGCTAACAGTGCCCCTCCCGGTTTGTGTTATGGAGGCACCTCTCCAGGTGGGAGGGTGCCGGGCCCCAGTAAAGGGGCGGGGAGAGGGCAGCCTCACCCCTGACCTCCGCCCAGTCTAAGGGTACAGACCCTATGCTGGGATACCAGTTGCAGGATAGAACCCCTGAACTGGTGGGCGAATTATGCAGGACACCTGCCTCAGGTGCCCTGACAATTCTGGAAGGGGGTATCGCTCCAGGTGGGAGGGTACCGAGCCCCAAAGAGGAGGACCGGGTGTGGGAGAGCCCACCCCAGTCTCTGGCCCAGCCGCTGGGTACAGGCCCAGGGCTGGTGGGTCAGTGTCCGGGTGCTTTGCCTGACCTGACAGGAGGGAGAGTGTACAAAAGGTGCCAGGCACCTGGGGTTACTGCCCCTCACTCTCTGATGCCACAAAAGTTTGAGAGCCCTGAGAGGTATAGGGCTTGGATTTCATCACTGACTACTGTCAGTGATTACTGGGGCTTGTTGTTTATCTGTTGGGACACACCTGGGGGCCAGTTAAGGTTAGATGCTGCACAGGTGGTGTCCACAGGTAAGGGGAAGAGTTCCCCATTGGTTGCCTTAGTGAGCCCTGAGAGGTATAAGGCCTGGGTCTCATCCCTGACTACTGTCAGTGGCTACTGTGGCTTATTGTTTATCTGTTGGGACACACCTGGGGGCCAGTTAAGGTTAGGTGCTGCACAGGTGGTGTCCACAGGTGAGGGGCAGAGTTCCCCATTGGTTATCTTAGTGGGCCCTGGGAGTGTGGACAGAGGGATCCACCAGGGTTCAGATTGGAGTAGAGCGGGCATATGCCCCTGCAGTTGCGGGCCAGTTCCGTGTTCTATCGCCCGAAGCAGGGAAGCCCATCAAAGTAGTGATTGGTCTACCCTGCGTTTTGGCTGGAAGGGGTTGTGTTGGAAATGGCCCTTTTGCAGGGTCACCCCTAAACTTTTTGCCTGCCTCCTGTATTTTTGCTGACCTGTTTCTGTTGGTTTTATGACTCTGGGCACTTTACCACTGCTGTTCAGTGCTAAAGTGCATATGCTCTCCCTTGGTAAATATGTCTATGTGAATTGGTATATCCCTTATTGGCTTATTTGGTTTACCTGTTAGTCCCTAGTAGTGTGGCCTGTGTGTGCCCAGGGCTGGTAAACCAAATGCTGCTGGTGGGCATGCAGCGCTGGTTTGCGCCACCCAGAGAAGCAGCTTGTAAAGTGTGTCTCAGACCTGCCACTGCAGTGTCTGTGTGCAGTCCAGAACTGCCATCTTGGCTGTGAAGTGCACCCACTTCCCAGCCCCTGAACCTTCCCTTGGCATCCTGTAAGTCACCCCTATGGTAGGGTGCATTGTATGTGTAAGGTAGGACATGCCTTGGTGTGTGTAGCATGTCCTGGTAGTGAATTACACCCCATTTCGTTTTTCACTACTGTAAGGCTACCTGTTCCTCATAGGCTAGAATGGGCAGTTTGACTATTACATTCTATAGTCCTAACTGGCCCCAGGAACATGGTAGAAAAACGAATTTAGTATGCCTGAGCTCAGAATATTAAAATACATCATTTAGTGAAGTTTATTTTTATAGTCTGTGTTTGAAAATACCACTTTTAGAAAGTAGGTATTTTCTTGCCTAAGCCTTCCAGTGTGCTCTGCTGTTATGTGTATTGGGTGTCTGGTTTTAGAGGGGCAGGGCAGGCTGAGTCAGACCTGGGTTGAATAGAGAGATCTGCATTTAGAGTGTGGGGAGGGGTGGCTCTTTGATCTGAATAGGGCTGTGCCTGGCAAGGTGAATGCTGGCTCCACCTCCCACTGTGTGTCTGCTAGCAGACCCCTCTTTCTGAAAGGAAGGATGCAGCCTGGTAAACAAAGTGCTCCAGGCCTGAGCAGAACTGGTTCTGGCTAGGTTCAGGGACTGGTGGCTTCAAAGATCAAAGGCTTTTGGGGTATAAATATCTGTGCTCAAACCCCCTACTTTTGTATTGCTTTTGGATCTGGAGAGGAAACTCTGTCCGTGCCACTGGAGGAATCTGCAGGAAGTGACTGTCCTTGTGCTTGTGTGTTTTTCTTGCACTGGCCTGCAGCAGTGACCACTGGACCTTGAAGAGAGAAAAGGGCTTTTGAGAGAACTTTTATTTTTGTTACAGCAATTACCCAAGGGCTAGGAAAAGAGCTAGCCTCCTGCTGGAGTCTCAGGCACATCAGACTCCACCACCAACCTCCTGCTTCCTCCCTGCGAGGATTGCTATCTGCTGATGAGGCTCCTGTGAGTTCCAGGGCCTCTAGTTTGCTTCAGAGAAAAGAGTGCTGGAAACCTCTCGCACTCAGCGCGGATTTTCCTTTGAGCAGGACACGCTCCTTTCATCTCCCAGGCCTCCATTTACTGATCTGTGACCGGCCAATTTAATTAATTCCCGGCACAGCACATTGCCATTTAACGGCGAAGGATTTTAAGCATTTGCTCCAGCAAACTAAGTTTGTTTTTCCCCTTACCGGGCCCCACCATAACGCGCATTAATTCGCAGGCTATCCCGGTCACCTTAAGAAGCACAGCGCTACGCAGACGCCTTTACCAAGGATATTATTTCCTTCTTCAGCTCAATTCAAGTTGCTCACATTTTTTTGTCCTGAAGATGAACTCGAATAATTGAGTTCGAAACGTCGTCGACCCCCTACAACATGAACTCCTTATACTCTGTAAAAATCTTTAAAGGAGCTTCTATTTCTGTTGTCAATGCGATGTCATTATTTTAAGTTCACCCTCACTTCTCACGTCACGCTTATTGTCACTTACTGTGTGAGCACCTGAATACCTTCATTGTGTAATAAATATTTGTCATACATTGACCTATATGTCCCTCGTTATATTTCCTACTGCTCTCTTTTATGAATTAAGTTTCTATTCCTTTACTTATCTCAGTGCCCTTTACAGGGTTACTTCCCCTTGGACCTTTTAGGCCACTCTAGAACCATTGTTCCTTTAAACTACATATTACCCCAGGTTCATATATTGGGGCACCCTTGTCTTCCTAAATACTTCCTGTGAGTTCCAGGGCCTCTAGTTTGCTTCAGAGAAAAGAGTGCTGGAAATCGTCGCTAACGCACGTTTGCGAGCCGCTGCAGTCGAGAGCGCTGGAAAAATCATCGCGCTGCTGCCGCTGAGTGCTTGCAACACGAGACCATCGCTAACGCCCCTTTGCGAGCCGCTGCAGCCGAGACGCGCTGGAAAAATCATCGCGCGGCTGTCGCCGAGCGCTCGCAACCCCTACAGAATCATTGCTTCAAGACATCGCATTGCGGACGCCGTGCGTCCGCCATTTTCATCGCATCGCACCGGATTTCGTCGCTCCTCGCGGAGCGCCATTTCTTCGCATCGCAACACGATCGCACAACGCAACAGGCTCGTCGCATCGACTTCTCCCTCGCGGCAAGAAAGTCATCGCATCGGCGGCCTAGCGTGCAGAAGTTTGTCGCATCGTCTCCGCACACGCAACAGGATCGTCGCATCGCCTTCGCCCTCGCGGCAAGGTCTCAGCGCATCGGCGGCCTAGCGTGCAGAAGTTGGTCGCATCGTCTCCGCACGCATCAGCAGATCGGCGCATCATCCTCCCTTGCGGCAAGGATTTTAACGCATCGCCGGCCTCGCGTGAGGAAAATCATCGCTACCACTTCTTTGCGACATTTTGTTGGTTTTGCTACTAAACCCAGGTACTTTGTGAGAGAAAGGGTCGCCGAGACCACTGCCTTGAATTTGAACCTTATTTTTGCAACCTTTGAACTATTTTTTGACAGTCCTTCAACCGCCATCCTATTTTTGACAGTCTTATGAGAGAAAGGGTTGCAGAGACCACTGCCTTGAATTTGAACCTTATTTTTGCAACCTCTGAACGAGAAAGGGGCGCAGAGACCCCTGCCTTGAATTTGAACCTTATTCTTGCAACCTTTTGAACTATCTTTGACAGCCCTTCAACAGCTATCCTATTTTTGACAGTATTGTGGCTTTTACAGTTATTGGTCTTGTGATAAATCTGCCTTTATATAAAGATACTTATTTTTTATAACTACTTGTGTGGTGTCCCTTTGTAGTGTTCCTCACTGTGTTACTGTGTATGGTCATAAATGCTTCACACACTGCCTCTGAGATAAGCCTACCTGCTCGTGCTACGTTACCACAGGGTTGAGCAGGGGTATTAAAGAGGGTAGCCCTCTCACTCTGACTTAGGAAGAAGGGTCCCTACTTGGACAGTGGCCAGCCATTGCCAACTAGAGACCCCCATTTCTAACACCCATTTATGGATATCATCCCCACTCTGGTAGGGAGGAACAACCTTGCTCAGGTTCCTATGGTCTGGAATATATTCTCTGCCTCTAGGGACACTGTTGCTGCCACCAGGGGGTTCTAACCCCTCTTTTCTAGAAGCTCTCTGGAGCTCCAGGGCTTCCTTATCTAATGCCAACTGCTTGGTTTTGAGGGCAAATCTTGCTTCCTCATACTGCAGCAGTTTGTACATTCTGTCAGAGGAGGTCTCTCTTCTTGGGTAGTAGGAGTTCCTCTGGTAGACAGATTCTCTGCCAGAGTGATAGGAGTGTTCAGATTCCCTAGAAAGGGAGCTGTGCCTCTCCTCCACTATGTCAGTTCTCTTAGGGAGAATTCCTCTGTCCTTTTCAGGCCTCTGGGGACCTGGCCCTTCAATCACAGAGTCTTGGTCATTCTGATTTTCATCATCTGACCCAGACACTGTAATTGACCCACCCACTGATTCAGACCCATTAGCTCCTAGAGCTAATCTAAGATCATCTGCTGTCAGCAGATCTATCAGGTGTAGTGTGGAGGGACTCTGTCCTAGCTTCAGGTACCTTGCAGCACACATGGTTCTCAACTCAGAGAAAGCCATGTCCTTATACTGAGGCTGAGTGGATCCACTGGGTCCACCCTTTAAGGACATTCTATTGTTGTGCAGTGTTGTACTACCTACACTAGTTTGTGGCCTTCTGATACTAGCTTGAGCTGTAGAAAGGGTGTGCTATCCCTTGGCACACAGCTCTAAGTTCAGTAGAACTTATTGATACTAAGCTTGACTTTATATGTACCTTAAGTACCTATAGTGGTTTTCAGTTAGTAATTCAAATAGAGATTTTCTGGTAAAACAATAGCAAGCTGGAATCCCACATGCTGCCACCAATGTGAGAAGTTGGCCTGGTATATGCTGTTCACTAGTTAAAGTGGACACCTTGCACCAGTACAATTTGACTCCACCATACCATATATAACTTTATTCGGTCATTTGTACAAAACACCATCAAAGTGTACAAAAATAAAACATAAATATATGTACAATTAAAAATAGTATTAAACCATTCAAACACAAGTACAAATGACATCCCAAAACAGGTTAAAAAGACAAGGGTACTTGAATACATAAATGCAAACGACCTGGTCAGCTAAAGTGGAGTGCTAAAGCAGCCACCAGACATTTGAGATGCTAAACCATGCATACCAAGCTTCATATTTAAAATACATGTACAGCATAAGAAGGGAAAGGGTTAAAAGATCGTATCATTACTGTAATAAGAATTTTTTGCGGATCAGCCAGAAAGAAAATAAAAAACGGCTAAGAGCAAAGACTATTGGCCCTGATGTGTCAGTTTTTAAAATCCTAAACGCAAACTGGTGCTGCCTAGCACCCAGATTGAGGCATAAAGGTCTGATCCATCTCCTGCGTAACTGCCGATACTTTGGACAGAAAAACAGAATGTGTTCTTCTGTTTCAACAACTTCACGGCAAGCAGGACAAATGTCTAAAACTAGGCCGATCGCCTCTTTCCCCGGAAATTTCAATAGCAGATTACCATATCTAAACCTAATATACAAGCTTTTGGCAAAGGGGGTGAAATCAAGTCAAGAAAAGATTCAAACAGAAAGCGTGATTTAATGTTTAAAAAGTTGGATGTTAGCTGTCCGCTTGTTTGATTACTTATATAATGCTCCCCTACTACCCTCCAATACGTTGCTTTAAGGGTCAAGATGTCACATTTAGTCAATCAATCAATCAATCACGGCATTTATAGAGCGCGCTACTCACCCGGGAGGGTCTCAAGGCGCTGGGGGAGGGGGTAAGTTACTGCTCGAACAGCCAGGTCTTGAGCTGCTTCCTGAAGGAGAGATGGTCCTGGGTTCGCCGAAGGTGAGTGGGGAGGGAGTTCCAGGTCTTGGCTGCCAGGTAGGAGAAGGATCTTCCTCCGGCGGTGGTTCTGCGGATGCGTGGTACGGTGGCGAGGGCGTGGCTGGTTGATCGTAGCTGGCGTGTGGGCGTGTAGAAGGTCACGCGGTCATTGAGGTACTTTGGGCCCAGGTCGTGGAGGGCCTTGTGTGCGTGGGTGAGGAGTCTGAACGTGATTCTCTTGCTGACGGGGAGCCAGTGCAGGTCTTTCAGGTGTCCGGTGATGTGGCTGTGTCGGGGGATGTCCAGGATGAGTCGTGCGGAGGCGTTCTGGATGCGCTGGAGTCTTTTTGAAGTTTGGCTGTGGTTCCGGCGTAGAGGGTGTTCCCATAGTCCAGTCGGCTGGTGACGAGTGCCTGGGTGACGGTCTTCCTGGTTTCAGTGGGGATCCATCTGAAGATCTTGCGGAGCATGCGCAGGGTGTTGAAGCATGAAGATGAGACGGCGTTGACTTGTCTGGTCATCGACAGGGAGGAGTCCAGGATGAAGCCCAGGTTGCGTGCGTGGTCCGTTGGCTTGGGCGCGGTGCCCAGGGCCGGGGGCCACCAGGAGTCGTCCCAGGCGGAGGGTGATGAGCCCAGGATGAGGACTTCCGTCTTGTCTGAGTTCAGTTTAAGGCGGCTGTTCCTCATCCAGTCGGCGACATCTCTCATCCCGTCGTGTAGGTTGGCTCTGGCGGTGGTGGGGTCGTTGGTGAGGGAGAGGATCAGCTGGGTGTCGTCGGCGTAGGAGATGATGTTGAGGTTGTGTTGGCGTGCGATGGCTGCGAGGGGGCTCATGTAGACGTTGAAGAGGGTTGGGCTGAGTGAAGATCCTTGTGGAACGCCGCAGATGACTTCGGTGGCTTCGGATCTGAACGGGGGGAGGCGGACTCTCTGGGTTCTACCGGCGAGGAACGAGATGATCCATTCCAGTGCCACCGACACCATCCCCGGAGGACGTCCGAGTGGCCCTTTCTGGGTGCTCCCACAGGCCCATCAGGTTCAATAGTTTACACCATCTGGCAATATGTCTGAACCAAGGTAATAGTTTAGCCCCGTTAAGTGCTAGGACCTCCCGAAAAGAATTGCGATATTCAATTAGTTGTGGAGTAGTCCATAGGCGTAGCCAATAGGTCAGTGGTCTCAGGGCTGCCAGGTCGCCTATTCTCTTTAACCCAAGGTCACAAAAAAGTGGGATGAGAGGTGTTGTAACAGGTAGCGAGATGAGAGCCCTTGCAAAATTATTCTCACAGATAGTTAATTTACTTACATTAGTAAATCCCCATATCTCTGCTCCATACAGAGCACCACTTTGGGCTTTTGCCTGATAAATTTCAAGGGCCGGTGAGAGAGGTTGAGTATACGATTGTTTTAAAAATCTTAATACTGATTTAGATCTTTGACCTAGTATTAAAAAGCTCTTCCTTAATTGATGTTCCCAGCTAAGCGTCTCATTCAAACCTATGCCTAGGTAATCAAAACTTTTTACCCGCTCCAGGGGTTCTTGCAAAATCTTAACATCTCGTATGCCACCCCGTACTTTTCCGAACACCATAAATTTTGTTTTTGAAGTATTCAGTTCCAATTTCCTCTCTTTACAAAAACTCAGGAATTTATCCAATAGTACCTGTAGGCCCATGGGCGTTGTAGATATTAATAAGGAATCGTCTGCAAAAAGCAAGATGGGGACTTTTGCGTCGTTCATTGAAGGGGCATCATTCTTACAACCCATTAAACAACTGACCACATCATTAATGAATAGGGAAAACAATGTGGGGGCGAGAACACACCCTTGGCGCACCCCACGTTGAATCGAAATCCTCTCTGTCAATTCCCCATTTTTCCCCCACCTAATCTGAGCATAATTATCCTTGTGCAATCTGGCAATCATAGACACCAAATTTTCCGGGGCACCTTGGTCAAGCATGGTCTTCCACAACAAATTGCGCAGAACCAAGTCAAACGCGGCTCGCAGGTCCACAAACGCTACATAGAGCCGCTGTTTCTAAGTAGCACGTACTTCCATGCTATCAGGGAAAACCTGAAAGCCTGGTCGCACGTGCTAATTTTAGCTCGGAAGCCCGCTTGGGCAGGAGACAAAACCATATTAGCGTCCATCCATTCTTGGAGTTTGTCTAGAACTTGCCTGGCAAAGATCTTCTGTAGATTATCTATTAGACTAATGGGTCTGTAATTGGAGGGGACAGCTGGATCACCTTTTTAAAAATAGTTATTACCTCTGCTCCCTCCAAGAATCAGGAATGTCCCCACCAGCCAGTATACAGTTGGACAGAAGGTTTATGTATGGTCCCCATATCGTGGGTTCTGATTTATACAGATCCCCCGGTATCATATCGGGACCGGGGGCTTTGCCTGCTTTTAGTTTACCAATTGCAGACACAGTGTCCTCTAGGCTAAAAGCTAACGAAGGATTATTTGTAGTCTCATCAGAAACAATATTGTCTATGGTTGGAGTAGCCAGATCAGTGTATGGGTCCATAATGGCCTTATCATTAGAATATAAACTCGAAAAATGATCCACCCAGACTTCCTGTTGGATATGATGGTTATTGGAAGTAAGGTTCTCCACATTGCCCTTAGATACAATAAGCCAAAACATACGACTATCTCTGGCTTGGGCTGCTAGGACCAAATCATTCCAGTTCGTGTCAGCGTATTCACGCTTGGCTTTGCTGAGTGCTACTCTATAAATATTACGAGCAGAAATTATATCCAATCTGGAGCGCTCTCTAACTGCTAATTGTAGTTCCTTCTTCACTCTCTTGCAGTCGTCGTTAAACCAGCTGCGATCCCTTACGCTGGAAGGCCTTCCTACACGACTATATTTTGAGAAGACTGATTGTAGGGCTTTAAAAAGTTCTTCATGTGCGGTAATAACATACGGGACATCAGGCAAATCCATACTCCCCTTGTGGCTACACATATTAGTTAATGAGGCCACTAGGAACTTGTATATTTTAGCGTGGAGATCCTGGTCTGCTTGAATTTTAGGCCATGTGACTCTTCTACGGTTGTTAGTTGGGCATGGTTCTATTGATTTGGAAATATAACAATGAACGTCCCTATTCAAGTCCTTGCCCTTCAATTTAAGAAGCAAAGAATTATGGTCACTGTCTATCCTAGGTTCAATGATCATATCTTCCACTAATGACCATATTCTGACATCGGCAAAGATATAATCTATGAAGCTTGTGTAGGCACCCCTCTTAAAAGTAGCCTTTCGCCCTATGTCAGATGGAGTTCTTCCATTACAGGCCCTCAGACTCCTACCAGCAGTAAGGGAAGCAATCTGTAATGAAACATTTGAAAAGCGTTGGCCGTGTTTACCAGCTACCATATTGGGGATACCCCAAATCTCGTCCTCCTCTTCGAGTGAAGCACTTAATAGAGTGGAGGGCTCGAACGTGGCATTAAAATCCCCAGCGACTATAATTTTAGAATTCGCTTGGAAACCCTCCACTAGATCATCTAATAATGAAACTACTAAGGATTCGCTATTAAAAGATTCTGACCTGGCATAAACATTTAACACGGTTAGGACTAGGCCAGACGGAAATGTAAGCTGGATGCCCATGATATCAGGTGAGGTTATTGAAAGTTGCTTATACCTACAGGCTATGGTGTTTTTAACCAGTATTAACAATCCGCCACTGGCCCTACCTGACATTTTAGGTGGGAGGGCATCCACACAATATGAGGTGTAACCATCAATAAACACCTTATCTACGGCCCACGTTTCTTGGAATACACAAATATCAATATTTCCCAAAGCAACAAACCATTCAGGATCTTGAAGTTTGGAGTGTATCCCTGCTAGGTTCCAGGATAGTAAGGTTAAACAGTCGTTGGTCCTGTTTCCACCAACGGGAGCGCCCTCAGACACATCTGCAGCACCATCGACTGTATTAACAGTTCCCTCCTTGAAATTAACAATTCTCTCCTCGGTGACCATATTTAGAAAATTACCGACTACTTGGCCAGTATAGGGGTGAACATCCTGTGACTTGTAAGTTAGAGCACTACCGGCGCTCGAGGGATCTAAAGGTAACACATTGATGGGTGTGTCCAAGGTATACAAAGGCTCCAAATGTGGGCTACCAATGTTATGTTTCGCAGTTAAGACCCCTATCGCCTCCTTGAAATAACTAATCCCCACATCTTCCACTCTAAAATTGGGTTGGACTTCGTTCAAAGTACCCTTTGCCGTACCTACATTCTCGAGTCTTCCACTATCCAAAAGGATCAGAGGGGTCAGTCAATCGTTTTCGTCTAAAGGGTTGAAAACATCAAACTGATTGTTGACGGGAATTGTATATCTAGCGTACCTCTGCCCCCCCATTAGGGACTCCCCGAATGGTGCCTGTGTCGCACGGTAATGTTTGTAAAAATATCCAAGGGGCAAAACACTGCTCCCTGTATGTGCCAATGACCAATTGCCTGCCCTTTCTAAAATCGCATTGACTAAGTCAGGTGATCCGAAGGAGACTACGACGCAGTCACCTTCTCGAGACTTGATTGAATTCCCCACCCAACCAACCCGTCTCGCCATTTTGAAGTTGGAGAAAAGAAAGTTTCCTAGCCTTGTCCTCCTATTTAATTCATAAAGACATTTGTTTTTCAAGCTAAACCAATGTTCCGGTGCTCCCGGGGGCAATTTGGGGACATTAGCTAGTACTATTGTATAAGGTAAGGCTTCCGGGGGCAGGTCGAGTACATAATTTCCTGTCTGTTCTCTCCCTGATTTACTATTAGGGCCCATATTCCTTTGGAACTGTATTTCCTCGGTGCGTACATGTTTGTGCTTGTTAGGGAGAGATGTCTTTGAGGTATTTTGGCACTGTTCTTGTGTGCTTGAAATGTGGACTAGGTCTTTGTCTATGACCCTCGATAATGACGCCCCCGCACAAGTGTTGTCTTTACTCATAGGAGTGATCGCAGGGAGAGCGGCAACAAGACCTAACCCAATGTTAGTGGATTCACTATTAGGACTACGATTCAACCCGGTATGCTGAATAGACTTGGAGCAGGTGGATTTAGCCTGAATTGGCTGAGTTGGCTGAGAAGACTAAGTATACTCGACTGTTAGCTGCTTTTGCAAATCTGGGGAAATGATACGTGTTAGTTTATCAATTTCCATTTCCAATTTACACAACTTTTGCATCAGTGGATTCAATAAAACTGATACGATGTCACCCAATTTAGACCAGAACCCTTCATTTACATCGGGTAACAGCGAGGGTAAAAGTAATGGAGGAGACGCGGTATTAACCGCTAAATTTCCAGCTATATCCTCCGTTTCCTCAACAGCCTCTCTTACTGCGCCTCTGCGCCCTTTTTTAGATAATGGGTATGATTGTTTGCTAGGACCAGGCCCTTTCCGTTTCTTGGACTGGGGTAAACAACTGCCCCCTTGTGTAGACTTACTTATTTGGCTCCTAGTATGCACTTTGGATCTAACGGACCATATCGCTTGTAAGTGGGGCAGCACTTAGCACAGGAGCCTGGGCAGGCGAGGTAATGATTGTTAACGGTAAGGGGGACTTGGCAGAAGAGCCGGGAATAAGATGGTCACCCGTGTTTGTACAATCAGAAGTATTGTGTTGTAGGGGAGGGGGATGAGGTTCAAAAGAGAGCCTACGCTCGGTAAGGGCAATTTCGTGGATAAGGACTGTCTCAGCCCTCTGGAGAAAGGCATCAAGAGTCCCTACCATCCCTTGACCTGCTAGCGATTTCTTCTTGGCTAATTCCCTCTGCGCCATAATACCGTGGAGAATTTATTAATTTAATTTTGTTTTATCTTTTTATATTACACACAATACAATAAGATAATACTCCTAAACCTTGAGCCACAGGCTTCCAAACACAGGACTAGGTCGGGGTACTAGCTTCCACAACAAGGGCCTGTGAGAGGTAGTAGATCAGTTCTGCCCAGAGTACAAACCAAGTGGTGTGGCCCAGCCCGGCCTCCTTCGGGCTCAGACGGGCCCTTGGTCCGGCCTTGGTCCGGGCATCGACCTGCGCGCGGGTGTAGAGGCAGCGCTTGATGCGCGTTGACCACGCCTCCCCCTCACTCGCGGCAGCTGCAGTCTTAATGGTGCACCCTGGGGGTTGTAGTCCTCTCCCAGGGTGATGAGGCAGCACACGACCCAACCGGCAGCACAAGAGCGTCCCCACACAGCAGGGCAGCAAATCCGGCAAGGAGCGCACCCCCAACAACAGGGATCAGGGCACAGCAAAGAATGGCTCTGGGACCGCTGCGTTTTTAGGGATAAGGGCACAGCAAAGAACAGTCAGGAAAAATCTCCCTCGCCACGGGGGGAGAGGCAGCGCTTTATGCGCGATGACCACGCCTCCCCCTCACTCGCGGCAGTTGCAGTGTTGATGGTGCACCCTGGGGGTTGTAGTCCTCTCCCAGGGTGATGAGGCAGCCCACGACCCAACCGGCAGCACAAGAGCGTCCCCACACAGCAGGGCAGCAAATCCGGCAAGGAGCGCACTCCCAACAACAGGGATCAGGGCACAGCAAAGAATGGTCCACCTGTTTGGCTCTGGGACCGCTGCGTTTCCCTCGCCGGATCTGTTGCTCCTGCCCAACCCTGCTGCTGCCTCTCCGGTATCTCCGTGGCTCTGTTGACCCTGCGAGCTCCCAGCTCTCATCAAGGACTGGCTGCCGCCTCTGCACTGACTCCGGCGGGAGAAGGCGGGGGGACGTTGTATGCGGGGACCCCTCGCCAGCGCCGTGAAGTGAAGCTCTCCTCTCGCAGCGAGCGGTACACTCTGTCCCTCCGCCCCAGGCAAATAAATCGGATGCTTAGATGGTGCCCAGTCACCAGACCTGCGGCAATCACGGCAGCCGCCTCGCCCCTCCAGGAACCACCGCTGTTCTGCCCAGCAATGCAATGTCAGCTCCGATGCACTTTCCTCATGGAGAGCCGGGGATCACTAGGCCCAATTCGACTCTTATGGTAGGTAGGTTTAAGACAACCTTTATAGAAAGCTATCCTAGTGGTAGCTGTGGATAGCAGCCTTCAGGCTAAGTCTTGGAGGAATGTAAAGCAGCTTGTTTTACCACACAATCTCTTGAATCACCAAATGAAAAGACACCACACAGGTATATATATCAAATATATATGTATTTATTACTAAACAACTCTCTACTAATCTCTTTATGAGATTAGAAGTCAGGAACATATGCACAAATCAACGTTTCACAATAAATTAAGCACAATATGGCTGGGGCCCTAGGGGCGTACCAGACCATATACTAAAAAAGAGACTTAAGAACAACGACTTGCAAAGAGACAAGGCCCAGGGCCTTCAGAAGTGTTGGGGCCTCACGAAACCACCCAAGGCAGGTAAGTAAAGGACCCACGGGGGACGCGTGCAGTGCGTGAACACAGGCGCGGATCGCCGTTGACTTCAATGGGGCAAGTCGTGGTAGGAAATTAAGAGTTTAAGGGCACTTCGGGAGTAGCTACAAGCAAGTCACTTACAGGGTAAGTAGTTCTAGGGCCAACACCCACAGGAGCACCGTAGTGCTGGAGTTACCTCACCCAGGGAAGCAGGGTGCATAGGTGTCCTTTGGTGTCGGGTCGCGGCGTCGTTTTCAATGGGAGCCAATGAAGACTTGCTGCTTGTGAAGTCCGAAGAAGTGTCCGGTGGAATCCAAGCCTGGATTCGGAAGAAGGAAGACCTGAAAGCAGAGGGGACAGTGTTCAAAGTCACTGGGCAGTGACTCGGGGCAAGGAAGATGAATGCCCACCGTCGTCAGAAGATTCAGGTTGTTCACGGGTGTCTTGACTCTTCGGCCATGAGGTCCCAGAGGCGTCGATGACGTCCAGGAGCTGGATTCAGTGTGTCCCACAAAGTCTGCAGCTGACTGCGGTGTCGGCAACCCGATTGGAGCCAACAAGCCTTCGTAGCACCAAGTCTTGTGGAAAGTGTAAAAAGTCAATGGTGCAGACCAGCAAGGTCTGGGGAACTCACCCAGCGAGGGTAAGTCAGGGTAGGCCTGGAGAAACCAGGGGAGCCCTTTGGTTCTTTAGAAAAGTCTTCAGGGGACCCACAAGCCAGCTGGCAAGGGATCGCAAAGACGCCTCAGGAGGATTCCTTCAACAGGGGCCCACGGTCACTCGGGATGGGGTAGGCCTCTGATCTTTGGAGGGATTCCTGCTAGAGGCTGGGACCACACGTGGTCCAAAGCACAAGTTCGTAGAACGTCGTGAAGGGGTTGCACTTGACAATAGTGCACGGTTCCCAGGGACTGCGGTTCCTCGTCACTCGTGGGGTCCACTTGCCTCAGCTTTGCTGGGGACTCACGATGGCCTTTGAGAAGTCTGGAAATTTTCTTCCTGGGCTGCAGGGACTTTGGGCTCCGGCGGGAGCGGCGTAGTTTGCGACTGTTGTTGTAGTTTTTGGTGCCTGCCAAGCAGGGGAGTCACTCCTTGACTCCAAGGGAGATTCTTCAGTCTTCCAGAGGTAGTGGAACGTCAAAGGTTCAGGATTCTTCTTAAGAGCGTCATCCAGGGAGATCTAGTTTGCAATGCACAGGTTCCCCCTCTTATACTAAAAGGAAGGGAGGGACTAGCTCTATGACCCCACCTATGGGAGGGTCAGGGGAGTGGATGGCTACACCCACTTCCCTTTGTCCAGTTTCGTGCCAGAGCAGGGGCAGGTAGCCCCTGAGCTGGTTTGAACTGGCATATGCACAGAGGAGCCTTCTGCTCCCCAGTGCAGGACTTCAAAGCACTCTAAGAGTGCACCCACCCAGCCCCAATACACTAAACCCTGTCTGGAAAGTGGTCACACCCTCCTGTGACAGGATACCTATTGTTGGGCTTCCTCCAGTGCGAGTTTCGGTCATCAGCAGGAGGGCAGCCCAGTGTCTGTGACTGGTGGCATCCATTTTGTGATGCCAGGGCTCTTCAGGATTCTACCGCGTTTCCACAGTAGGTACATGTCTATCCCTCTAGAAGGGTGGAATGCTACCCCCGCTGCCAGAACTGGCGGGGGGGGTAGTATTCCAAGATGTTTGACACCAAACACGACATGTTTCCGTGCAGCCATCCCAAAGTTAGCATTTAACGCGAGGTTATAATGTGCTTAAGAGTATATGGTCAGGCTGCACTACAAACAGCATCAGAGAAGGGTCTCCAAATGCTGCAGAGGGGCTCTGCTCATGCAGAGGCACCCTCTCACATAGGAACCAAGCACTCTGCCTTCAGGATTGATAAGGCCTGCCATAGGAGTGACTTATAGGTTTATATGTGTGTATCTATGTAGTGATATAGGTAGCCTATATCACAGTAAGGGGTGCATGCACCACCTTACCCAGGCTGCAGTAGCAGGCCTGTGGTGTCAGATTTAGTCTGCTTCCCAGGGGTGGCATAATACATGCTTCAGCCCCTTGTAGGCCTGTGAAGTACCTATGCCCTTGGCACCTAAGGTACCATATACTAGGGACTCATAAGGTACCAGAGTATCCAATCACTAGTGCACCTAGAGTGCACTCCAAGTCGTTTAGAGAGAACAGAGAGGCTGGGGCCCTGATTGGCAGGGTCCCAGCCTGACTATAGCCAGAAACCAGTGTAAACATCAGAAAAAAAGTGGGGGCAACATAAGAGGCAGATCCTACTCTCCTACATTCTGGATTTGTTTCCCTGTAAGTTCTAGTGGAACCGCCCTAAAAAGGTACAGGACCCTTGGTAAAATATTCATCTTTAGGACGTTACACCTTCCCAACATTGACAAGTGTAGGCCTTCCATTCTGTCTAATTCCTTTTTAATCTTCCGCAACATGGGATCCCAATTAGACAATACCATCGTATCTAGACATGCATTAAGGCGCACCCCTAAATATGTTGCCTCCTTCGTGACTCTAGAATCAATAAATAATGCCTGATCTGTGCATATAACCTGCGTCTTGGCCAAGTTTAACTTGTAGCCAGATCTTTTCCCAAATATAGTTACTAGTTGTTCAATCTCTGCCAAAGTCCTGGCTGGATCAGGCAAGACTATCGCTATATCATCTGCATATGCTAATATATTAACCCGTTCCTGCCCAAGCCTCACCGGCTGTATATTTAAACTATTTTCCAACAGGTTCAGGAACAGATTAATATAAAGAGCAAATAGCAGAGGAGAGCAGGGACAACCCTGTCGGGTGCCCCTTGATATCGGTACAAGATTAGATTCAAGCCCCAATGCACAAACCCGCGCCACAGGGGATCTATACATAGTTCTAACCACCTGGATGAAACCAGGTCCAAACCCTTGCCACCGCATAGTTACCCATAAAAATTCCCAGGAGACACGGTGAAACGCTTTCTCTGCGTCAAGTAGAATCACTCCACATGGCGCTTTTCGCACATTAGCAGAGTCTAACAAGGTGACTACTCTGCCTATGTGGTTGACCGTGCCTCTTCCTGGGTTAAATCCATGCTGATGGACCGAGACTAAGGGCGTTATCACTCGGGAGAGTCGTGTGGCCAGTATTTTTGCGTACATTTTCCCATCGCAATTTAAAAGTGAGATGGGTCTATATTACCCTGGTGAAGTGGGCAGTTTATCTTTTTTGAGAAAAATAACAATGCTAGCTAAATCCCACGACGCCGGGGCCTCCCCCTTCTGTGCTTCCTGAAATACGGTAAGCGTATCTGATTGTATCTCAGCTAAAAAAGTTTTGTAGAATTCCACCGGGAGCTCGTCGGGGCCAGCAGCCTTCCCTGTTGCTAACGAGCCCACAGCTTCCAACAGCTCTTCCATAGTAGCCGGTTCCTCTAAAAATCTCTGATCATCTTCGCTTAACATCCTCCTATATGGATCTTTATAGAGGGATTCCATTCTCTCCTGGGTATTAGTATTCTCTGAATATAACCCCTCATAAAAGGCCCTAAAAACCTCCATAACCTCCTCTGGTGTTTCCACTATTTTACCTGTCGGATATTTAATTGCAGTGATAGTGTCCTTAACCTCCTTCCACCTAATTTTCTTAGCCAAGCATCTACTGGTTGCCTCCCCAAACTCGTAGCACTCTCTTCTAAAAAGATGGTATTTCTTTGCTATATCTTTAGCCCACTCTTAGTTTATCCTGGCTTTACAGCGAGCAACCTCCGTCTGTGCCTGTGAGATATCTAATTTCCCCTAGACCACCTGTATCAGGGCATACTCCGCTTGTTGCAAGTTATCATATAGGCCCTGTAGGAGCTGCCTCTTTTGCTTTTGAACATATAGTCCAAAGCTCAGGATCTCTCCCCTGAGCCCTGCTTTTAGTGCATCCCAGACTATGCCACATTTAGTGGAGTTGCGATTTATAGCCAAAAATTGATTTAACCACTGTCGTATATGACAAATAAATTTTTCATTTAATAGTAACTTCCTATCAAAAGAAAACGACCCTCGAGAGCGAACCAAACCATGCATTATGAGTTTTAATAAAACTGGATTATGATCCGAGGTGATTCGGGGGAAAATATGTATGTGTGCATCTGCTAGGTATGTTTTAGTGACAAAAAAATAATCTAACCTTGCTAGCTTTTGATGCGGGCATGACTAATGCGTATACCCTGGATCTGGATGTCTTAACCTTGGCCATGCATCAGCTAAGCCGTGTTCGTAAATAAGCTGTTGCAAAGCCTTATAGACCTTGGGTTTCCGGCCATAGTATTTGTCTCCACCCAGCCCCTGGGTAACTTCTTCCAATTGGATATTAAAATCCCAACACAATATCAAAGGAGAAGCCCAGGAGGCCAATTCTGTGTTCAAGTATTCAATGGTCTGAGCTTCATCATAATTAGATCCATAGACGGAACATATTGTAAATTTCTTGTTAGCAACAGCACATTCGATCATCGCCCAACGGCCATACTAATCTGCCAAACTTTTAATTACCGTTAATATATTATTTTTAGCAAGAATGGCCACGCCTCTGGTAGTAGTGCCTTGCGAAGTGCAGACCAGAAGTTTATACCCCATCTCCTTTAGTGCGCTATGCTTATTCCATGCAATATGTGTCTCTTGAAGACATACCACGTCCGGGGACATATTTCTGATTTCCTGTGCCACTCTTTGTCGCTTAGCCCTTTCATTAAGCCCCCGCACATTAAACGTGCATAGAGATAAAACAGTCATCCTTAGCCTGGTTCAAAACTGCATCGAACACTCCCTATCTCCCACAACATCACACTCTTTCCTCTTGTTAGCTTTATAATATTTATTGGCTTATTTGCAATTTTCACCCTCTCCACCATCCCCCCTGTGGCAGCCTCCCCTCTCCCAGAAAACCCCCCACACCCATCCGAGCAACCCCTCTGCCAGCAGAGGCCCCCCCTGCCCTCCCCCATACAGAGGCTGATAGACCCAACGGTCTAAAGTGATGGAGAGCCTCGTAGAAGCACCTGTCACCCCCCGATTCACCCAAATAGTGCATTATATAGAAAAGAAGATAAGAGAAAAGGGAAAAAAAGAAAAAGAAATAAGCTAAAAACAAAGGGGCTTGATTTAAAGCACGACATAGCTTAAAACTTGCAAGCTAGTACCCTATCTAAGTATACAGCGGTTTTCTACTAACATTAACTAAAACTGCCAGCTACTAATACTATCCCCTTTCCTAAGGTTTGATGTCATGTAAAAATTCTTTAGCTTTTGACTGTGAAAAATCTCGTCTTATCCTTATATATTATTTTTAGTTTAGCTGGGTTTAAAAGAAATGCTGGAGCGCCTTTGCCCTGAAAAGGATTGATTAACTGCCTAAGCTGCCACCTTTTTTCCACAGTGTTGTGACAGTAATCAGGATGGACAAATAACTCAAATCCTGCCCCCTTTTTCTGCCTATCTGGTCTAGCCAGGTCTTACAAGGCTTGTCTAGATAGAAAATTTGAAAGACAGATCAATATAGCTCTAGGTCTCAAGGTGGAATTGTTCGATCCCGAGTGGTTGCTTTGCCAAAAAGGGAACCGGTGGGCGCGTTGTATCTTTATATCCCATGTCCACTGTGTCAGTTCCGGAAAGGCTGCTGTGAAAAGTTCCACCACAAACTTCCGGGGAACGGAGCCTTCAACACCTTCGGGGACACCAAGGATTCTCAAATTATTGCGGTGGAGGCGATTTTCCATATCCTCGAGCTTCCAGGCAATATCACTCTTCTGCGTCATCAGTGCGTCCGTGGCTGCTTTCTGTACAGTCATCTCGTCTTCGAGTGTGGAGATCCTGTTCTCTGCTTCAGAGATTCTTTTTTTTTAAATGTGTTTATTAATCAGCTTGCATATAAACACAGCAGGTCCTCATGCAAGAGGCCAATACAATCTTCTAGAATCAATGATGGTACAAGCATTTGTTTATATCCACAAAGCAATGTAACATCCCCCAAAACTCCCCACCACCCTCCAACTTGTTATCCCAGGGCACTGAAAAAGGAAATCATGTCCCCAACAGAGCATCACATCAAATACCGCAGTATTACAGTAAATGACAGTCCCTAAGTGAGACACAGCCAGAGTGATAGAGTGCATCAGCTATTATATAGCAGGGTTTGTAAGAAGATACACAGTAAGCGGAGCCCAAAAATCTTTAGGACGGGAGGTTTCAGGCAATTCCTCGGCATAGGTCTCTAGTTGTTCTTTGCAGTACTGCAGGTCCCGAACCCATTTCTTCAGAGTTGGAGTGAGCCTAGAACCCCAGCACTGTGCCACCGCTCGTTTTGCTAATAAGGTCGAGACCGCTACCAGTCTTCCGACACCACCTCCGTGAGTAGATTGGTAACCATTCCCCAAAATGTATATATACCTTGACATTTCCATGCAAGATGTAAGAAGCCCGCATCCCCCTGCCCACAGCGAATACAGCAGGAGCTTTCCCGCAGACCAAACCACATCAATTGCATCGGAGTATAATATAGTTGGTCCACAAGAAAGGAAGGTGCACTCTGATTGAAGTCAGTCAGGAGACACACTTATCCAAAATATCTTCTTTTTATTGACGTAGTTTGTTTTAAAACTGGCACACAGCCAACGCGTTTCGTTCCCTAGTGCCACGGGAACTTCGTCAGGGCTCACTCAAAATTCAAAAGAACAGATATAACCAAAATTGCTCCAAAAAATCCATTGGTGTACGACGTCACCTGTTTAGATCGTCCAGTACAAACAGTCCAAATATATCTCAAGCATAATCGTCTCTTTCCAAAGTAAATATATTGGATGTAATATAGCACAAAGTTAAAAACAGCCGCTCCCCTTGGTTCTAAGAGGACACATGTGGAAGATACCAGACAGCAATATCTTAGAGTAAATCAATTGAACATCCACAGTATAAGGCCCCAGGGCACACAGAAGTCCTCAAATATGGAACAAGCAACTTAGAAATATTCAAATGGGCATCCAAAATATGAAGCCCCAGGACGCACAATAGTCCTCAAATTTGGAACAACCAGCTCTGTAATAACGCACAGGTCCTATACGGCATGGTAACCGGCAGGCACATATCAGGAGCTTCAAAGCCTCCCCTCTCAAACGGCAATGTCAACATCTCCCAGCTACATCGGGCCTTCTTGCCGCCCCATACGAAGGTGAGTAAAGCTGATTGGAGTGAGTTGAACAACGCGAGATTCAGACGGATAGGAATAATAATGAACAAGTAAAGGAGTTTGGGCAAGATAGTCATTTTGACTACCGCGATGCGATCAGCCAAAGAAAGCGGGAGTTTGGCCCATCTCGTTGCACGGTCCGTGATGTGGACCAGGGCCCGGCCATAGTTTTCCAAGACAACTACCTCAGGGTCCCTGTGCAGCCATACCCCTAAATATTTTACTGGGTCAGTCGACCATGCTAGCGGGAAGTCTAGTTCAACACGTCGCGTACCCACAGTGAGGGGAAACACCATCGATTTTGCGCAGTTTATGCAGAGCCCCGAGAAGCGTTCGAATTTTATATATTCGCGAAGGAGTTCTGGGAGAAACGTCTCAGGTTCCCGGACCTATAAAAGCATATCATCGGCGTACATCGAGACTACCAATGGGCGCTGTCTAAAGCGTAGTGCTGCTGGTGCGTGATTTTGGTGGAGTTTGCAAGCCAGCAGCTCCAGAGCCAGCGAGAACAGCATTGGCAACAGGGGGCAACCCTGCCGGGTGCCGCGTCGAATAGGGAACGCTGTAGATACCCAGCCATTGACCCGGACATGTGCTACTGGCGCCGCATATAAAAGATGTATCCACTTAAAAAAAATGGAGGCAGCCCCATTCTGAGCAGTACCGTGAACATAAACTGCCACTGCAGGGAATCAAATGCTTTTGCTGCGTCGAGCAACACAGCAACCGCTTGAAAATCGGCTTCAAAGTAGTGAAGGGTGGAGAAGACCGTTCGTAAATTGTGCGCTGTAGACCGGGCAGGGACAAACCCCGACTGATCCGGGAGGACCAGATTAGGGATGAGTGGTTGAAGCCAACTGGCTATCATTTTGGCCAATATTTTGGCATCAATATTTATGATGGAGAGTGGGCGGTAGGAATCGCACCGGTTAGCAGGCTTATCAGGCTTAAGGAGCACCACCAAGAGGGCCTCTTTTAGCGAGGGGGGGAGAGTGCCACTGTTGTATGCTTCCGCGAAGACATCCAAGAGCCTAGGTGCCAGATCGTCAGCATAGGCTTTATAAAACTCACTAGGGAGTCCGTCTAGCCCCGCAGCTTTACAAGTGGGTAGCGACATGATAGCCATTTTGACATCTTCCACATCAAAGGGCTGGGTGAGGTACTCGCGTTGATTCAGAGAGAGCCAGCCCAACGCGACATCATCCAAGTACTCATTGATGTCAGTAGCTGACACATGCCCCTGCTCTCCATACAAGGTGGAGTAGAAGTCCAGCACCACTTCACTAATTTCAGGGGAAGTATAGTGCACTATTCCCCCAGGGTCTAGCATTTCCGTGATGCAATGCTGAGACCATGGCGCAGCCAGCTTCTGAGCAAGTGAGCGACTGGGGTGGCCCCCCTCCCCATAGTAACGCGCCGTACAGCATTTGACCTATGAGCTATCTCCTGATCCGCTGTGTCATTATATTCCGTTACCAATTCCCGTATGGTAGCAAGTATAGATGAGGCTGGGTTTTGGGCATATTCGCGCTCTAAAGCGGAGATATTGTCGGCCAGTTTATGCATTCGGCATCTTAGATCCTTTAGTACCCCTGCCTGCGCTCCCATGCAGATAACCCTGATAGTAACTTTAAATGCCTGCCACAGGATCCCAGGGCTGTCCACATAGCCAGTGTTCTCCCTAAAAAAATCACCGATAGCCACACTCACTGTACACCTGAACACTGGGTCAGTAAGGGAGGATGGCTGCAATCGCCACTGAAACTGGGGCGTTCACAGGCGGGAGCACACACCACCAAGAGCACAGGGGAGTGGTCCGATAAGGTTTTGGCTAGGTGGCAAACATCTACAACCCATGTACATGCGATCTCTGAAAGAAGCCAATAGTCCAATCGGGACCATGTGCCATGCACCCTAGATATGAATGTGCTTTCGCGGGCTCCCGGGTGCCGCATGCGCCAAATGTCCTGTATAGCCCCTGCATCTAGAAAACCCAGCAGTGCCTCAGATGCCTGGCTGTGTCGTGCCGCACCACTGCCCTGTCTGTCGAGTCATGCATCCAGGCAAGCATTGAAGTCGCCACCCCAGAACAGTTCAACCAAAGGAAATTTAGAGACGCGACGCCAAACGTCTGTGAAAAAGGCGGGGTCATCGACATTTGGGCCGTATACATTCACGAAGAGGACTTCCTTCCCCCCAAGTTGACCATGGTCTAATGCCACCCTGCCCTGTGTATCCGTTTCTGTGTGAAGCGCAGTGAAAGGGAGCCCTTTTTTCACTAATATCATCACTCCCCGGGCGTAAGAAGAATAGGAAGAGGCAACCCTCAGCGCAGCCCAGTGAGCGCCAACATTCTTTTCCGATAGCTGTGTAAGATGCGTCTCTTGCAAGAATGCCACCTGGACGTCTAGCCTGTCTAACTGCGCTAATACTGCCCGTATCTTTCTAGGACTATTCAAGCTGCGCACATTCCAGGTGAGGAACTTTACATTACTGCCCATAGATGTGCAGAGTCAGATATAGGTAGTAGTGTAAAAATGAGTGTTGGAATCTGCTCAAAGAGGCATACTGAAATTACAACAAAAGAGTGCCCACTGCCCCCCCTAACCCACCCTCCACAACCCCCCACCCACTTCAGTGGCCCAAACTTGCCAAAGCCATCCCATCCCGACATAAACAGCCCCCAACATGGTGAACAACAGAGGCAGAACCGGCTTTGGGGAACTCCCATGGGGGGAACACCAGAGTGCATCAAACCTCCTACGTGGCAGGAGGTGGCTGATCGGGTAAAAGAAATGTGCAAAAGGTTACAAGCAAACGCCAATAAGCAATGCATCAACATGTCAAAGCCGAAGTGTAGTGCCGTCCCTACAGAGCAGTTACATTAGATAATCGAGAAACTCGATATATGCTGATAATGTGAGTATCCCGAGGGATGAAACCGTGAGAGATACTAAACCTGGCCCCATAAGTGGCCATCACAGGAGGTCAGGTACCCCGGAAGGCGTGAGAAGGCAGGAGCAACTTCTGCCCGCCCCAAGGTTATTAGTAACAATTCAGGAGGGAGGAAGCATGATACCATTTGGGAGTATGGGTCCCAACCCACTAATGGACCAAAGTCTGGGGCAGGTCCCGCCCTCCCCGTCAAAATCGGGTCCTGCAAGAGAGAGAAATAAGCCTGCAACATACGGAGAGTACAGGGGAAAGCTACTAGCTATGATCCACAAGATATGACCAGGCAGCAGTACGTGTGGAGAGACAGACGGGACAAGTCCAGGTACGTCATGAGTGCCAGACAGTAGCACAACAATAGAGCAGACCTAGGCACACCATCATAGTTCCTCTTCATCATGAGCCGCCGCTGTCTCAGATTGCCTACGTTTCTGCTTCTTGACGTAATCCATTGCCGCCTTAGGGGATGTAAAGATTTTGCTATCCCCCTCCTGGCCCACCTGTAAGCGGGCGGGATACAGCATCGTGTAGGGATTACCTTCAGTCTGTAGGAATTTCTTTACCGTACCGAACTCCCTCCGCGCTGCCTGAACGGCCACCGTAAAATCAGGGAAGAAAGACAGAGTGTTCCCTTGGTGATTAATGGTGCCCTTGTCTCTAGCAAGCCTCAGGATGATGTCACGGTCTCTGTAATTCAATATGCATGCTATTATATGGCGCGGTGGGGCCCCTGGCACCGGTCTCGCCGTCAGAGAGCGGTGGGCCCGCTCCACGATAAACATAGGAGATAGATTATCAGAACCGAATATTTCCTTGATCAAGGTTTCAATGTAAGACTCCATTCTGCCGGTATTGGTGGACTCCGGCAGGCCTGTGATGCGGACGTTATTGCGGCGGGACCTGGCCTCTAAATCTTCATTCTTCGCTTGAATAAGCGCCAATACCTTCTCCATGTGGAGAATCTTGTCCGCTACTTCGCTCAGGCCATCCTCATCTGTGGAGACACGCTGTTCAATTTCACCCATCCTCACATTTTGTTTATCAAGTTGGGAGTACATATGGTCGAGTCTGTGGTTCACCGCTGCCATCGTCCCCTCGATGGATTGGAGACTCTTCTGCATGGCGAGTAATGTTGACTCCAACTTGGAAGGGCCTTCGCCAGGGGCATCCGCCTCCGAGTCCGAGGCCGCACGCTGCTGTGGCTTGGCGGATTTGCGTGCTTTGAACGTGAGGCGAGGCTGCGATTTATCTGTGCGCCCCATGGTGACAGAGAGCAGGGCGTAATCGGGCGAGTCTCCCCCTCAGTCAGACCCCAAGGCCCGCCAGCCGTGGCCAGCAGATCCGAGAAGCATCAGAGCCCCACATCGAGTTGTGTCCGCCTACTCACAACCAGCCCCCAGAGTCTGTCAAAGAAGTGGGAGCCGCGGTATACCAGGCTCAAGCAAATGTGCACAGACTGCCGGCACCGAGGCTCCGCGGCAATGCGGAATGTCAATCCCCACCAATGCAGTCAGAGTAGCGCTGAGATGAGATGAATGAAACAGGCCCCAGGCACCCCCCTAACTCTGGTCCGGTTGTAACTGGGGAGCCAGCAGATATCGTGGTTCTCGCTAGCCGCCTGGGGGGGGTATGCAGTTGGTGGTCGCCAGCAGCGCAGATGGGGCCCAGAAGCACAAAGGTGAGTGGCAGCAGCGGGGTTCAGAGGGCTGCGCCAGGGTCCCATGCAGTCTCCCCGCCGGACCACACCAGATCCGCAGCGCACGGCACCTCACACACAGGTCGCAGCTCGCGGAGCATGGGCCAGCTCTCCGGCCCCCACCCACCGCCGCAGCTAAAGGCCAGGAGCCCGGCTGCACCCCACTCACCGCAGCCTGCTGTCGGCGCCGTCCGTCCCACTCCGCGTGGGGCCCACAGCTGCCAGATATCAGCTCGCTCCCGGCCTAGGCTGGTGTCTGCACCGATATGTGCAGCGGAGGTAGGCCGCGACTCCGCGACCCCCGGGGAGCTCAGGCAAGGACCCAGCACCACTCCGGCAGGTCAGGGCACATCGCGCTGTTCAGCCCTGAACTCCAGTGGGCCCCTCAGGTGTGAGAGCGGATGGTGAATCACTGCACAGCCGACCCCAGCAGATGAAACCAGGGCGACGCGAAGGCGCCCCCGCGCACAGGACGACTCCGGGGATCGGGCGCCTCTCACCCCGCACTGCAGGATCCACTTCAGCAAGTCCGCCGATTAGCACGCAGAGATCCGCACAGGTAGGTGAGGCAGCGGGGACCACAGCAGTTAGGATGCAGCGGCCACCATGTTGCCGCGCGGCAGGCGCTGCTAGGGAGGCAAATGTCAGCTCCTGTGATGACTTTAGGGTGATACAGCTTCCTTCACCCGCTGCATGAAGTGCTCGCGCTGCAGGGCAGGTAACGGTGAACTCCGATGCAATGATTTTGGGCGGATATTGAACGGATTAGGTCTCAGCCGGGCGGAGCAGCACTAAAGTGCGGCCATCTTGCCTGGCGCCCTCTAGCGCCCCCCTGCTTCAGAAATTCTTTCCGCGAACTCCGAACAAGACTTGGCCACTCGCCGGAGTGAATTTTGCAATTTTCGACAGGCACCTTGAGTTTTTTGGCTCTCATCTCTATGCGACATCATTGTCTCGTATATAACCGCCAGAGAGATGTCACCTGAACATTCTGACGGAATGCGCTGTTCTTGTCTCGGTGCCCCCCCGACTGCTGTGGCTGTCCCCGGAGTAGTGGTATTCAGCTGCTCTTGCCCCGGGGATATATCAGAATCAACTGGTGCTATGGGTATAAGGGGTATGGAAGGTAATATTTTTTTCCTTACTGTGCCGGGGCCAGATACCCTGGTATAATTTCCCGGGGTCTCCTCTTCCTGATGTATGCTGCTGGGTTCACTCCAACACCTGTTTGGAGAACCGGAGGGGCCATCGGATACCTGCAAAGACGCATCCCCTGATGAGTTTGACTGATCAGAGAGAGAAAAAATGCTCTCCTATGTCAGCCTCCGGCGGCTCTACAGCATTATTTCCATCTGTTGTTTGCCCCTTACCACCAGGCGCTATTATAACCTTTAAATCTTGCCTATTGACATCAAGGTCTAAGGATGCCGCCCCTGATATAGTCATTGTATCCTGTGATTTTTGCCCCCTCAGCCCATCACCCCTGGAGTAATCAGCGGGGGTTGCCCAAGAAATTATCCTGCCCTCCTTGATTCATTACAGTCTCCACACTCTGTCCCGAGACCCCTGAATTCCCTCTGCTCACCTCTTCGGGACCTGCAGAAAGCGCTACCTTCTTCAAGGACTCTCCATCTTGGCCCGAATTCTTGCCCTTTCTGGCTGCCAGAAAGATTGCTGGAGTAGTTCTTTTCCCTGGGCCCATGGAACTTGCCGGGCTGCCACTATCCAAAACCGCTCCACGTCGTTGTTTTGCCTGGGCGGTTTCCGGGGGTTTGAGCAAAGCGCGTCTTTCCACCTCTAGCGTTC
The DNA here is from genome assembly GCA_963921515.1 of Calotriton arnoldi. Taxonomy (NCBI): domain Eukaryota; kingdom Metazoa; phylum Chordata; class Amphibia; order Caudata; family Salamandridae; genus Calotriton; species Calotriton arnoldi. The sequence continues at coordinate 984,679 of CAWUFW010001209.1, forward strand.
TTTGGCGGCATCCTTGTTCAAGCCGATCCACGCCAGTCCCCAGCCAAGCACCGAAGAGCTCCTCGAGGGAGACGCCAGAACAGACGGGAGCCCGAGGATCGAGAGCCATACGCCGGTGAGCAATATATCGCAAGTAGATCACAGAGCATTTCACGCTATATATTTTCCAGCATTACATCGTCCTTTATATTTTTTCCATAGACCACAGTGCCGTGCTCTTCTTACGGGGGGAGGTGCGGAGGAGACAGATTACAAGTGCTCACTCGGCCGACATATCGGCCGCCATCTTGCCCCTCTCTGGTAAAAGTTCCATCTGACATTTTTAGATCCTTTAGGGGGGATGACTTGGGATTCTTATAGAGGTTAGGTTTTAGCCTTTGATTGTCCTGGGCAGTGTTAGATGGATCTGAAAGGAAGGTGTTTTGTGTGATTGAAGTATTAGTGTTCAGTGGAATATGAGGTAGAGCTTGGTGTATACGTTTATTCCTTTTTGCTTTCAGGAGCTTGTCACTGAGTGATCCAAGTGGGATCAGTAGAGGATTAAGGGGGGTAGAGCAGGTCCTTGAGATGGGGCTAGGAGCAGTGAAGGTAATGGAAATGGGAGTCCTTTTTATATTTCTGATCCGAGGGTGTTTTACCCTCTTTCTATTTCTATGGTTCGAGCTAGCTCAGCTCACGGCCATTTTGATTCCGAGCAGTACAAGAATAAAGGAAGGGAAGGAATAGATTATGTTGTGTTTGTAAGTGGGGGAAATGAATAACAGAATTATTTTGTACGAGTTGATGAACAAACATACCATTTTCTTTTCAATGTTTAACCCCTTGCCTGCTTATGACGGAACCACACCGTCATGAGCCACGGGCGGCGTGTGCTCATGACAGCATGGTTCCGTCATGCGGCTGCCGCTCCGCCCACGCAGCATTAATTCCCCGCCTGTGCGGGCGAATTAATGAGCGGGCGGGGCCGTGACGGAACCACGCCGTCATGAGCACACGCCGCCCGTGACTCATGATGGCATGGTTCCGTCACGAGCATGGCAGCGCCGCGCACACCCCCACCTCCTCCGTGCCGCGGCGAAATTCGCGCCGCGGCCAAGGAGTTAAAACAGAATGATTTGCATTGAAATCTAATAAATTTGTTATACCACATACAAGAGGCAAGGACACATTGATAAAAATCAAAACCTGCAGAAAACATTGTGTGTAGCAGATGCTGAGAATATTGTAGAATAGGGCTTGTAGAAATAAAAGTGCAGTTGGTCATATAAATTACATCAGTAATTGAGAAATCCTTCAGTAAAGAATGTTCAAATACAATCCATCGTGGTATGGGAGAATCTTGAAAGCCATTAGTTAGAGCATGAAATTGGTGAATTAAAAAAACTGAATGATACACCTTGAAGTCAGGAAAGTGGGACACCACCTTCATTCTTCAGACGTTTAAGTTTTGATAAGGCAATACTTGCATGCTTATTATCCCAGAGAAATTTGGTGCAAATGGAATTGATCCGAGAAAAGTAGGACTCAGGTATATTAAAGGGTAGCATAGACAATATATAAAGGACATGTGGCACAATCATCATCTTGATGGTGTCTAGCTTACCCCACCATGGTAGATGATGAGCAGACCATGATGAAAGTAATTTCTGAAGTTTGAGTTTTAAAGTAGTAAAAATATAACTGATTGTGTTTGGAATAGTAGAGGAAAACCAAATACCAAGGTATTTGATTTTGGAAGGGCACCAGGTAAAATTAGTATCAGCAAACATATATTGATAACAGGAAGAATGTAATGGTAGATTTTCAGTTTTAGAGACGTTTAGTTTATAACCAGAGATATTAGATTATAATTTGATTTCTTGTAAAAAGGATTTACAGAGAAGAGAAGGTTAGACATATATATTAAAATATCTTCAGCATAAGCCGATAACTTGTTTCAAGGGAATTATGTTTGAAACCTGGCATAAGAGTGTTACAACAAATACATTCAAGAAAAGGTTCTAGAAAAAGAATAAAAAGCAATGGAGAGAGGGGACAACCTTTTCTAGTACCTCTATGCAAATGAAAACAAGGAGAAAAGCGTCCATTAACAAAAACACTGGCACAAGGGTCAGAGTATAGTAATTTTATAAATGAAATACATTTAGGGGCAAAACCAAACTATTGGAGAGTAGTGAACATAAATTGCTAGTAGTGAATGTGGTCAAAAGCCCTTTCGGCATCAAGAGATAACGCTGCAAGGGGAGAATGATATTTCTTACTAAATGTAAGAATATTTGAAAATATTCTAATATTATCCGCAGCAAGTCTACCCTTAACAATACCAGATTGGTGAAGTAGGGGGACAATGTTCTCAAGGCGAGATGCTAAAATTTTGGCAAATAGGTTGCAATCATAATTAATTCATAAAATAGGATGATAGTTTTTACAAAGGGTGAGGTCTTTGTCAGCTTTAAGAATTATAACAATCAATGTTTCTAACAGGGATTCAGTGGCCTTTGAATCCAAATGAAAAGAATTAAAAAGTTCAAGTAATTTAGGGGCAAATATAGAAGAAAAAGAAGAGAACAATTCAACAGAGAATCCATCTGGGCCAGGAGAATTAGCTTTATTTAGGGATTTAATAGCATCCATAATCTCCTGAAGAGTTATGTCAGCTTCTAATGATTGAAATTTGTCAGGAATGGAAGGAGGCTTAAGAATACCATAAAAACGGCATATTGTGTTTTAAAGGATTGGTGTCGTCAGAATATAATGATTTGTAGTATTCTTGGAAGGTGTTAGAAATGTCAGCATCTGAAGATGCAATTTTATTGTTAAGTTCATTTCCAATAGGTCCAATGTTTTTCAGTTCAGATTTAATTTTAAATAACTAGCCAATATTTTTACCCGCTTTGTTTTGACCTCCATGATATTTTGATTTAACTTTAAGGAGGATATTACAAGCATCAATGGTGGCGAGTTTATTGAGGGTAGACTTGGCTTTAATCAATTCATGTAAGACTGAAGAAGATTTAGAGGTAAAATAAGTATGGTCTAATGTTTTAATTTGCTGTATTAATGCAATGTATTGGGCATTTGTTAGTTTTTTTTCTTTTAGCTGAATAAGCTATAGTGAAGGTTTGAAAAGAGGCTTTGAAAGCATCCCAGTTATGAGTGGATGTTTCACTGGTTTGGTTACATTTAAAGAATTAATTGATGAAAGCAGTAGCTTCAGTGATAAAAATTATTGTCATATAAAAGAAAATGATTGACTTTTCGATGGCCATCTTTAAAATTGGGGAGAGATAACTCAAAAGACGATACAACAGGGGCATGATCGGAGAAAAAATGGAGCCAATTTCTGAGCACTGAATTGAAGGAAGTAGGGTCTTAGGGGCCGATTACGATGGCGGTCGGAAAACCATTCCGACCGCCGTGGCAATGGGAAAAGACCGCCCACCTGGCCTGCGGCACCACCGCCGATCACATTACGATGCACTGCCGGAAAAAAATGACCGCTACGGTCGGATTCCAAGAAACACCACCGGGCACGTGCGGAAAAGGCGAAATTCCGTCCACGGCGGTCGGTTTCACTGCGGAAAGCCAACAAACCGCCGATACACAAGCGGAATTGCCACGAGTGCAATCAAGATGTTACCGCGGTGCCTGCGGTACGACCGCTTGTTTCCGACCGCCACGAATGTCATCAATGATGAATGGGAGAGCCAGAGGAAGGACTATTGCAGTCCGACCGCGGTGTTTGCGCGGAAATAGTAATGGCAGTCGAAAGCAACTACACCACAAAACTACCAAATGTGGCTGTGTATCTGGCTCAGCCAATAAAAACAGCTAACACACCCCATTGACACATGCCCCTGGCAAATAAAAACTACAAATCCCAGCTCAACACAGACAACACACCTGACATGAATACTCCGTTTGGACCCACCCACATAGCAGAGCATAAAACCAGCCCCTGCATGACCACAATTCTTTGCACAACTCCAGAACTGAAGGGCCCAACAATACCACACAAAGGATAGGCAACCCTGCACACATCACACCATCACAAACACACACACACACCACACACATCACCACCACCACCTTCACACCTGCAATCTTAACCACTCAGCACATCACACACCATGGCACAGAAGATGCCCAAATTCACTGATGGTGAGTTGTCAGTCCTGGTGGATGAGATTATAAGAGTTGAGCCATATATTTTAGGAAGCAGGGTCCAACAGACCCCATCAGCCAGGCAAAATCAAATGTGGCAAAGGATAGTTGACAGAGTCAATGCTGTAGGGCAAGTTCCACGCAACAGGAAGGAGATCAGGAAGAGGTGGACTGACCTCAAGAGCAAGGTCAAGGAGAAGAACAGCAAGAACCGTGAGCTGGCAAACCGGACTGGCAGTGGCCCTCCCATTCCACCAAGAACATTCAACGCATGGGAGGAGAAGGTGCTTGGCATACTGCACCCAGAGAGTTGCACTGGAATTGGGGGAATGGAGGCTGGTAAGTACCAACAAAAGTCTGCCATAACACTGCTATGTAGTAGCTTGCACAACTAAAAAGCAACACCTCCTAGGCCCAAATGTACTCATGTCCATTACACTCCCCACAAACATGTCTCACAGATCCCACAATAACTCCCTCTCATTCACTACAAAGGTACAAAATAATATTTACATGGGGGCACATGTACAGGCAGCCAGCACTACAACTCCCAACAGGCCCCCTTGTCCCACAGCTGAGCAGGATGGAGCATTCCCCACACCCCCAAGCATGGGCCAGCCATTTCCCTCCAATGTGTAACCTTACAGGTAGGTAGCCATCTCAACAGGGAGGGGTCTTTGTGGCTGGGAAGTCTGCACTACAGCTCCCAACAGGCCCCCTTGTCCCACAGCTGAGCAGGATGGAGCATTCCCCACACCCACAAGCATGGGCCAGCCATTTCCCTCCAATGTGTAACCTCACAGGTAGGTAGCCATCTCAACAGGGAGGGGTCTTTGTGGCTGGGAAGTCTGCACTACAACTCCCAACTGGCCCCCTTGTCCCACAGCTGAGCAGGATGGAGCATTCCCCACACCCACAAGCATGGGCCAGCCATTTCCCTCCAATGTGTAACCTTACAGGTAGGTAGCCATCTCAACAGGGAGGGGTCTTTGTGGCTGGGAAGTCTGCACTACAACTCCCAACAGGCCCCCTTGTCCCACAGCTGAGCAGGATGGAGCATTCCCCACACCCACAAGCATGGGCCAGCCATTTCCCTCCAATGTGTAACCTCACAGGTAGGTAGCCATCTCAACAGGGAGGGGTCTTTGTGGCTGGGAAGTCTGCACTACAACTACCAACAGGCCCCCTTGTCCCACAGCTGAGCAGGATGGAGCATTCCCCACACCCCCAAGCATGGGCCAGCCATTTCCCTCCAATGTGTAACCTCACAGGTAGGTAGCCATCTCAACAGGGAGGGGTCTATGTGGCTGGGAAGTCTGCACTACAGCTCCCAACAGGCCCCCTTGTCCCACAGCTGAGCAGGATGGAGCATTCCCCACACCCCCAAGCATGGGCCAGCCATTTCCCTCCAATGTGTAACCTTACAGGTAGGTAGCCATCTCAACAGGGAGGGGTCTTTGTGGCTGGGAAGTCTGTACTACAACTCCCAACAGGCCCCCTTGTCCCACAGCTGAGCAGGATGGAGCATTCCCCACACCCACAAGCATGGGCCAGCCATTTCCCTCCAATGTGTAACCTTACAGGTAGGTAGCCATCTCAACAGGGAGGGGTCTTTGTGGCTGGGAAGTCTGCACTACAACTCCCAACAGGCCCCCTTGTCCCACAGCTGAGCAGGATGGAGCATTCCCCACACCCACAAGCATGGGGCAGCTATCGCATTGCTCTCCCAAAACTTACACGTAGGTAGTGACTGCATGCACACCGCCATCCTTTTCTAAATGCATGTAGTCACATAACCACATCAGCACTAACATGTTAGCCAACTTGGCATAGTTTTAAATGCCACATCCAGTGTGCAGACATCTAAGTGCACGTAACTTTCACATATTTTGAACTCATACTCACCAAGTCACAAGTGAAACAAATGCATCCCACAATCATGCACAGCAGAGAATGCAATGTGGAAGTGCCATGGTGTCTGAGCATGAAGGCCCATCTCAACACCAAACATGCATGGTCTACATGAAAATAAAGGAAAGTACATGTGATTCCAAAGCTATGTATAACATGACAATGGTTCCTTCTAGCTCTGTTGAAATAGATTACATGAACAGCTAAATGAAAAGACGCACAACAGAAAGTTGATGTCACGCAATTAGGTAGATGAGGACATGTCTGTGTAGTTACACTATCTGTACACTGCACCAAGTTTCAATTCACAACAGACACCATGGACTACTAAGGTATGTACCTCAACGTCATGTCATGGTGCACAGTATATAGCAGGCATACAAAGTCATTGCATTGTAAAGTGTTTGTTGCATCAAATGTCTCAAACAATTGTCTAACATCAAGCTTGTTGCGTGCAACTCAATTACCATATGACCTCTGTTCAACAGGAGATCAACAACTAACTGCAGAGGATGACACCAACATGCGGAGCCAGTCTCCCCCCCTGGAACGTGAACTCTCGGATGCAGATTCCCCAACATTCTCGGACGAGGATTCTCAAGCTGGCCCCTCTGGTGTGGCATGGACTAACATGTCTCAAGCCCTCATTGTCCCCACCACCACCACCACGGCAAGAACAACTGTGCTGCCCCATCCACTCACGGCAAGAACAACTGTGCTGCCCTCTGCCACTACGAGCTGTGTGGCCTCCACCACCACCACCACCACCACGGCAAGAACAACTGTGCTGCCCCCTGCCACTACGACCTGTGTGGCCTCCACCACCACCATCACCACTGCTGCCTGCAACACACGCCCTGCCACGGTGGTTACCAACACCACCACACAATCACAGCATGCCAGGGAGAGTGTGCCAGTGCGTCGGGGGACTATGCCACAGGTCCGTGTCAGGAGGGCAGGTAGGAGTACAACTGGGGCAGAGACCCAGGAGGACAATGACCCTGAATCCCTGGCCACCATTGCAAGAGTCCTTGGTGCCTACCAAGAGAACCATGGAGTAATGGGCCAGCTTGCTGAAGACATGCATGAGATCCGCCTGCTGCAGCAGTCCATGGACACACGGATGGGCCAACTTGTCGACCTTGTTGGCCAGCTAGTGGGTGTTCTGAGGGACAGACTCCCAGCCCCAAGTACAGCTCAACCCCCCTCCAGTGGATTGCCTGCTGTGCAGCCCACCATTCCAGCTGCAGCCACAGAGAGGGGTGTGCAGGAGGAGAGTGAGTTCTCAGACACCACTGACCCTGCAGCAGATGCCCCCTCCCAAACGCACCAGGGGCCGTCCGAGAATCCACAGGGGAGGATTTGGTGGCAAGCCACCATACCAACGCCACTCACAGAGCCAGCCATGATGGTATCTTGTTGTTCCCCTTTGCATTGACTATGTTGACTATCCTTGCCCACATTGCCATGTTGATGGCCTGAGTCTGTTGGACTGTGTGACTTCAGCTTTGTGGTGACTACACTATTTGTCTCATCTACCATGACTGACAACTCATTTATTCACTGTTCACATTTATGTACATATTCCCTTCACTTGCACAAAAACTAATTTTAAATAAACACTCTTCACATACCTATGTCTGTGTGAGCTACATGTTTAATCCCGTATGTACAATGACAAATCAGATTTCAATGTTCCAACAGCTCTGAAGGAGAGGAGGCATTGAGAGGGTGAATGAACCTAGAAAGACACAAGAGAATGACATTTACTTATCAGGTGACGCCATTACAGCTGAAACACAACTCTAGGCATCAAGGTACAAAACCAAGCACACATAGCAATGGTCAACAACCTCAACATACACATGATGTACCTGGATACGAATACCGTGTGCCACACACATCAGCCCTTATCACACACACAACAACAGCAAGCAGTTTAAATTCTCTATGCCTTGATACTATTATCCAAGCAAACACACAATGTCACTGTTCTACAAAGTCACTTACATTCAAGGGAAGTAGTTGGCAATGAGCTGTTGACGCAGGTCAACACCTTCCTCTTCACCACTATCGTCCGCACTGGAAGTGTGTGGGTGTGGAGGAGGGGGCATCTGCTGCTCATCGTCATCCAGGATCAGCGGAACGGCTTTGCGCAAGGCAAGGTTGTGTAGCATGCAGCATGCTACAACTATCCGGCACACCTTTCGTGGGGAATACAACAGTGCACCTCCGCTCTTGTCCAGGCACCGGAATCGGGACTTCAGGAGGCCAAAAGTGTGCACCACCACACGTAGTGTCCTACCATGTGCCGCGTTGTAGCTGACTTCACCCGGGGTACTTGGATTCCGCAGTGGGCTCAGCAACCACGGCCTGTTGGGATACGCTGAGTCACCTAGGTGTGACATACACAGAGAAATGTTGTGATACAAACAGTTGACGAGAACAGCATGTCACACACAGCACACTACTGGACTCAGTGTACTCACCTACAAGCCATGCATGCTCTGGATGTAGATTTTCCATCAGCCGGGGTACAATGCTGTTCCGCAGGATGTAGGAGTCATGGGCGGAGCCAGCAAATCGCGCACAAACATGGCTGATGATCATATCAGCTTGGCATACCACCTGCACATCTATGGAATGGTAGTGCTTCCTGTTCCTATACACCTGCTCATGTGCCTGTGGTGGGACAAGGGCAATGTGTGTGCCATCAATGGAACCAACTACATGAGGAATGTGGCCAAGGGCATAAAAACCAGCCTTCACAGCTGGCAAATCTGCTGTATTTGGGAATCGTATGTATTGGTCCTTGTATAGCATCATTGCGGACACCACATCCCAGAGCACCATGCTGAATGTGGCTTGCGACATCCCACCGGCGCTGGCCACCGTGTATTGGAAAGAGCCCGTAGCAAAAAAATGCAGCGCTGCCATGATCTTCACTGTTGGGGATAGGGCAGTTGGATATGTTCGTTGAGCCTCAGATGGGGCTCCAACTGAGCACACAGCTCTTGCAGTGTAACGCGATCCAGATGAAATTTCCGGATGATGTCCACATCCTCCATGTCTGCCAGGACTGTGAAAGGCCGGTGCACATTTGGTCGTCGCCTACATGAAATGGAAGAGGACTAATGTTATTCAAATTACACAATGAGATGTGTTCGACTTCTCACATCTTGACTCACGCAGCAGAAACAATGAATGTACTCCAACAATTGCTTAATCAACAACTCAGATGCAGAGACATCTTCACCACATGTGTTTTTACAAGTGGTCATGTTGTACATACTGACTACCCCAAAAATATAATCAGAGGTTGTGAATGGTACACCAATACATCTGGTGTCCCCAGGCCTAGGAGTAGGTGACACAGCAGATGTATGAGACAGCAACACTGCTGACTCATATGTAGCTGCTTTACCTGCCACACCTTCTTGCTTAAGTTGCACAGACCACTAGTTATCATCACAATGTGCACAGTGTGTGTAAGCTGATCACATATCCTACTTAAATCAGCTATGAGCACAGTAAAATACCACCATTATGTGGTCAGGCAATCATTACTGTTGTTTGATTAACCATCTCACACATTGAGTTGATTTCAAACCTGAGACAACATCATACAACCAATAGATGTACATCCACACACATATCATAGGTGACGTGAGTAAGGGCATGGCAATGCATGTCACATTTTCCACAGACATGGCATGTGTAGGCATCAATGAGTTGAATGTCACACTAGCATTCATTGTACAAAACAAGTGCAGTAATACACTATGGAGGCATAGTGTTCAATTGTTAAATTTGACTATTGCCATTGCTAGTGCATAATGTGTCCATATGTGCGGTAGGCGTGCACCGCCACCGCGGGTCCGCTCATTGGCCACACTTGAAAGATGCAGCATAGCGGAAGCGACCGCCTGGCCTCCGCGGTGTGACACCACCAATGCCATTGCAGACAATGGGAACCGCAATTGCGGTAGTGAAATGCTACTTTGAAATTTGCGGTAGGCGTGCACCGCCACCGCGGGTTCGCTCATCGGCTACACTTGAAAGATGCAGCATAGCGGAAGCGACCGCCTGGCCTCCGCGGTGTGACACCACCAATGCCATTGCAGACAATGGGAACCGCAATCGCGGTAGTGAAATGCTACTTTGAAAATCACGGTAGGCGTGCACCGCCACCGCGGGTCCGCTCATTGGCTACACTTGAAAGATGCAGCATAGCGGAAGCGACCGCCTGGCCTCCGCAGTGTGACACCACCAATGCCATTGCAGACAATGGGAACCGCGATCGCGGTAATGAAATGCTACTTTGAAAATCGTGGTAGGCGTGCACCGCCACCGCGGGTCCGCTCATTGGCTACACTTGAAAGATGCAGCATAGCGGAAGCAACCGCCTTGCCTCCGCGATGTGACACCACCAATGCCATTGCAGACAATGGGAACCGCGATCGCGGTAGTGAAATGCTACTTTGAAAATCGCGGTAGGCGTGCACCGCCACCGCGGGTCCGCTCATTGGCCACACTTGAAAGATGCCAGTCAGGTGGACCAATTGCAGCAGCTGACTGCCACTGATACCACCCCAGGGGCCTATAAATCTCTGTGGGAGAGTCACACATTTCACATGCATTCAGACACTGCTGACTGCCATTCCTCTACAACTGCATATTTACTGTATCCTGGACCCAGTGATGGTGAGGACAGAGAATGTCAGGGCCCGTCCCTTCACTACAGAGGAGCTGGAGCTTCTGGTGGACGAGGTCCTTGCACAGTATGGGAAGCTTTTTGGTGCGCCAGATGTACTGGTAAGTGTACCTGATTCCAAGTGTGAGAGTGATCAAAATGATACCATGATGTTGCTGTGCAGTAGTATGTGCCTGTGAGTGCAAGTCGATGTACAGGCATCCTAATAGTTACCATGGCATGCTCCATACATGTTCTGTGGAAATTGCATTTGATAATGTGTAGAAAATGGACACTCCTACAGCCATTCTTGCACAAACTTAATAAACATGTTGGTCTGAGACTAGGTGATGTAAATGTGTGTTACACTGCCATGCATGCTAACTTCATGTCAATGGTGTCTGTAGGCTTATTTCCACACATACATAAGTTCATTGAAGGTAGGGGAGACATGCATTGTTTAAACAGCCACACAGATACGATGGTGTTTTGAAACAGTACAAGTCGGGACTAATTTTTACTGTGCCATGTTATGTAACTGTCCACTCACTCTTCACAACCTCCTATGTGACTGTTGAAATGTATATTGGAATGGACCAATGACTTATGTGTGTTGTATATTTCTTAAGTGCACTATGTTGATGTGACCATCATGCACAATAGTCCAATGCATGAGTGGAACCCACTTGATGTTAATGCAACTATGACACTTCACATCAATGTAAGTAGTAGATGTCATCCTTACATTGATTTGAACATGTGTTCAGTCTCGCATGTGTTGGCACTTTTCACCCTCTCATGTTGTACATCCATGTGATTTATCTGAGGGACCATGTTGAACCGCAGTGTGAGTTCCTCTGGCCTGCAAAGACACTGTCCAATGTTACTCTGAGCCATGCCTAACTGGACTGAGTCAAACATGTGTTTAGTCCACACACCTAATACTCACTGAGCCATCATAGTCCTGAGAATTGCACAATAGAGGACTTAACATTGTGAGAAGGGCGTGATAATTCAGATTATGTCCCAATATGTTTCCAGAAATATGCAGTGAGCCATTCACAGGCCAAGGGCATAGAGGGGTGTGTAGTGGTGGACACAGTGAGTCTGCCACTACACTTCATTAGCACTGTATTGCATGTCATGCTCACGCACATACTGCATCACAGATGAGGGCCTTCTGCACATAGCTGTCTGTGCTGCCATTGTGCATGTGTATGAGATGGCCATGTACTGTGTGCCGCGTCATACATGCATTCATTTCTATGTAGTATTGTAATGAACATGTACTATGTGTCATGCTGTATGGCCTCTGATGAAAATGTAGCGATTTGTGTGCCATGCATTTATGTTCTCCTGTACTGACACACAGTGTGAATGACACAGGATCTCTGATACTTCCTTTTCTTGTCTCCCATGCCTGCAGCTGAAGGTCCACCAGCGTAAGGCCACATGGAAGAACATTGCACGGAAGGTGCGGGCTCTGGGTGTATCCAACAGACGGCACACACACTGCCACAAGAGGTGGGACGACATCTCCCGTCTGAGCAGGACCGTGGCAGAGATGACGGTGGGGCTGCTCCCTCGAAGTGGCAGGTTGGCGCGCCGAACCATGACTCCACTAATGTCCTGCATCTTGTCTGTGACACAGCCAGAGCTGTATGAACGTTTGAGGGACCATCAGCAGGGAGTTAGTGATGAGTATTCTGCGTAGGCTGACTTTGGGTGTGAGTGACTGCATGAATGGCGACCGGGAGCCATTGCTGATCTTGCTGATGTGTCAATTTTGATGGAATACTTCTCAGTGGCCTATGTGTTGAGTGCAGGTGTCATGTATTTTCCCTAGATGGACTTTATCATGTGTTTCATACAATGGCCCTTGACATTGCATGATGAGATGTGGCCTTATGACATCTTCTGCATTCTGGGTGTCTTGGACTTCACCAGGCAGTGTACAGCAGTGTGCATCATGTCAGTGTGCATTTAACGATGTGTGCACTGCAGGACTTGTAAATGGTGTGAACTACACATCTGACACCAACGTGCAACAGTCTGCGTGATGAATTGCTCAACTTGTTAGACATCAGTAGCTCATGGACATTCTAAAGTACAAATTTGAATCTGTATCTGTGTTGTCCCCTTACAGTGACTCCATATGTGACAGAGGCAACATGCTGAGATGTATGCGTCTCTCACATACAGGCACGTGGGTATGCTTGCAGAGATGTTTATGTTGGATTACAAGGAGGCAGGGACCTGCTATTTGCCTGTGTGAACCTCACATGGCTCATTGATGTGAACAATGCATATTTCCATGCATATTCTGTGTTTAGCATGATTGTTGCACATGCAGACTGCACAGGGTGTTGTGCAACTTGGGGTTGTCATTATCTAGTTTAGTGCTGTGCTTGCATTTGATGTTTGTGTGTATGGCACTGTACTGAACCTATGTCTCTGTCCATTGCAGCATCTACCGAGTGCACGGAAGGCCATGAGACGGACACCAGTGCTGAAGCATGTGGCACGCATGATAGCCATGAGATCACTGACACTGAGGTGACCAGCGCCTCGGAGGGGGACAGGAGTGTCTTTGAGGACTCGCGCGCAGAAAGCACAACCTCAACATCATCTGACTCCAGTGGGGAGTCAGCGACAAGGGTGGTCACAGGGAGTGACAATGCTGCCTCTTCCTCCACCACACATCGGCCAGTGCCCACCATCCCGGCTACTACCACTAGTGCTATCCGTGCCCGCAGGGCTGTTAAGGGTAGAGTCGCCTTCACCACAGGCACCGCTGCCCCTGCCCCTGTCTCCCCTGCTGCCCTCAGTGTTGAGGCGGTAGAACTCTTGCGCCAGCTGTGTGTGGGTCAGACAGCTCTCCTAAATGCTTTCCAGGATCAGGACAAGAAGTTGGGACAGGTTATGGCATTTATGGAGGGCATTCATTCGGACGTGGGTGGGCTACACAGGACTGTCCAGGGTCTGTCCTCTACCGTGACGGCAGCCATTCAGCTATCACAGCATCCAAGTCCAAGTCCAGCCCCAATGCCTTCAACAACCACCCTGCCAGTGGCAACCCCTGAGGAGAGTGACCACACAACTGAGCCCTCAGGCCCCAACTCGTCGACATGCAGCACACGACAGCAGCGCTCCAAGCGTGCCAGACCACAGACACCATCCCCAAAAATTAACACAGGCACACAGGGACGCAAAGAAAAAAGCCCTTCACATGACACTCAGGGGCATCAGGCAAAGAAGCAGGCCTCTAGCTCACGGCCCACAAGATTACACCCATCACAAGAGCCTCCCATCCACACAACTGCTCCAAGTGATAGACAAACAGTTGGCATGCCTGCTGTGGTGCTGGTGCCTCTAAAGGAAAAGCCCAAAAAGCTCCCTAATACTGCTTCACCCAGGACCTCTACTCCCACCCACACCCCTGTGAAGCGTGGTCAGGAAAGCAATGTGAGGGGTTCACCAGGACTACAGGGGATGGAGGGCAAAAGGCAAGCAAAAACCAAGGCTAAGTCCATAGCCAGCAAATCCCCACAAGGAGGGCCACCTGCACCTGTTACACCTTTGGTAGAGAGGGACTCTGTTGTGCCGGCCACACTTCCCACTACTCCCAAGACACTTCTGCAATATCGGATACCCAAGAAGTGTAGAGGCAGCCCTCAACATTCACCCTCACCGTCTCACGGCAGCATCTCTCCGCCTCCACGTGCCACCATGCCACCCGGTCCGAGCAGCCCTACACCTGCCACAGCCACTGCTGCCTCTGTGTCTCACAGCAGCATCTCTCTGCCTCCACGTGCCTCCATGCCACCCGGTACGAGCAGCCCTACACCTGCCACAGCCACTACTGCCTCTGTGTCTCACGGCAGCATCTGTCCGCCTCCACGTGCCACCATGCCACCCGGTACGAGCAGCCCTACACCTGCCACAGCCACTACTGCCTCTGTGTCTCACGGCAGCATCTCTCCGCCTCCACGTGCCACCATGCCACCCGGTTCAAGCAGCCCTACACCTGCCACAGCCACTGTTGACTCTGACTCTGATGATCCTCTCTCTCCCAGGTCCAGTTCCGCCACTGGCCACGACAATCAGCCACCTCCCAGTCCAACTGACAGGCAAGTCTGAGGCAAAGACCCCCTCCCATACCCATCTCTCCCACAGCGGTGCCTGGACTGAGCTTTAATATCTCCGGTGCTTTGGTCATTCACATGGCAGTGTACGGTGTTACACATTCACTGTAAACATTTTCATGCACACATGTGCATTGTTTGAACTGTGGACTGGCCAATGGCCTTTTATTTGTTTGAATTTTTGTGCCTATCAGGATATTTTGCAATAAACACTGTTACTCCTGTCGTATAGTTTGTTACTGCCCTTGCTTAATTAAACATTTTAATGTGTGGGTATGGATAAATGTGCCACATGCTCTGAATGGCACTTCCACATTGCCATTTACTTCATTCACTTTGTCATTGTTTGGCAAACGTAACACACACTTTTGGTCTGCTTGACTCTGAGGTTTGGGGGTGCAATGATGTTTGTTGGTGTTGATGTACTCTTGCAATCATCATTCGCTGTTGATTTTAGTTTGATTGTACACATGTCATGTTAGGGGGCTATACCCCAAACAGAGGTGAATTCTACACACAGTCTAACTTGCGGGGTGTCCAAGGTTGGTGATGTCTGTGTGATGTGTTTGGATGTGTGAACAGCAGTGTGTGTGTGGTAATCTTGTGTAGGCCTGTCTTCGTACTCACATGAGTATATTTGGATGTGTGCAGTTGAGTGGTCATACAGTGTGCTTGGCCTGTCCTTGTCAGTGGTGTTGAGGTGTATGTGGCCCTGAACATGCCAACAACACACGTGTATGTTCCAGGTGGGGTTTGCCCCCTAATACTCATCTTGGCACTAGCATGAAGGGGGTTTAACACCACAAGCACCTTTTTGGCATTACTATGCAGGTGGGGTTTGCCCCTAATACTCATCTTGGCAGTGGCAGGAAGGGGGTTTAACACCACAAGCACCTTTTTGGCATTACTATGCAGGTGGGGTTTGCCCCTAATACTCATCTTGGCAGTGGCAGGAAGGGGTTTCACACCACAAGCACCTATTTGGCATTACTATGCAGGTGTTGTTTTGCCCCCTAATACTCATCTTGGCACTAGCATGAAGGGGTTTAACCCCACAAGCACCTTTTTGGCATTACTATGCAGGTGGGGTTTGCCCCCTAATACTCATCTTGGCAGTGGCAGGAAGGGGGTTTCACACCACAAGCACCTATTTGGCATTACTATGCAGGTGTTGTTTTGCCCCCTAATACTCATCTTGGCACTAGCATGAAGGGGGTTTAACACCACAAGCACCTTTTTGGCATTACTATGCAGGTGGGGTTTGCCCCCTAATACTCATCTTGGCAGTGGCAGGAAGGGGGTTTCACACCACAAGCACCTTTTTGGCATTACTATGCAGGTGAGGTTTTCCCCCTAATACTCATCTTGGCAGTGGCAGGAAGGGGGTTTCACACCACAAGCACCTATTTGGCATTGCTATGCAGGTGTTGTTTTGCACTCTAATACTCATCTTGGCACTAGCAGGAAGGGGGTTTAACACCACAAGCACCTATTTGGCATTACTATGCAGGTGTTGTTTTGCCACAATACACCTCTGAACTTGTTCACATACATCACTATCCCTGAATATCAGATGGGCACACATTTTGATGTTGAACAGGGTTGGATGGTAGGAGCTGTGATGGTATCAGGTAATGACAGCTGTTACCAACAGAGGCACACAATATACATTTGGCCCAGGGCCAACACAATCCTTACACGTCCCTGAGACTGCCCATGCGTGCCGCTGGACCTGCCTACTAGATTGTGCGGAACTTTTCCCGCGTCTTCACCGCTGCGGTGACGTGACCGGGATGATGCGGTGATGACGTTGTTGATGGATGACCCCGATGCGGAGGTGTAGTTTCACGATTTGCAGCACCTTATGAAGACACTGGTGGATATGGTCCTGTGACCAACAGAATGTCTATTGTGGACAGGTGGCCATTTACAGGTCAGGTGTTGTGTGTTGGTGTTGTATGCGGATGTGTGTCATTGACGTACCTGCGGTGTTGTCGACGGCGGCATCATCTTTGTTGATCGCGGATCAGGAACAGCAGCGGGAGGGCTTGTAGAGCAGGATCCATAGCGGTAGCGAACGCGTGGAGTTGTCTGGGATTCCCGTTTTCCTCCGCAGTATTGCTTCCGCCGTGTTTCAATGGGTGGTTTCTCCGTTGCGGTCCGATTGCCTATTTGAGGCATTGTGATTCGGACGCCGGTCTACACGTCATTCCGCACGGCGGTCTCCCGCTATTGGATACGTCCGCCCTCGTCGCGGAACCAAACTACTGGCGGAACTAAAAACACCGCAGCGGTAGGGATTTGGGCTATGTCTGCCCATCGTAATATGGCGATCGGGGAATCGCGACCGTGGTTGGCAAAACAGCACCCGCCAGGCCGGCGATCCGCCCGCCATCGTAATGACCCCCTCAGTAACCAAAATATTATCTATTTTGGACCTGGTGTTAAGCACATTAGAGAAAAATGTAAATTTACAAGTATCAGGATTACAAGTTTTCCCAACATCAAATAATGGATGAGTGGCAGTGGCGGATTGAAATGCCTTGTGGGATTTATCAGGATTAAATTTGCATTTAGAGTGCCTATCAGTAAAAGGGTCTAGCCATTGATTGAAATCTTCTGCTACAATAATATTGGGATTATCGATTGAAGACAATTTTAATTTTAATACTGTTCCAAAAATCAGAATCAGGTTTAACAGGACCATAAATATTAAATGTCTATTATGAATTAAACTGCAACCAGCACCCATCGTCCATTAGTATCACATTGAGTTGATACAATCTGTGCATGTAACAATTTTTGAAAAAGGATGGCAACACCAACTTTACGGTTAATAGCTGGTGAATAAAAACCTGGCCTACCCATTGTTGTTTTAACTTAAGTGAATCAACATCATTACAATGTGTTTCCTGTAAAAAAAGAAATATATGAATTAAATTTAGGCAAATGAGAAAGTACCTTTTGCCATGATGCCCCAAACTACGAATATTCCACGAGACAGCGTTAAACATATTGGGGGTTGGGAGAAGGGAGACAGGAACATGGGTGACAAGCTGCAAAAACATAAAATAAAATAAAAATACAACATTTATTAACAACAATAAAACATGTAATCAATGCAAACATAGTAACAATATAAGACAGAAAAGCACTCACTAAAAAACAAGAAAACAAGCCAGAGAATAGGGAGAGGAAATGAGAAAGGGAAAGGGATAATAAGATGAAGAAACAGATCAAGGAAACAAATCCTGATCTGAAATGAAGAACATGAAGAATGAGCATGGGACGTGACAGCACCAAGAACAGGAATAGCAGCAGTCAGACAGGCTAACTATAGAAAAAAATAAAGAGTGAGAGAGACATATGAAAAAACAGATTAAGAATGTGGAACCGTAGTATCCACAGAATTAGATGAAATACTTTGAATAAATAATTTTAGTTTTACCAGATCATCAAAAGATTGTGTGGTGCTTTCGTAAGTAATTTTGCACAGGCACAAATGCAGGATAGCATAGCGAATGTTCAACTGTTTCATTTGAGGCCGAAGAGTAAGAAGATCTTTCCTTCTGGCGTTAGGGGCATTGGAGAGGTCCTGAGGTATGAAAATATTGTGGCCAGACCAGATAAGGCATTGTTTTCTTTTTGGTGCCCTCAAAACACGCATCAGGTCTATAAATTCCAAAAATAACATTATGATGCCTCTAGGTCCATTGGAGTGGGGTTGAAGCTGGCCCAGGCGATATGCCCGTTGAAGATTCAGAGGTGGAGTTTGTTGAAGATCTAGAAGATCAGGCAAGAATTTCTTAAAGAAGACAAGAACATTGGGACCCTCAATTCTCTGGTAGTCCATATAGACAAAGATTATTACATTTGTTTCTGTTTTCAAAGTCCTGAGTAAATAGTTTAAGTTTTGGAATTTCTTGCTCCAGTAGAGGAATCTTAGTGGTAACATCCTGGAGTTCACTGATGCATTGCTCCATATCAAAACTCTTACTCTCCATAGCAATAAATTGATCTTCAATTTGTTGAAGCTTTTAATTAGTGGCACTCATGAAGGGTTTTAGACCGCTCATCTCATCAAGTATAGTATTCAAAACAGGATTATGAGACAACATAATGGGTGATGGAGGATCATTTTTCGTCCTTTTAAGTTTTGTGCCAGAGAAAGAGTGTTTAGAAGTGGCAAAACGATCGCTGGCCATTTTAGCGTAGTGTGTAGGACGATGTGAGATCTTTTGGAGAGGTCTGAGCTTGGCCATACACTGTATTGACAGAATGCAAAAATATGTAGGTGAGCAAAGTGACGTGTAGTATTCTCCAAGATGAAAATATATGATAATATTACCAAGTTGAGTTCATGAGTGAAGTTCCAGGAACAAAGGAGGCACTTGGCAGCATGCAATCTAGCACTGAAGTAAAAAAATCTAACGCAAATAGGTGAAGATAGTCATAAAGAGAGGAAAAAAAGGCGAAATGTAGCAACAAAGATTCACTCCATTGTGGTATAAATTAAATGTAGTGCCTATGGAGGTGATAAAATGCTGGTGAGATGCTTAAAAAAGGAGCAACATGTGAATACTAATGCATTGAGGACAAATCAGCATGCAGACAAAATGACAGTTAGTAGCAAAAAGAGTCTGTCAATAATTGCTGAGGAGAAACATAAAAAAACAGCCCTCTTGACATTTTTGATAAAAGGGCATCTGCAGCGCTGCTCCACAACTTTAAAAAGCTATAGCCATATAAATACTGTGAAACACGACAACATTAGGCAGTGAGGAGCCGAGAATGCGAGCAGCAAGTTGATAAAATGGCAGCCGCTTGCGTCTGATGAGAACTCACTGCCGCGGCTGTGGGACAAAAGGAATGCACTGAGAGTTTCAAAACAGCTCAAGGTGTCGCTGAGACGGTATGAAGAATCTGCAGAAAGTGGCAGTAGTGGCTGCCTCGGAACAGGGGTGGTGGGGTGGGGAGGAAGAAAAATAAAAGAAATAAAGTTACCTTCAGCCGCCGCCCCCTCTCCTCCGTCCTCACTCGGCACTGCAGCAGGAACGGAAGCACCCAGGCTATCTGACTCTCCCAGCCAATCACAACGCTGCATGAATACATTGTGATTACTCTGAGTTGCCTGGTCTGAGAGGCAGTGCCTGGGAGCCTGGAAATTTTCTCCACCCGGAGGGCCTGCCAAACAGTCATGAGCACTCAGGGAGAGCAAACAACTACTCACTCTGGTGAGCTCAGCCCAACCCCGACCCGACCTGACTCCGAGTCCCACTAGGAAAAATAAAATGATAATAACGTCTTGTTATTATCATTTTATTTTTATTTTTTCCACTGCTCAAAGAGCAGTGGGACGACGCCACTGGAAAGTCACTGTAATAATGGTGAGGAGCTCTGCACTGTAACTGAGCTCAGCAGGTCATCGTCATCTTGATCGCTGTGTAAACCACGCCCAGTTTCATCTTTTTTATGTGGTGGAGTACTTACACAGACATGTAGGGCTGCTCCTCTTTGGTGTCTAGTGGGTGGATCACCATCCTGCAGTGATCCCCAAGCAGAGACCCTCTAGGGAAAGGAACCACTGAAAAAAGGACACGTTCCTGTTTCTGGTGGGACCTATCCTGCTGGGATTGGTGCTTGGGGGCTGAGATATGCCCCCAAGCACCGATCAAGGAGAAAACATTTGTTTTCAGATGGTTTCACTTTTAGTGAGTGTGATGTCAGTACACTCTGCTCGTCACCCATTTAAAAAACAAAATTAATCTTGGATGCAAAAGAGGCATCACGACATGATCACTTAAACATAACTTCCTTCTGGTACTCACACAAAAAAAGATTTCCTTCAGGAACGTACTGGACTAACCATTCACATCCTTCACATTACATTGGTAATGTGGTGTACATGAACAGAACGTCCACCACATTAAAGGAGTTTAAATACACTATTATGTTTTTGGGACACATATAAGGAATCAATCCAGCCTCGTGAGCTAAATGGAAGTTTCAGTCTAAGCCAGAGCCCATTTCTCTATTCGATCAAAGACGCATGCTATTGTGAGTTTTTTATGCTCTTAGCCCTTGGACAAACTCCTCATAATGTACTTGTCAACGTGTTGTGTTTCAAGCTCTTATGTAGTGATCATTCGAGAGAGGGGTCATCAAGACTTGGATCCTAACAGAAATATTTAGTTCTTCGCTTAACAAAATTGTATTAAAAAGCACAGTTTGTTTCACAAGTGTGAAATAATCAGCATGCTATGGAATCTATCAGGGCATGAAAAAAACATACCGGCTTCTTAAAAGGCTATTTCAACAAGTGCTTAGGACTTTCGTGATTATCTTTAACAGGTGAATTCAGTGGCAGCTCCTCCACTAAGGCGGCGGAGCGTTTCCCCACTGCTTTGAAGCAGTGAAAGAAAGGAAAAATAAAAATGATTATAACCTAATGTTATTAACATTTTATTTTATCCTGCTGCAGCAGCTTCGCGTGAGGGGGCGGGGCTGCTCTGCTCACAGAGCAGGGGAGGAGTGGTAGCACCCTCCTAAGAGCGCAATGACTGTGTGTCCAGCCCTCTCCGGTCGGCCAAAGAGTCATGCTTACTTTGCATGTTCTCCATGCAGGCTACATTCCCAGGCCCCCGGTCCCTAGCTGAGCACCGAATCATGGCGCTCAGACCAATCACAATGCTGCATTGCAGAGTTGTGATTGGTCAGGGGAGCCTGGGTGCTTACCAATATCGCAGCGTTGTGGTTGGTATGGGAAACCTGGCTGCCTGCTTCCTGTTCCATTCCATTCTCCTGTCTATCAAATCGACATTTTACTCCATGTTATTCTGCTTCCAATTCAGGTTAAACTTATTGAAATAAGTTGCTGCTTTTCTATTTATTTTTACTAAGTGCTTACAGATGGGCTGTTTCCCTACATTATAATTACTTCAGAGCTCTTGGTTGATTCCATTTTACACAATGTTATTCTGTATTCTTTCTTCCGAATGAATCGTACGTTTATCACAAGTCTGTGCGTACACGGCACGTCCCATTGATTCCCCGATGAACGGACATTAATTTCAGGTGAACTGTCATACCTTTACCTGGGTTGAGTCCTTTGATCAACTTGATTGATTGCTTGCATGTGGTCCACGTAGACTGCTTCCTTCCTGATGCCCTGTGGTGAGGAGGTGAATAAAAAGCTTTTGGACGTTCTTTTCGAGCTTAGTCACCCAAGCGTACCTTTTGCTGATACACTAGGGTGGTTCTTTCATAGTGTTCTTTCGAAGTATTATATCAATAATCTCTTTTTGACTCCCTCAAATTATTATGAATTTGTTGCATGCAAAGACTCCAATGAACGTGATCCCCTATTCCGTAAATTCATACTTTTTGTTTATTGTGATGTTGCTGTGGAGCCTCCCGGGACTTGGAGTCTCGAATATCTAGTGAATTCGTGGATATTTCGGTCATGGCCCACCTGATGGTGAAACATGTTACTACTTAGATCTATGTCAAATGCGGAACCAGTTAGTTTAGGGCAAAAATCCTTGTGTGCATTTTTCTCAAGTGATTAATGGGACGTAAAGTTCCCATTGATACGCTAAGGGTTTTTGGGGATGCAGGTTTAATGCACATGATTATTTATGTTGTCAACCACGGTGCTATCTCTTTAGTTGCACTACAGTTTCTTCTTTATGAGTCTTGGAAGAGATAAATAACTCTCTAAATTAAGGTACTGTAGTACTTACTGTCTGTTCCCTGCGAAATCACCGGGGAAATGGCACACTTAGGAACAGACCTGCGATGCATCTGGTATCCAGCAGAAAAGTTCACAGGATAAGTGTGCAAAATTGTTTTAAAAAGTCGACGTGAAGTCAGCTTGGAAGAAAAACAGTCCATCTCTGTTTCTTTATGTACTATTGGCGACTTTTAATCATAGACCAGAACTTTATAGAAATGTATGAATTAATTTCTTTATGGTGCTTGTATATCTGATGCTTTAATTCAATTTTATGTACTTATTTTAACTTTGAAAATATTCTAGCTTGTAGTGATCATGACAATGTAAGATTTTAACTATTTAAACAATAGAATGATTACTTTCTTACAGTCCATCTGTGTGCACCCAGTAAAGATAAATAAACAATTTATTAAACGTGAATTGTATTGAAGTGACCAGTTATGTGAAGTTTAACGCCTCGGACAATAACTAATTTCAAATAGGTGTAACCTGAATTGAAAGTAAAATAACTGACCGTAAATTATTGATTTGAATGTAAGCCGGACAAGCTTGTAACTACATTTATCATAAACCGAACATAATAAATTAATTTTGGTAAACAACAGCCTCCGATATATGGAGTGACTAATAAATGTACCAGGGCGCAAAAAAACAGCACAATATAAAGGCCTCATGCAAGCTCTTCCTAGTTAAACGGACCTCAGACACAACTTATTCTCATTAGGTTTAACATGAATTGAAAATAAAATATCTGTAAGTTGTCTATTCAAAGGTAATAGCAGATAAGCCTATTATATGCTCTTCTCTAACCTAGGAAATAAAGAGCAGCATCCTTGCATGTGCGAGAAAGGAGCATAAGGAGAACTTCGCCTATTGAAGATGATCACTAAAGTCCTAAATACACTGTTGAAAAATACCCTTGCCACCCAAACACCCCTACCCACCCTAAACCCTAAAAATACCCTTGCCACCCAAATACCCCTACCCACCGTAAACCCTAAAAATATTCTTGCTACCCAAATAGCCTTACCCCACCCTTAAGCCAAAAAATACCACAGCCACCCAAATACCCTCACCCAACTTTAACTCTAAAATGTCCTTGCCACCCTGGTACCCCTACCAATCCTAAACCCTCAAAATACCCTTACCACCCAATACCCTTACCCACCCCTAAACCCTAAAATTACTCTTACCAACCAATTCCCCTACCCACCCTAAACCCTAAAAGTACTCTTAACACCCTATACCCTTACCTACCATCTAAACCAGTAGGTAGTTATAGTTAGCTAGGACCTAGTTTCGATAGGAAGAGAGTTTTTGATTTGCCAATAACATTGGCGCCGTTTGACGAATCTTCACGAAATTTTCAAAACTAATGGGTCAGTCATGTCAGCTGCTGTCTTAAAAATTTCAGGGTGATCCGTCAAGCGGGGCCAAGAAAAATGGGGGGACCCAAAACGCTTTTTCTCCATGTTAATTTCCATAGGAAACCTTTGACGCGGCCACAGCCCAAACTGCTGAACAGAATTAAACCAAATTCGACATAAAGGTAACTCTTGGTCCAGAAAGCACTCTTTTTGTTAAATGGTTTCAATCCTTTCAGTAGTTCCTGAGAAATTTGAGATGTCATCAGTGATGTCACTGACCATGTCATGATTGATGTAATATGTGAGGTCATAAGCAGTGCATTGCGGGGGCGCGAGTTATAGTTAACTCACCTAACTATAATGGCTGCTCTGGTTTTGTATGAGTAAAATCTGACCCTAGCTATAACGCCCCTGTAACCTTTTTTTTGTGTGTGTGTGGATATATATATATATATATCAGGATTTGTCTCAGTTTCAGCCTCTACCTTTTAATTCTTCACATTGAGGCAAGGACACAGCAGCACAGCCAGGGTTCACAAAATCCTTGTTTTTATTAAATAAACATCACCATTGGGTGCGGACGCGAGACCAACGCATTTCAACAGGGTCATAGAGTCTTACATGTGCGGAGAGTGGTTTTAATTTAAAGGGACAATTCCATTATCTCCACCACCATTAAAAACAATGACTAGACTGCTGTCTTCCTTTTCAGATATAACAACAAACATTCCGATGTATTGATTATCATACATTTCACAATTAATCAGATAAACATTTGCGTAGATGATTTTATTCTACTTTTTTTATTTTTATTTTCCTTATTCTTTATTTTTTATATACTTTTTCTGAATTTATGGTAAATTACCCCCTTTTAACTGAAACAGAAAAATGTGTATAACCATAAGGAAGAAGTCATCTAACAAAAAAAGTGAAAATTAAATTAGTGCTTGGAAAAGGGAGAGGATTAAAAGGTTGAAAGATAAAGACCCTAACTCAAATCAGTGTCAATCACCATTTCATCATTCCATATATCTCTTTAAACTTCTTTTCTGTTTTTCTTTCCTATTCTCAATGGACGGTCACTCATATATAAGAAGTAATATACACACAAGATATTGTATAGTACTATACCTCATCAGATTTTAGTAATAAAATGCAATTCAATTGTAAACATTTTCGCTTTTCTGTGCAAAATCATGTAAATACTAACATATAATACTATGGCTGATCAAATTCTATTATTAAAGTGCATTTTGATTGTAAACAATTTCCTTCTTCTCTACAGATCCACAGATAATGTTCTTTCTCAAGAACCATCCTTTGTGCAAATTTGCCTAAAGTGCTAATCATTATAAACATTCCTATGTGCAAAAAATGCATTTGAACTTGAGCAGAAGATCACAAATAATATCTATTTTGAAAAGTCCCAAAGCCCAATATTTTTTAATATAAATCGATTAGTCTTCTAAGTAGAATTACAATCCTCTGTGCAAATATGCGTATAGTGCTTTGCTTTGGTTCTCATCCCATAAATATAATAATTTACCTCATGATCAAAACAAACCATAGTGAAAGGAAATCAATAAGGAAAAGAAAAAGAGATATATTAAAGGTAATTCATATTTAAATTCCCCCTTTCCTGAATGTGCTTATAAATTAATGTGCAATTCTGCTTCAGCATTTAATCCATAAGGTATTTCTGTACCCCTCAAGATAATCATCTTGGATTCTTCTCTTCGGAGTTCTAGTTCTCTGTTTCCTCCTCTTGGTTTTTTTGTGATATAATTTGGTCCGTAATATGTCATGTTCTCTGCTTTCCCTTCATGGAACTCTCAGATGTGTTTGGCCATAGCATATTGCAAGTCCCGATTCTTTATCGCTTGTAAATGTTGAAGAACACTGAGTTTTAATTTATTGAGAGTGCTTCCAACATATTTCATGCCACAAACACATTCAATTAGATAAATTACATAGTCTGTTTTACATGTGATCCATTGTTCTATTTCTTTCATATTTCCATATATTGTTTTATTTTCTTTGGTGTTTTTCCCATAAGTACAGGCTTTAAACTTTGGACATTTACTGAAACCCTTCCTTTCATTGACAAGCCAGTTCGTAGAATTCTTCTTCAGCATATTATCAGGTGTCAAATAACTTCTCGTAAGGAGATCCCTTAGGGAAGATGATTTTCTATAAGTGATGTTTGGAGGTTCCAAGAGTACAGTTCCTAGATCGTCATCCATCTTTCAAAGTTTACAATTCTCTTGTAAAAGTTCTCTAACTTTTTGATTGGATGTATCAAAGTCTGTGATATATCTGATGACTTGTGTTTCATTGTCAGACTTAGCTTTTTTATTTTTTTGTCACCAGCAGTGTTTCTTGTTTCTCAATCCCAGCTCTTCTTAGGGCATCTTTTAAGATCATAACTGGATATCCTCTGATTTGGAATCTTCTATGCATCTCTTTAGTTTGCTGCTTAAAATCTGATTCTTCTGAGCAACTTCATCTTGCTCTCAAAAATTCCCCATAATGGACATTCCATTTTAATGATTGGGGATGTCCACTATTTGCATGCAATATGCTGTTAGTACTAGTGGGTTTTCTCTATAGTTTTGAGCAAATTGTATCTTTTTCTATAAAAGACCCCAACATCCAGATAATTGATCTCTTTATTTTGGATGTCAAAGTGAACTGTAGATTCAGTTTATTATGGTGCAAAGACTTTAAGAAAGTTTACAAATCTGCCTTTTCTCCCTCCCAAATTAAAAATAAGTCATCTATGAAATGGAACCACAAGACAATTTGCTCCATATTTGTTTTGTTTTGTTCATTCCATGCTAAGTCTGCTTCCCACCAGCCCATTAAAAGGTTGGCATATGTCGGCGCAAATGATGTGCCCATTGCAGTTCCCTGCACTTGTAAAAAATAATCATTGAGGCAGCAATTAATCATTTCTATAAGCATGTTTGAATGTTCTAGCAGAGAAGCGGGGCGAGACTGTAGAAAATATTTGTATGCCTCTACCTCCCTGGGGCTTATATTGTGTTGAGGGGGTGCGTGGACCCCCTGGGAATTCCCACCTTCCCGGGGCTAATTCAAAAGCAATGCTAGGGCCTTTCAGACCCCCATGCCCCTAGGACCGCCACCCCCTGGGGCTAATTCAAAGAAATGGGAGATCTCGTGGACCCCCGTGCCCTGATGACCACCATGGGGCTATCTACTTTCTAATGTGGGGCCTCACAGGGCCAAATTGCATTTTAAAAATGGATGGGTGCCGCGCTGCTCCTCTCCCGGGTCGTTCCCAGCCCCAGGGACTGTCCCTTCTACGAGGCTGGCCCTACTGCATCAAAGGAGCCAATAATGGCCCTGGACACCACCACCCCCCCAGGGCTGGCGCCTGCTAAGTCTAGGGGTGCCTACCCCCAGGACATAGCTGTTTGCTGTGGCTTGGCAGGAGCTTTAACTGCTCCCACCAAGTCACAGCAAACACTCCATTTTCAGCAATCGAGCACGGAGAAATGCTCTTGCCTACTGAAAGTAGAGCATTCATCTGTTTCCATTTCAGTTGTCAAGCGAGCAGGGAAACAGACAAATTGCTTTCACACACAGGAACCTGCATATTTAGCAGTTCCCTGTGTGTGAAAGCAATGCCGGCTCCTGCAGGAAGCGGGGAGCTGGCAGGGACCGTGGGGGCCTTCAGGCTCCCCCACAGTCTCGGTGCAGACTGGGTGCCCCCACCATGGCCGTATCCTGGGAAATGGGGCCCACATGGCCTGCCTCCCCCATTGGTAATGACAGGGCCAGGGGGACGAGGTCCCCGGGGCCAAAATCAGCAAGAGAGAGGGGGCCCCTCTCCTCTATTAAAACATAAAAAAATAAAAGGTCGGGGCCCAGGGGATGCGGTCTACAGGGTCGAAATCAGACAAGGGAGAGGGGGCTGCATTTTGGACCTCGACCATTTTGTTATGGCCGGGCCCCAGGCGATGGTGTTCCCAGGGCCAAATCATCTGGGGGAGGGGACACACTGCCCCCTCCTCTAATAAAAATTTTCACAAAATTAAAGGTTGGTCCCCAGGGAAATATATATATTCACTGAAAAAAACAAAGGTTACAGAGATGTTATAATTAGGCTTAGATTTTATTCATACCAAACCAGTGAAATTCTGCAGTTATAGTTACCTGAGCTAGCTATAACTTATGCTCCAACAATGCACTGCTTATGACCTCACATATTACATCACTCATAATGGTTAGTGACATCACTCATGTCATCGCTGATGACATCTCAAATGACATCACAGATGAAATCATCCACAGAATCACTCACACATCGACTCTCACGCCCACACAACCTCTCATACACCAACTCACACACCCAAACAACCACTCACACACCTACTTACTCATCCATAGAGCCACTCAAACACCCACTTACTCACACATACAGCCACTTAAAACCAATACACCTAGTCACACAGCCACTCACCGATACAGTAACTCAGACAGCCACTCACTCACCAATACAGGCATTCACATACTCACCAATACATCTACTCACACACCCAGTAACTCACCCATACAGCCTCTCAATAGAGCCACTCACATACCCAAACAACCACGTATATACCCATTCACACATCCATACAAGCACTCACACGTCTATGGGGGAAGGCACACAAGCTCATACAATTTGTGAGGGAAAGTGCAAGATACAATTGTCAAAGGACAACTAAAGGCAATTGCCTTGTAGGCTTGAGAATACAGCACCCACAGGGTGCAACTAGGCAAAAACACAGTTTTTTAAAAGAGTCTTATGAGACCATATAACATAAGAAATAAAGTGAAGCGTACAGCTGCCAACATTATCTGGGTATAAAATTGCTACTAATAGGTACTTCCTAAAAATGACATGAATAAATATGCAGAATATGTAACAAGCTAATAAAAGAATTCATAAAAACGAAGACTCTTTGGGGCCTCGTGAGAGAGTTTGAGAGGGCAATGGCCACAGAGGGAATCCAGATTAAAATTGGATAAGAAAATTATTTTTGTGCGACTTGCAAGATAGAGTGCGTCATTCGGTTTCCGGAATAAGGAGCCAACCAGCTATTGCTATTAATTATACATAAAAGTGCAACTATGCAAAAGACAAAAATAATTGATAGATTATTATTATTATTTCTGTGCAGAAATTGAAATAAAATAGTACATACGGTTGCCAAGAGACATTCGCATCCAGCAGTATGCAGTTTAAGTCAATAGCAGCAGTTTATAAAAATTGATCCGAATGTCCGGCTCATGCTTCAAATATAAATGACATAGGGCTGTAAAAGATAATAAAAATATCAGTGCTCCATGCTCGCTATTTTAAGAAGTGGCGCTCTCCATTGCCTGTGTTGTAACCGGTTGTCTTCTTTTCCAGTTGATGTATATATGACCCTTGACCTTGCCAGGTAAGTCGCTCCCCCACCACACAGCTCCGCCTGTGCTGTCCGCCCGCTGCTGCTGCTGGTAAGCTCGCCCCTCCGCTTGTGGCCTCGGTGCCCGTGTTTTCTTCTGTTTTCCCTCGCTGCCCCCACCTCCCTTGTGTCCGTTTTGCCTTCTGTGCCCTCGCTGCCCCACTGTACTGTGCCCGTGTTTTTCTTCTGTTTTCCCTCGCTGCCCCCACCTCCCTTGTGTCCATTTTTGCCTTCTGTGCCCTCGCTGCCCCACTGTACTGTGCCCGTGTTTTTCTTCTGTTTTCCCTCGCTGCCCCCACCTCCCTTGTGTCCATTTTTGCCTTCTGTGCCCTCGCTGCCCCACTGTACTGTGCCCGTGTTTTTCTTCTGTTTTCCCTCGCTGCCCCACCCCCTTGTGTCCATTTTGCCTTCTGTGCCCTCGCTGCCCCACTGTACTGTGCCCGTGTTTTTCTTCTGTTTTCCCTCGCTGCCCCCACCCCCTTGTGTCCATTTTGCCTTCTGTGCCCTCCCTGCCCCACTGTACTGTGCCCGTGTTTTTCTTCTGTTTTCCCTCGCTGCCCCCACCCCCTTGTGTCCATTTTGCCTTCTGTGCCCTCGCTGCCCCACTGTACTGTGCCCGTGTTTTTCTTCTGTTTTCCCTCGCTGCCCCCACCCCCTTGTGTCCATTTTGCCTTCTGTGCCCTCCCTGCCCCACTGTACTGTGCCCGTGTTTTTCTTCTGTTTTCCCTCGCTGCCCCCACCCCCTTGTGTCCATTTTGCCTTCTGTGCCCTCGCTGCCCCACTGTACTGTGCCCGTGTTTTTCTTCTGTTTTCCCTCGCTGCCCCCACCTCCCTTGTGTCCACTTTGCCTTCTGTGCCCCTCGCTGCCTCTCTCCATTCCCGCCGCTGCGTCCCCTGCGGCCCCACCCCCCTGACTGCCCATTCGCTGCCCCTGCCTCCCCGCTGCTCCTCCCTCCCACCTCCCCATATATGGCGGCCGCTGCGCGGCCGCGCCGCTGGCGCGCCGAAGGCGCGCCTAAGGCAAGCCCGTCTGCGCCCGTCCGTGACTGGACCGCGCCCAGCGCCAGAACCCCTGGGCCGCGCGCCCCCCGCTCCAGCCTCGAGGACCGACGCCGATACGATGCCACCACACTCCACGCTCTCAACCCCGGACGGACGGACGCACAACTGCTTCAAGGCCGCCCCGAAACGCACCCATGGTCCCTTCACCTGCCGGAACTGCAGCTACACCAGCCTCAGAGCCACCGGGCGCCCGCCAAGAAGGACCTCAACCACCTCCGGTGCATCCTACTGAACACCCGCTCTGCACGCAAACACGCCGTCGAGCTCTGGGACCTGCTCGACACATCATCACCAGACGTCGCCTTCCTGACTGAGACCTGGATGAACGACTCCTCTGCCCCCGACATCGCCATAGCCATCCCAGACGGCTATAAGATCACCCGCAGAGACCGCATCAACGCAGTAGGAGGAGGAATCGCCATCGTCCACAAGAACACCATCAGGGTCTCGACCAGCACCGACGACACTCTCAGCACCGCCAGAAACACATGCACTTCCAGATCCACACGGACCCCAACACCACCCTTAGAGGCACCCTTGTCTACAGACCCCCTGGGCCCGACCCCAGTTCAGCGACTCCATCGCCGACTTCATCAGCACGCACGCCCTGACCTCTACTGACTACATCCTCCTCGGAGACCTGAACTTTCACCTGGAGAACAACAACGACAGCAACTCCACCACCCTGATCGACAGCCTCGCCAACCTCGGTCTGAGCCAGCTCGTCACAACACCGACCCACTCCACCGGCCACACGCTTGACCCCATCTTCTCCTCAAGCTCCCACGTCTCCTTCAGCCACACCACGGAACTCCTCTGGACCGACCACCGCTGCATCCATTTCACCTTCCAGAAACCCACCACACACCACCGCACCCAACAGATCCCACGCCGCTGCTGGAGCAAAGTCACCGAAGACCAACTTCGGGCAACCCTCGCTCTCAGCCCTCCCTCCGACCCATCCGACACCGACGACGCTGCCTGCAACCTCAGACGATGGATGGACGACTGTGCCAACACCCTCGCCCCGCTGAAAAAGCTCACCTACAGTGACACCACCAAAAGAGCCAGCTGGTTCACCTCGGAACTCCTAGCTTCCAAGCGTACCTGCCGGAAACTAGAGAAGAAATGGCACAGTGATAAGACACCGGACAGCCTCACAGCCCACAAAGACGCCATCCGTAACCACCACCACCTCATCAGGTCCGCCAAGAGAATCTCCTTCAAAGACCGCCTCGACAACAACGCACACAACAGCAAGGAGCTTTTCAACATAGTGAAGGAACTCTCCAATCCCAGCTCCAACACCAACGACATCCCGCCGTCGCAACCCCTGTGCGATTCCCTCGCCACCTTCTTTCACCGCAAGATCGCCGACATCCACGACAGCTTCAACACCCAGACAGCCCCAACTAAGATCGATGCACCAGACCCGCCGCACACCATCGACCACGACCCCCTGCCAGCCTGGGCCAGCGTGAACATCGAGGACACCATCAAGACCATGAGCACAATACACTCCGGCTCCCCGTCAGACCCTTTCCCGCACCACATCTTCAACAAAGCCAGCAGCTCCATCGCACCCCACCTGTGCAACGTCATCAATCTCTCCTTCGAGACCGCGACCTTCCCAGAGAGCTGGAAACACGCAGAGATCAACGCCCTACTCAAAAAACCCAAGGCGGACCCGAGAGACCTCAAGAACTTCCGGCCCATCTCCCTGCTTCCGTTCCCAGCCAAGGTCATCGAGAAGATCGTCAACAAACAGCTAACCCGATACCTCAAAGAAAACAGCATCCTGGACCCATCCCAATCAGGGTTCCGCAGCAACCACAGCACTGAGACTGCCCTCATCGCCGCCACCGACGACATCAGGATCCTGCTGGACAATGGTGAGACCGCAGCCCTCATCCTGCTGGACCTCTCCGCCGCCTTCGACACTGTCTGCCACCGCACTCTACGTGCACGCCTCCACGACGCAGGGATCCGAGACAAGGCCCTGGAATGGACCACCTCCTTCCTCGACGGCAAAACCCAGAGAGTCCGCCTCCCACCTTTCCGATCCGAAGCCTCCGAGATCATCTGCGGCGTACCCCAGGGATCTTCCCTCAGCCCAACACTGTTCAACATCTACATGGCCCCGCTCGCACGCATCGCCAGACAGCACGACCTCAACATTATCTCCTACGCCGACGACACTCAACTGATCCTCTCCCTCACCAAGGACCCCCTCGCCACCAAAGCCAATCTCCATGAAGGAATGAAGGCCGTCGCCGATTGGATGAAGATCAGCCGACTAAAGCTGAACACGGACAAGACGGAGGTCCTCATCCTCGGCTCCAACCCCTCAGCCTGGGATGACTCCTGGTGGCCAACGATGCTGGGAGCAGCCCCGACACCCACCGACCACGCACGCAACCTGGGAGTCATCCTCGACTCAACGCTCTCCATGGCCAAGCAAGTCAATGCAGTCTCCTCCTCCTGCTTCAACACCCTCCGCATGCTTCGCAAGATCTACAGGTGGATCCCGACAGACACAAGAAGAAGAGTCACCCAGGCCCTCGTCAGTAGCAGACTTGACTATGGGAATGCCCTCTACGCGGGAGCCCCGGCCAAGCTCATCAAGCGACTGCAACGCATACAAAACGCCTCCGCACGCCTGATCCTCGACGTACCACGCCACAGCCACATCACCCCCCACTTGAGGAACCTGCACTGGCTCCCCGTCGACAGGAGGATCACCTTCAAACTCCTCATCCACGCACACAAGGCACTCCACAAAACTGGCCCAGCCTACCTCAACAGACGACTCTTCTTCTACGTCCCCAACCGCCAGCTCCGCTCCGCCCACCTCTCCCTCGCCACCGTCCCTCGCATTCGAAGAACAACCACCGGCGGCAGATCCTTCTCACACCTCGCCGCCAAGACCTGGAACACCCTTCCACTCAGCCTACGACAGACCCAAGACCTGCTGACCTTCAGGAGGCTACTCAAGACCTGGCTGTTCGACCAGTAGCAGCACCCCCCTTCCCTCTCCCCAGCGCCTTGAGACCCTCGCGGGTAAGTAGTACGCTCTACAAATTCTGTGATTGATTGATTGATTGATTGATTGATATATATATGATGCTAAATCCTGGTAGATCTCCGGGTGGTCAGTCCTAGAGCACAGTAGGAGAGCATCCTTACAGCTCCATGTATATTTTACAAACAAGGGACATAGGTAAGTTCTATGAAGGGCCAGAGAGTTACTGCAGAGTACCAAAAAGTGCATCAAGATTTCGTGGCTACCTAGGGAACAATCGCCCGTTCCATCTCTCTTACCATGGGCCTTGAACCAGGATTTAATATATGAGTGAACCTGCAATGTGCCCAGCCTGAATCTGAGAAAAAGAGCCCTTTTTTTGGATGGAAAAAGTTTGTCAATGTAAGGTTTCCATCCGAGTTTGGCCTTTAGGACTAGATATTTGGTTAACAAGGCACAACTTATGTCTGCAGATTTTTGCCACATAAAATTACAGTATTTCCTTTTTGCCAATGGTAGTGTGTATTTTTGGATATATTTTCTGGGAGAGACCACAGGTCTGAACAGCCAATTGTCTTTAAAATGTGCTCTGTATGTCTGAACCACAACAGTTTGGTACAGTTCATCAGACTCAAAATGTCCCTCAGGCCCTTTTGATACACTATAAGATCCGGTATTGACCAAAGACGGGTCCAGTAGTTTACAGTACAAAAAGCAATGTAATCTGCCACAGACCTTATTCCCAGTTCAGCTTTGAGTGCTACTATTGGAGTCCCTGGGTCTAGATACAAGAGGCGCCTTAAAAATGCATTTTTCACTATTTGTATCACCTTTGCATTTGTATGTTCCCATATTTCGGCCCCATAAATGCTTGAGGCTATTGCTTTGGTTTCATATGCTGACAAGGTTGGTCTTATCAGACGATTATTGCACTTGCTTGCAAATCTCCGTACTGCCCCGGATTGTTGAGATAGGACCATTTCAGACTTAGTTACTTTGCTGCCCCAGAGTAACTTATCATCAGTCCGTATGCCCAGATAATCAAAGGTTCTCAGCTGTTCTACTTGGTTACCATAGATCCGAAATGTTTATTTTTATTTTTATTTGGCCTTTGATTTTTTTATCATGGACTTGGTTTTCTGGACATTTATTGTTAATTTTCTGGATGTGCAAAAACGTTCAAGCCTACCAGTAGGCAGTGCATGGACAGTTTGGTGCATGCTAATATAACTGCATCATCTGCAAACATAAGGATCGGGAGTTGATCCTTCCTCAACTTGGGCACATTCTGTACGGTTAACAAATGTCTTCCCTGTGTCATTGGTGTAGATGTTAAATATGGCTCGAGCCTGCACGGCACCACTGTCTGACCCCTGAGTGTATTACAAATGCACTTGTGCACTCACCTTTTGGGCCATATTTTATGGCTGCTGTGTTTCCAGTATGAAGACTTATTTACAAAATCAGTAAGTACTCGGGGACAGTATGGTCTTCCACATTCCGCCAAAGTTTGCTCCGGTCCACGCTAATAAAAGCGGTCTTTAAGTCAATAAAAACGGGAAAGAGTGGTGTTTTCCTTAAAACAACGTACTTCAAACATCAAATACTAGCGCAAAACTTGATCAAATGTACTCTGGCCCCTGGGGAAAACGGCTTGTAAGTGAGGCTTTATACCATTAGTCTCCATCCACATTTCCAGGCGAGTCAACAACAGCTTACTAAAAATTTTATCTACACCGTCCAATAATGAAATTGGGAGGTAATTGGAGGGGTCGTCACTATGCCCTTTTTTGTGAATAGGGACTATTGTAGATGTTTCCATTAATCAGGAACGACACTTTCCAGTAAAACGGCACTAAAGGCAGCTGTCATAAGGCCCAACCACACATCCAGGTTTCTTTTGAACATATCTGTGGAGACCTGGTCAGGGCCTAGAGCCTTTCCTTCTTTTGATGATGAATTGCCCGGGCTATTTCCAATTTACTAAATACGATATCGTTGGAGAGGTGATAACACCAGGGGACCGTGTTTTCAGTTTGTTTCTGTGCAAGGACCTGTAGATTCATTTTTTTTGTTCCCAGATCATCCTCCATAGGCACTTGATATGGATCACTGACAGAATATAGAATGCCAAAATATCGACCTGCCAAAATATAGTGGGTAAAATATAGAATGCCAAAATATCGAATTCCTATCTACAAACAGGTAAGTACAAAAATATCGAATCCAAAATATAGTTTGTAAATAATATAGGGGCCTATTATCAATAACCGGCGATAATTATCGCTAAGCGCAGTTAGCGCTAGGATAATTATCGCCGGCTATCGCAGGTTTCTATCGCGGAGATAGCGTGCTATCAGCAACGCTTATCTCCAAAGCGATAGCAACCCTGGAGAACAGTGTGAATATCGCTTGAAAACAAGCGATATTCACACTGTGACCAGTGTTAGCTTGGCGATAGGGCGAGGGGGATTTAGCCATGTAATCCACCTCCCATTGGATTACATGGCTAAGTCAGGTCTGGACCAGGCGTTAACAAACCAGCGCTAAACGTGTTTAGCGCTGGTTCGTTAATCACCTCCCCTGCCTCGCTAATAGGCGATAGCGACCTTAGCGACTGTTTCCAGTCGCTTTTAGGTTGGGAACGCCTACTTTGCATGCCATTAGCGATAAATATCGCTGGCATGCAAAGCGGCACCCAACCCGGTCGCTATCGCCTAAAAGCTGTCGCTAACAGCAGTTAGCGACAGCTTGCTAATAGGGTGTCTGTATTATCGCCGCTTTAGCGGGAAAAAGTCCCGCTAAAGCGGCGATCGAGCCCTTGATAATATGCCCCATAGTTTGTTAAAATATCGAATTTTTTAAATGTATTAAAAGTAATGTAAAATTAATAAAATAATAAATATAATTAACTGAAACATACTTAAAAATACTTAAATAACCTTAAAATTAATAAATAATTAATGTAAGTTATAAAAAAATAAACATACATTTTTATTTTTTAATACATATATATATTAACTTAATATTAATAAAAAATATTCAATATTTTTAGCGTAGGATAGCGTAGGGGTAAAAATTACTATTTCCACTCCAGTGAGTGCAACAGTAGGGAAAGCGTTGGATAGCGTAGGGGTAAAAATTACTATTCCCACTCCAGAGAGTGCAACAGTAAGGAAAGCGTTGGATAGCGGAGGGGTAAAAATTACTATTCCCACTCCAGTGAGTGCAACAGTAGGGAAAGCGTTGGATAGCGTAGGGGTAAAAATTACTTTTCACACTCCAGAGAGTGCAACAGTAGGGAAAGCGTTGGATAGTGGGAGGGTAAAAATTACTATTCCCACTCCAGTGAGTGCAACAGTAGGGAAAGCGTTGGATAGCGGGAGGGTAAAAATTACTATTCCCACTCCAGTAAGTGCAACAGTAGAGAAAGCATTGGATAGCGGGAGGGTAAAAATTACTATTCCCACTCCAGAGAGTGCAACAGTAGGGAAAGCGTTGGATAGCGTAGGGGTAAAAATTACTATTCCGACTCCAGTGAGTGCAACAGTAGGGAAAGCATTGGATAGCGTAGGGGTAAAAATTACTATTCCCACTCCAGAGAGTGCAACAGTAAGGAAAGCGTTGGATAGCGTAGGTGTAAAAATTACTATTCCCACTCCAGTGACTGCAACAGTAGGGAAAGCGTTGGATAGCGTAGGGGTAAAAATTACTATTCCCACTCCAGTGAGTGCAACAGTAGGGAAAGTAATGATTTAATATTTAAATAAAAATAAATTAATTATCAATACCAATAAAAAATTAATTAAAATTAATTACCAATTACAAAATATTTAATAATTAATTAATTATAAATACCAATAAATATTATTTATTAGAAATTAATTACCTATTAATAATTAAACAACAACCAATTAATTTCCAATACCAAAAATGTAATAAGTAATAAAAAAATTACCAATTAATAATTAATTAACAATAAATTCATCAATACACAAAAAGAATTTCAATAATTACTTAATTACAATTAAATTACTTCCCACCTATTCCCCTATAAACCCACAACCCGCTCCGAATAATAAATTAATACAATTAACATAATTATCAATTAATCAATTAATAAAAATTAATTACCAATTAATAAAAATTAATTACCAATTAATAATTAATTAACAATAAATTAATTATCAATACCAATAAATAAAAATACATATTTTCTTAATTACAATTAAATTACTTCCCACCCTATTCCCCTATAAACCCACAACCCGCTCCGAATAATAAATTAATACAATTAACATAATTATCAATTAATCAATTAATAAAAATTAATTACCAATTAATAAAAATTAATTACCAATTAATAATTAATTAACAATAAATTATTTATCAATACCAATAAATAAAAATAAATATTTTCTTAATTACAATTAAATTACTTCCCACCCTATTCCCCTATAAACCCACAACCCGCTACAGAACTAAAACGCAAAATTAAATTAAAAATAATTAATAATTCCTAAAAATTAATATTTAATTTACTATAATTAAATTACTTCCCACCCTATTCCCCTATAAACCCACAACCCGCTACGGAATTAAATTACGCAAAAATAATTTTACATAAATTTCGTAACTTTAAAAAATATTAAACATACATTACAAAAATAATATACATTTTTAACTCATATACTAACATACAAAACACTTACAAAAATTCGATATTATTAAAAATTCGATATTTTTTAATGCCTATATTATGTACTTCTATATTTTGAAAATCGATATTACTTACCTTCATTTCGATATTATTAACCACTATATTATGTCCATTCGATATTATGTCCATTCTATATTTTGAATTCGATATTCTGTCCATTCTATATATTTCTTTCGATATTATGTCTATTTACCACTTGATATAACCAGGAGAAATACTCCACCCATTGTGAAGGATTTATATTGAGTTCCAATCCTGAGGAGCCCCATCCTACGATTTCCCAGTACTTTTTGACATCTTTTGTATCAATTGCATACTGCAGGGCTTTCCAATTTTTTTTACACTGAGTCTTCTTTTTGTATCAGATGAGATGTTTATAAGACCTTCGAGCTTCCACTAATTTTACCTCACCCCTGGGCATCTTCCTTCTATTTCTTAGAGTGGAAGTAAGCGCTTTATTTTTTTCGGCACACTTATTATCATACCAATCATAGTGATCATCTTGTACTAACCTGCCCCTACTGATTTTATGCTTGTGTAGAACTTGCTTGGCAATTGTGAGGAGTAATTTAAAGGATTCAATCATCACAGGACCACTGTCTTTGTTCTCCATACTCTGTGTTGTAGAGAGTGCACTCCACAGCGAGTTGGTTGAAAAGTCTAGCCTATCCCACTCAATGGGTCCCCAGGCATTTTATTTTCCGGTCCCATTTAGACTCGGCTTGCGTGCACAGATACGCATGATCTACCTGGTGCCAGTTCTCGAAATGGGAATCGGCAAGATCAAGCACAAGGAGGAGCAAGTCATGGCTACTCTCTGTTGTTTATTTGATCCTCATGTCGATTACCCGGTGCCAAGCCTCCAGATTAATCATAAAGTAATCAACTACGCTAGCACGCTTCCCAATCGTGAAAGTTGGTCTTGTAGGGAAATCAGAGAGTGTGCACCCTTTCAATGGTCCTAGGCCGACATTTAGGATAATCACGGTTACTTGCTCTGCCTTTTTTGATGATATGTGTTCTTTGCATAAAGTATATGAAGGGAGCCCCTAGGCATGGTCCTCAATCGTTACTTCTTGGCCATACTGGGCTGGGAGGAGTCTGATATTGACGTCCCTACTTTAGATTATTATTCTTTCCTGCTTGTTTGGAGAATGATGGCTAGCTAAGCTTTTATGCCTTAAAAAAAAGTAATGACTCCAGTGCTTCCAAGAGTATTGAGGTTTTATTGTTTCTACATGGTGGAAGGTAGATGTTAATAAGATCTATCATTCCCTTGCCTCTTCCAAGCCTCAGATGTTGGATGTTTTTACCTATGGGTAAGAATGATAATTTAGTATTAAGTGTACAAGATGCCTTGACCCAGATATATAGGCCTCCCTTTGCCCTTCCTCTCAGCTGGATTGTAGCAGGTGTATTGAAAGACACAAACCCCTCTAGATCAATAATTTCCAATGCCAGGTTACTTTCAGACAGTGTATATCCTGCAGCTTCATGTATGCAATCCAATATCTGTCTCCCATTTTCTTACTTAAACCCGCTATATTCCAACTTATTATCTGCATACAATCAGGCACTGAATGATGGGATCTCTGTATTTCCTATAGGTAACTGCTTGGTTGCCCAGCAGTGCCAATGAAATCCCATCCAGGATGGGATTGCTGATGAGTATCATTAAGGGCAACATTGGAATACATGTCTAGCAGATGGGGCAAATGGGGAGCATACCCCGCTACAGCTTGACTTGGTTCTATGTGAAACCTCAGTTTTCTGAGATCAACTATGGATGGGAGGGTATGTGTAGGGCTGCATGCTCTGTTTAGGAGTGGCTGATGACTTAACCTCACTCTGGTGCTTGGGTTTTGGTGCATTTTTGAGCCTGCCACAAACATGGGCGGGTAGGTAGGACTCAGCAAATTGTTTCTCAACTGCTACGCCCCAAGACGTGAGAACTTTGCATGCCTAAATAGATGGTCTACTATTGGTTTGCTATTCCAGAGTGTTAGTGTCTGCTCCCTCTTCTGCATATCCCCCCGTGGGTGAAAGCTTATACTGAGCAAGTAATTTGAGGTTAATTGAGGTGAGCCTGGTAAGACATTGTTTTACCTATTTAGTGTATCTTGATTCCCCCTTGAATGGTACATTGGCATGAAGACTAAAACAGCAGCACCCTCATTCGGGCCTTCAAACTGACTGGCAGTAGGCACTGGAAAGCAATGTTTGTGACCCAAGTGGATGGCGAGCTAATTCCTGGGTCTCAGGTAGGGGCACATCGCCTACTGAGCATCCTCAGTGCTGCGTAGAGCTACTCCATTGGGTACTTCAATTATGGGTCTTCGATGGTTCTACAAGACTTTAAAGTGGGGGACAAAAGAGGGAATAATGAAGTACGCTGATGACACGCAGCACCATCATCGCCCCCTGCCCGCACTCTAGGATCTCCATAAATTAGATGCTGTGTAGAGGCAGGCTGGTAGTATATTGGATTTAGAGTGTAGTCTGATGACTCCATGGGAGCAGAAGAGGCATTGGCTTGAGTGTCACCTGCTATAGGCCAGTACTGATGACTCGCTAACATTTCATCAATTGTTCTAGCCATTGGCCTCCTACTTGCTCCTTCATTTACTTTTGACAAGAGGGACTGAGCTGGCCCTTCCATGTTGATATGTTGGAGCCTAGTTTCTCCTGGAACTAATACCGGAGCTCCTGACATGATAGCCTTATGAAGCTTGGCATGGAAAGTCCATATTACCTCTAGGCTAAACCAAGCTGGCAAATCTATTAAAGAACTCTATAAAGTTCTCAATTCCTTTACCAACCCCACAGCTTGTACCAATCAGATCCCCCCCTCTCAGGCATTATGTGATAATATTGGCAACTATTTTGAGGAGAAAATTAATATAATTTATGATCAATTTCCCAGGGACTATAAATCTCCGGATATCTCTGTCCTACTGTCTACATCTCTGAGAGAGAAGGATGCTTGCTTGGAGAGTTTTCCTGCTCTGCAGGTACCTCAAGTAGAAGAGATGCTGAGAACAGCCAAATCTGGTTCACCCCTCGACATTCTGCCAGCCAATCTGTTTGCCTCACTAGCCACGCAACTCGCCCCCTCCATCTGTACTATATTAAATGCCTCTCTGAGTGAAGGGATACTTCCACTTGAATGGAAGGCGGCACAAGTGCTTCTAATCCGTAAAAAGGCACATGTAGCCGCAACAGAGTTTGCAAATTACCGCCCTATCTCACTCCTCCAACTCATGAGTAAACTCCTGGAAGGACACATAAGAACTAAACTTATGGGGTACTTAGAATCTCAAGGCAGTCTCGACCCCTCAGTCTGGTTTCAGACCTAATTACTCTATGGAAACCACCCTCATAGGTGTCAAAGACTACATCAGATTTGCCCTGGACAACAATAAGGCGGTGCTGCTAGTGTTGCTGTACTTGTCCGCAGCTTTTGATACTGTGTCGCACCAGAGGCTACTCTTTAGATTGAACGACATTGGCATACGGGGACTGATGCTAAAATGGCTCACGAGTTTTCTTGACCAGCGTACCCAAACTGTTAACTTGGGTTCCTTCCGGTCACGTACCATGGAGTTCACTAAAGGGGTACCACAGGGCTCCTGCCTCAGCCCTACCCTGTTCAATGTGTATGTGGCCCCTCTCGCTAAGATCATCAGAGATCATGGGTTCACTCCCTACTCTTATGCAGACAACACCCAACTCCTCTTATCTTTTGATAACGACAAGGCCTCAACCAAATCTCTCTTCCCTGATAGTATGCGAGCAATCTCCGGATGGATGGCGGAAAACTTTCTCCAGCTTAATACTGCTAAAACTGAAATGTTGTTATTCGGCAGCGCTCAAACTCTGTGGTCCCCCGACTGGTGGCCCGCAGAGTTGGGCTTAGCCCCATCCCTAAAATAGTGGCAAAAAACCTGGGTGTCCGACTGGACCACTGTCTAACTATGAGAGACTAAATCATGGCCACCTCAGGTACTTGCTTCCACACGCTGAGTCTTCTCAGTAGAGTGTTCCATCTCCTTCCCCTAGTTGTCCGCAGGACACTGATTCAACCCTTGGTAATCAGCCGTCTCGATTATTGCAACTCCCTTCTTGTGTCCGCTAATTAATCCCTGCTGAATAGACTGCAGGTGGTTCAAAACACAGCAGCCCGCCTGGCACTTAATATGCCCCCCAGAACCTCTTCACTGCCATTATTGAGGCATCTTCACTGGCTTCCCATTCGTCATAGAATCAAGTTTAAAATCTGCAGTTTAGTCCACAAAGCACTATATAGCAGAGGCCCAAGCTACCTTGCGGAAAAACTTAAGTACTATCTGCCTGGCAGATCACTTCGTTCAGGGGAAAAAGCTCTGCTTGTTATTCCCAGCTACAGTAAACTACGGGCTGGGGGCAAAGCTTTTGTATATCTTGCTCCAAAGTATTGGAACTCATTAACTGTTCAACTACGTAAGTGCACTAATCTCCTCCGCTTTAGGAAACTTCTAAAGACAGAACTTTTCAGTAACTGATTGCTTTGGCTTTGCATATTCCGCTCCTCTAGCACGGAGATACCTATCCAGGGTGATTCCGGCGCTTTATAAATTCCGTCATCATCATCAAGCTTGCATATTTGTGCCTGAGAGGTTACTTCCAGAAGTAGTTTTTGTGCATTGGATGCATTTGATACAAGTAAACCTTGTTGATCCCTGTTTCCTGGAGTTTCATGAGCTATTAAGCTGGTAGGCAGTTCTCCTTCACATTTATCTGGCTTTGGACTATTTCCCTGAAACGTTGTTTGACTAGTTGGACACCTATTGATGTGTATATGCAACTTGCACTGCTTGTCACATAAAAGACAAGAGCGTAGAAAGTGCATGGGGGTTGATGAGCAGGTTCAGATGGCTACTGGCTAATTAATGGAGATCAAAGATCGATGCTCTTCTTTCCAACTGGGATCTCAGAAGACAATGTTAGTTTGGTTATTCGGGCATTTGGAAGTTGCTCGGGGGAATTCGAGCAAAACTATCCAATTTGGAGTGATGATTCACCAGAGTCTGAAACCTTATTTGCCTCTTCACAGAAGAC
Organism: Calotriton arnoldi; assembly: GCA_963921515.1. Classification (NCBI taxonomy): domain Eukaryota; kingdom Metazoa; phylum Chordata; class Amphibia; order Caudata; family Salamandridae; genus Calotriton; species Calotriton arnoldi. The sequence goes on from CAWUFW010001209.1 coordinate 1,028,054, forward strand.
CTGCCTGGCCCTTTTCCTTGCTTTCTTTCTATTGAGTTTTTGGCTGTGTCTTGATGGATACAGGGATTTCCTGATCAGCCTGTTTTTAAGTTTATATATTCTAGGTTCAGGACCTTGCACCGGACCTGGGGAGCTTGTTTCCTGTATCTGATTACAAATATCCCTGACATCATCACTTTTTAGAAGAATATGGACCTCTGGCACATTCACTAATGCAGCTCGCTCCTTCCTTACGGGTTGGGACTTGCAGTCCTCCATAATTGATGCTAATATGGGTGCGACCTCACATAACGTATTCAAGATGGAGGAGCAAATGCATGACTCTGTCAATCAGTGGGCTGCTCAAGCTTGTTCTTAACCGCTTCCTCCATGCCAACCATTCGCTGACCAATCCTTTCCATTGCATTCACAGTGCTTAGAGTCTCCCTAAGTATGTGCGTTTGCTCATCCTTTTTTTGTGCCTTGGCAGACAGTGCAAAGGCAATGGAATCTAATGTCCTGCACATCACTTTCATGAGGCCTAATATGGGTTGGACAGGTGGTGTCTCATATTTCATCGAATGTCCATCTCTGGGGCAGTTATAGTCCCCTGTACAGCTGTTTGCCTGTTGGCCACCTGTTGTATGAAAGTCTGCGTTGTTGGTCTTTCCCATGTTAATCAAATCATCATCATCTAAGGGAAATGATTCCAATGATGACGATCCTGTACCTAATGGAGAATCTACCGGAGACCCAGGCCAGTAAGTGGGCCTTGGGTTGTACTTGCTCCCCTCAAACACTAAACTGCAAGATGTCTCATCTAGGATGGTTATGTCTTTTATGGACCAATTCATTGGTCTGCTTGTAATATAGATAAAATCCTTTAGGGGTGAGAGAAGGGATGCAGGAATCCGATGCACTTCTGCCCGCACCATACTGCCACTTGTGGCTTGGGGGGGAGTTTAAGTGTGTGCCCTTATTTCAGTAGACATACATCTCGCTGCTTCCAATGCTAAATCATCTACTTGTATTATTGGCATTGAGGCCTTATCAACTGTAAAACTCTGGGCTGGACTGTGAGAAGTCAGAGAACTATTAGAAGGCGGGGATAGTAATTTGAGCCATGTGGCATCAGATGGCAACTTAGTTGATCCAGTTGGCTCACATTGCACCAATGGGGGCAGGGCAGCAACTAGGGAAACATCTGTCAAATTTTTCTCTATAATGCCCCCAAAATAGTTTGTAATAGTGTTGACGTTAGCCATTGGATACTTATACTTGATTGTTTTATCAGTAATGATGATGATGATGGTGCTGCTGATCCCTCATCAGTCGGTTTCTTGCCTTTGCTAGTGCTCAGGGCCCTGTCTTTTAGGATAGTAATGTTGTGCTGATCAGCTATTATAGCACCGTCTACGATGATAAGTGCCTGATCTGTATTGGAATTTGATTAGGTATTGATGACTATTTCAGGGCCCCCCCAAGTTGGTCCTCCATCATTATTTCAGCCGTGAAATCTGCATTGTGCTCGTCTTCTGCATACATCCTTGATTTGGCTGCAGCCCTTGCTTTGGCTTTTGTTTCGCACATATTAATAATGATGATAGTAGCCTCTAAAATGTGTGACTATGCTTCACTACACGATGGTACAGAGCACTACCTCACCTACTCTGGTCCTCAAAGGTTTGCTGGCACTCCAATGTGACCAGAGAAGGCGCACGAGCACGCAAAGGAGAGTAAGCCCCCTCCTTGGAGCTTCTTCAAGACTAGCAAGCAGATTTAGACAGATTTACAGTCTGGTTCATAGACAGCGGCAGATGATGACAGTGAATGCAGATATGGAGGTAGGGTGGGATCAAGCACCAGTCACACAAGCCTCATCCCAACCTAGCGGGCCACTTCTGCATACCCGGGCTCTACTCAATGTGGTGCTACTAAGCAACTACCCTACAGCATCTCTGCAACAGTTCTACTTCCACCTTATACCTCTGTGCTCTTGGTGTCTCTTAAAGATGTATCTGCTGTACCTGCTTTATAAGCCTTGTCCAACCACAAACCGCCCCCACAATCACTCGTTGTGGCACGCTGAAGCGCTAATCAGATACCCACAAGCCATAGGACTAGCAGGCTGAAAGGGCGAATAAAGGCAGTGGAGTATTTAAAGTAGTGTGTAAAGCAATAATTGAGGGCGGCCACCACATCAAACTATGGTACCGGTGCTGCCTGCTCGCATTCATGCCTGTTGATTTTCACTCGCTTCTATTCCTGTTCTGCTCCAATGCACAGGCAGATTGGGAGACTCATCCTCGCCACACGGCTACACACCTGCACGTTTACAGGCTCCACAGCCCCCCACAGCTTCACAGGCCTGGTCCAGCAATAGGGGAGAGGAGACAGTGAGTGATGGCGGGTGAGGTGAGATGTGGTGATTTTTTGGGCCGGAAAATGGCAGGTAAGCAGTAGAACAGCTCCGTTAGCTCTGACGACACCTGACGTAGGTCTCATCACAACGTAGCATCATAGCGTCAGCACGTCACAGTTGCTCAAAGTGGCAGCTATAATGTCTCTGTAACCTTTCTATTTTTCAGTGAATTTCTTAGATTTTTTAAATTCTATATCCTAATTATAACGTCCCTGTAATCTTTGTTTTTTTCAGTCAATGTCTATGCTTTAAAAATATATATTTCCTAACTGTAGCCTGTAAACTTGGAAAATGGGTGTATGAGTGGCTGTATAGGTCAGTGAGTGGGGGTGTGATTGGCTGTATGGGTTTGTGAGTGAGTGTGTGAGTGAATGTATGGGTCTGTGAGTGGATGTGTGAGTGGCTGTATTGGTCTGTGATTGGGTGTATGAGTACCTGTGTGAGTGCTTGTATGGGTCTTTGACTGGGTCTGTGAGTGGTACTATGGGGCTGTGAGTGGGTGATTGAGTGGCTGTGTGGGCCTGTGAGTAGGTGTGTGAGTGCCTGTGTGTGTCTGTAAGTGGGTATGTGAGTGGTGCTATGGGTCTGTGAGTAGGTGTGTGAGTGCCTGTGTGGGTCTGTAAGTGGGTGTGTGAATGCCTGTCTAGGACTAGGAGTGGTTGTGTGAGTGGCTGTGTGGGTTTGTGACTGGGTCTGTGAGTGGCACTATGGGTGTGTGAGTGGGTGTGTGGGTGTGTGAGTAGGTGTGTGGGTCTATGCATGGGTGTGTGAGCACCTGTGTGTGTCTCTGAGTGGGTCATGTGATATCTTGCACACACCAGCATTGAGAAAGGTAGGCCTTGCTGAAACACATCTGGTAACTGGTGAATAAAGTGAATACTATATATATATAATTTATTGTTTAGCTAATAACTTTGGCCCTGTTTGGCAAATCTCCCTGGACCCTTCCCAAAAGGTGCTACTTTTTGACTAGTTTGTGCATGGAAAGTTTCACGGTGATCTGTGCTAATGCCATGCTAATTTTATTAGACCTCTCAGCGGCATTTGACACAAAAAGAAGGTGTGGTCCTGGCTGAGATCTTTTTTGGAAGATAGGGAACAGGCAGTTTGGTTTAAGCCATACTATTCTGATGTCAAAAAACTTAAGTATGGAGTGCCTTGGGCTCTGTCCAGAGCCCCACACTTTTTAATGTCTATATGACACCATGAGCACATCTTATACATTCCTTTGGCATCTGTGTTGTCTCAAATGCGGACGACACACAACTACTACTGAGCCTGGTAAGACTTCCAACTTTGCTGCTTGCATATCAGCTATGATGGGATGGCTGAGGGCTAATGCCCTACGGTGCAACCGTGACAAAACAGAGGCCCTACTATTTGGTAATAATGCTCTGCTGGGCTGGTCCTCTGTTTAGCCTGCCGACTGCACATCCCCTCCTCCTCCCCCCACTGAAATGGCCAGGAACCTGGGAGTTCTTATAGACACTAAATTTTCCCTTCAGACCTAAATCACAGCTATAATCAAAAGCTCTTGCTGGATTCTCAGGATGCTAAAGACATTTTTTAAATTTCTGCCCTAGGATGCCCAGAAAACCGTGGTCCAAGCTCTGATTCTGTCGAGACTTGATTATGCTAATGTCTTGTACCCTGGTTTACCAGATTATCTGATATAAAAACTTCAAAAGGTACAGAACATGGGATATTCCTCCTGTTTAATCTGCATAAATGCACCTCACTATCTCACTACAGCAACCAGTTACATTGGCTGCCAGTGAAGAAGAGAGTTATCTTTAAAGGACTGACAGTAGCACACGCAGCCTTTTACAGGAATGGCCCTACATACACACTGGACCGACTGATCCTATATTGTCTCAAAAGATCTTTGAGATCTCATTCATCCCTTCTGCTGTATATCCCTCCTACTAGCCAAAAAAAAATGGGTCGGCTCAGCCTGCTCAGTATCAGCTGCCAGACATTGGAACGCTCTCCCTGCATCCTTGAGAAACATCCAGGATTTTAAACCTTTCATAAACATCTGAAAACCCACCTGTTCAAAGATTAAGTTGGCCCACCTGTCTCTGGGTCCAGCGCCTGGATATTGTAGTAGTAGCTGTGCGCATCACAAGTCCATCCATTCATTCATTCATCCGACAAGGAGGGGCAGAGATAAACCGGGGGGGTCAGAAAATGCAAAATCCCATGTATTTTCCATGGACGTCTTTAGGCAGGGCTACAGGAAAAACTGCTAAACAGAATTATACCAAATATGGCAGAAAGTTAGATCTTTGCTCACAGATTGAGACTCTTGCGGGATAGTGACAAATAGAATGGAGTAGGTGTTCTTTAAATATTCTCTGGTATACACACTGTAAGAAGGAGTGTTAGTGGAGATGGTGTTTATCAGATTCTACTATTTATGCCTATTGACTTGGGAAGAAATCTGAGGGAGAGAGTTAACTATAACTTTCACCCCCGCCATGCACTACTTATGTTTTTTCAGTGAATTTCTATGTTTAAAAAAACAAAACAGATCTTTTATCACACCTAACTATAACGTTACTTTAACCTTTGTTTTTTTTCAGTGAATTTCTAGGGTTGTCTTTAACGTAAAGTAGTATTTTATTAACATACATAAAGGCAGCCCCCCCCGTGTGCGTAGTAGGGTCTGGGGAGAGACTGGTCACTCTGCTGAGATTTCTCTGTTGGATGATGGGTATATGTTCTGGAATGTGACTTTTAAATGAAAAAAATTGGAAGTACGATTAACAAAGTACAACTTTGTTTTCTGCAATATGTGAGGGCCATAAAAAATCTGGATAGAAATTATCCCATGGCCAAACACTTTTGGGAGGTGCATCAGAAGGACTCCAAATGTCTGTGTTATTATGAAACTAAACATATCAAACCCCATCCACACAAGGGTGATCAGGAACTTGAATTACGCAGATGCGAGTCCAAAATGATCATTCTGCTGGGGACAGAGAAACCCTGGGGTCACAACCTTAGTGCCGAGCTACATGTTCACATTTGAAAACTAACACTACTTGTGGACAATCGATCCTGTGAATTAGATGATCGAGTAAGCCTCTTTCCCATGGATGACTTATGGAACCACCTAAGTGACTCAGCCTTTACGATCATGATATCAGCCCCACATATATATATGACCACAATTGAAATTGTCAAAAGAAAAAGGTTTGCTGGTCCTAAAGGGGAAAAAGGGGAGTACGTCAGAGACAAGGAGCCACTACAAGGGGAATAGTTACTTTTTGGAAATGGGGCCCTCACACACCCTTGCGGGTGTCATGCTTCATCATCGGGCTAGCTCCTCGTCGAGCTGGCGCTGCAATGCCTGACGGGCTTTCTCAAGGGGGCTCTTTATTGGAGATCTTTTTCCGAAGCGGTGATGTGAAGTGCACTTTAAGGGCCCTTTGTGTAGATTGGGGAAACTAGTCAAGATGTGATCTAGGGCAATTCCTCAGGACTGTAAGAATTGCCCTAGATCACATCTTGACTAATTGACAGCATGAACCATGTTGACCTTATAAGTCACCAGGGATCATTGTCTCCACTGGTGACATCTCGTTTTTAATAAGGCAGGCATACTCGAGGAATAAAATTTGATTTGAGACTTGCCTAGCCTTTTCTAAGTCACTAATCACTACATCGACCCCCAATGCCTCCTCAATCTATTATTCTTTAAATTCTATTTCCTAACTATAAAATTACTTAAAGGTTTGTTTTTTTAGTGAATTCCTGTGTTTTTTAATGCTAATTCCTAACTATAACATAACTTTAACCTTTGTTTTTTTCAATGAATTCCTGTGTTTTTTAATGCTATTTCCTAACTTTAGCATCCCTGTAACGTTTGTTTTTATAGTGAATTTCGCAGTTCTTTTTAATATAAAGTGTACAACAATTTCACCTATAAGTTCAATTTAGTAATATACATTTTTACAAGTTTACGGATATGTGAGTGAGTATATCAATGCATCTGTGGGTATGTCACTGTATGTGTAAGTAACTGTTTTGGTGTGTGACTGGGTGTGTTAGTGACTGCTTGGGTGTCTAAATGGATATGTAAGTGGCTGTATGGATTGTAACTGGTGTATTAGTGAGTGTTTGGGTGTGTCATTGTGTGCGTAAGTCGCTTTATTAGTGGTGGATACATAAGTGCTGTGTGAGTGTGTGAATATATATGTAATTGTCTCTGTCGCTGTCTGACTGGGTGTGTGAGTAGCTGTATGGTTTTTTAAATAGGTATGTGAGTGGCTGCATGGGTGGGTGACTGAGTGTATGACTGGCTGTATGTGAAACTGACTGAGTGCAGGGTACATGAATGGCCATACAAGTATGTGAGTAGGTGTGACAGTGCCTGTATGGTTGTGTGAAAGACTATGTAAGTGGATGTAGAGGTGAGTAAATGGGTATGTGAATAGCTTTATGGGTATGTGACTGAGTGTGTCAGTCATTGTCTGTCTATAAGAGTGGTGGGCGCTTAACTGCTTTTGTGATAGTGTAACTGGGTGTGTAAGTGCCTGCGTGACTGTGTGACTGGGTGCAAATTACATACTATTAAATTATATACCATAAGCAAGTCCCTACATCTGATTTCTAACACATTCATTCATACTGAGCTATTAAGATAACTATACTTTCAGTATAGCAATTCCTCTTCCTCTTTTGCTGCTCTCTATATATTTAGTTCATGTTCTCATCTAAGCTCCCTTCTATTTTGCCTTTTACTCTAGCTACACATTTCATTTTCTTTCAGCTTATAGACACTTTTTTAAAATACACTTTTTATAGTACAACCTAACTAATATACCTGTAAAATCTCTTTGCTTTTGTCCAACCTTTAGTGTAAAATCTGTTATCACCTGTTTTTCACTGCAAATCTCAAGTCAGAACTATGGCAATCCTCCTCCATACTCAGTTGAAAAGTACCTAAAATGGCTGGCTACTCTTCCTCATGTGCTTTTACTCATACTCCTATACTAAGCAAATCACAGACTTCCTTTCATCTTTTATTTTTGTTACACCACTCCTAAATAGTCACTATTTTTCAACCCTTTCCATGTTTACTGTAAAGAAGCCCAATTTGATAGGTTTTTCACGGATCTGCAAATCCACCGCAGCACTCAGTGCGGCCCCTCGTGTAAACCCTGGTGGAATTGTGTATCAACATGGGAGCACTTAAAGGCATTCAACAATCTGCTGTTAGTATTTTTCATTTATGTTTCATTTTGAAAAATATTATCAATTACAAGACATACCCTCCCTACTGAGCAATTTATATACACCAGTCTGGTTTTCAGTTTCACACTGTGATCCCTTTTGTGTTCCCCTCATTCTTTTACCTCAGTTTCCATAGTAAACATGTTTCCAGTAGTCTCTGCCTACCGGTAGGTGAAATGTTCACAAGACTTTCTATAAACAGCATACTAGCTTCACGTAAACTATGGTAGGTGTAATTGACTGTTAGCAATTCCAAGCATATCCCGAACAGAATAACTTTTTTTAGTTTTCTAAAGCCAATGACAGAGGTAGTTACTTTTTTGTTAAAGTCACTACCCAATTTTAGTTTCCTGCACATCTCCACCATCCAATCAAATATGTTATTCTATATTTTACTTGCTGTCCTCTGTTTTAGTTGCCTTTCATCTTCAAAACTGCCTCATTCTGCTGCAGCCTTTTCCTGTGTACTACTCCTGCTTGTCTCCAAAATAATCAGAGTCTGGATTGTAAGCCACAGTTTTCTGTTTTGGGCCAGTGAGATTGCTAGAAAGAGTGGAATTGACAGGGACCTAGGTTTACCTAATGTAGACATTACTTGGGTTGACCAGAGAGGGTTAAAGTGGCATCAATTGCTGCCTTTGGTTGAAAGCATTGCAGACTACCTACACCCAGACCTCATGACTGTGCACTGTGGTGGCAATCACTTAGGCACAAACACTGGGGTAGGACGGGTAATCCTAATGAAAGATACCTTTGGTAAATTTTTACTTTTCCCACATACTTCCTTGGTGTTCTCCAACATTTGCCAAAGAAAGAAGTGGAAGTGGCCAACCCAATTTTGTCCATGGTTAAAGAAATCCAAGAAGCATGTCAATAAAGCTGTTTCTGCATTTTTCTGTGACCACAACATGGGCTCTATATACCATAACAACTTATGCTTTGACATTAACGGAATATATCAAAAAGACTGAGTCCATTTCACAGACACAGGTAACAGGGTGTTTCTCAACAACTTAAAAGACTGCATCTTCTTCTATGTGTAGTTATCATTTACACACCATGAATACAAAGGCTCTTTTCAGAGCCAACCCCCTTTTCCCAAACACTTTTTTTTTGTTTTCACGTCCCTTTTTGTAATTTCTCACTTGGATCTGTAGATCCACAGTGGATACTCTACCAAGTAAGGGATCAACCAGCAATGTTGCAGGCAGATCTGTGGTGGAACCGCAGATCCATCCCCAAGCAAATCACACATTCAATATAAAAAAACAACACATTTAATACAGTGGGTGTGTGAATGGATGTGTGAGTGGCTGTATGGGTATGCAACTGGGTGCATGAGTGGTTGTGTAAGTGAGTGTGTGAGTGTTTGAGTGGGTGTGTGAGTGCCTGTGTGGGTCTGTAGTTGGTATTTGAGTGGGTCTCTGAATTGATGTATCAGTGACTGTATGGGTATGTGAGAGGGTGTGTGACTGACTGTATGGATGTGTAACTGGGTGTGAGAGTGTATGGGTATGTGAGTGATTTTCTGTGTCTCGAGAGGGTGTGTGAGTGGCTCTATTAGTGTGTCAGTGGGTGTGTGAGTGGTTGTGTGGGTGTGTAAGAGGGCGTGTGAGTATGTGATGGGTAGGTATATGACTAGATATATAAGTGGTCCTATGTGTGTGAATGGCTGTGTAAGTGGATATGTGGGTCTGTGAGTGTGTAAGTGGCTGTATGGGTATGTGCATATCTGTGTGATAGGGTGTGTGAGTTCTATGTGGGTCTGTGAGTGGTTCTCTGGGTCTGTAAGTAGATATGTGAGT